>CM021100.1:537643776-537747989 GCA_007115665.2 Sequoiadendron giganteum | reverse complement strand
TTCAGAGGAACTCGCTCTGATACCAATTGTTGGACTCAAGGGAACACTGAGAGGGGGGGTGAATCAATGTTCAACAATATTACACATCCATACATCTACAATTTCAAACCATTTCACCATTGTATTAAAGAAAAGATGTATGTATTTAAAGTAAAAATTCATAACACCATAACACACAAATTTTTGTGTGGAAACCTTGTTAGGGGAAAAACCACAGTGGAGGTTAATCCATAATTTGAGTACTCAAAATATAATTGTTTACAAAAGGGAATGCACTTGTATTCTGGAACACTGCCTAGTGCTCACTGCTCAAGAGAAAGGCTTACTACCATACAAAATTCAGATTAAAACCATCTAAGGGGTGAATTGAGGTAGTAGCATCTATCTATGCCAAATTATAGTTTTGGTGAAGCTCATAGATCTGATTCTAGTTCTGCTTTCTGACTCTACACTTCACTCTACCCTATTCTATTATTTTATGTTCTTCACATTACTTATGATCAAATTCGCACTACTACACTGTTGTAACTCATAATTCACACTTCTACACACACAAAATTTTCACAATACATCCTAAGTGATAAAACCACTCTCTTATATATATCCACAATGAAGGATATTTCCATCCAATAGTCGGCTTCAGAAAATATTAGGTTGCTTTCACCTTGTCAGCTAGATCCACCACTAAATCCTTATGCACATCCTCCAAATTTGGTTAAGACAAAGAGAGGGCCTAAATAAAACTTAATCAAGCACGAAGAATTTTATTTAATTATATCTTATACATCCGCAAATATCATATTTTTTTGGATCAGCCTTTTAGTATAGATAATCAACAAATTAATTTACCAGATCTTCTAGACCATGTACTAGAGAGTGCACACCAATAAAATCATTCACAAAGGTATTAAAAAAATCAACAGACTTTCCTTAGAGATCCTTAGCTCAAACTATCTTTCTGGTAGAGTGTCTAATTCAACTTCAATTCTTGTAACCAGATGCTTTGTTCTTTACCCTGTTCTACTGATAGAAACAAAAACTATACTGCAAACGAGATAGGTTGCTTTGGTTTCCATCAATGAAAACACTTACAAGCCATATGTTATTGATCTCTCCATTCATATGCCAACATAAATAAATGTAAATTTGTTTAATTAAGGGTGAGATAAGAATAAATTAATTAAATAAATAAATATTATTTAATTAATTAATAGATAGAATGGGGTAATTTAAATTGTGGTTAGGTATGGACATATTTAGAGGTCTACAAGTACCATTTAGAAAATACTACATTGAAGTTATTTTCTATCATGTATGTTGTTTTTTATCTCTTTCCAAAAACTTGTCAAAAATTAGTCTTATACTTGGAAATTTACCAACAATCACATAGAATTGCACTTCTAAGCCTAAAGATACACTTATAAATAATAATTTATTCATCTAAAAGTTATTACATTATTCTCTTGAAACCCTGATATTATTTTTGTGTATCTGTTAGACAAAATTGCACATTTGATAGCTATAGTGGCACTTTTGACTATCATATTTTTCTTCTAATCATATTTGGCACATTTGATTATCCTGTGGCACATTTGAATATATTGAGTCGCATTTGACAATACATTGGCACATCTGATGTGTAGATTTTCATATTTTATAATGCTTTATCACTTTTGGTTTGAGACCTGGCCAATATGTTCTAAAAACTTGAAATAATTTTATGATAGTGTGGAATATTTGATACCTATTATATCAATTTTGATCTTACTTTGGCATATTTGAGACCTTTTGTGGCACAATTGAAAGCCTTAGTTACACATTTGAGACTTATAGTGAGGATTTTATTAGTGTTAAAATTTTCCAAAATTCTTTGAAAGTTAGTTTATTGATTTTTTTACCAATTAGACCTATAATTTGAGACCTATAGCACATTTGACCTATAACCAACATTCATTATGTAGAAAAATGAAAAATTGTGTCTATTTAAAATCATTATTTGAAGATTTTAGAGTAACTACCCCTTTTTAGATAAAAATCCAACAACCAACAACCAAAATATTCATAATCTCATCTAGATCTTCCATATTTTATCACTAATTTATTTTTTTCTTGGAAAGTTACCTATTTAAAGTAGATAGTTGGGTTAGCATCAACACTTGTGGGTGAACTTGTGTCGGGGTCTTGGATTCTTCTAAGTCAGTAAACCTACTTTCATCCTTTTTGTTTGGAATCATTAGTACTATTAAAACTAAAAAAAACATCCTTAGAACTTATCCAAATGAACATCTAGATTTACTTTGACTTTTTGAGGTTTTATCTCACATCAACCAACTACATCAAAACACTTATCCAAAATAATCAATTTTTTAATCCAAATATACCAAAGGTATCTTTCATAGAGTCCAATTAGAATTAGAAGTCATATCACATCACCTAAATCCTATTTTACATCCTCATCTCACAAGGTCCTCAAATTTGTATACCTATAACAAGGTCTCAATGCAAGAAATTTGTGTATTCCAATCTAAGTGGGTCAAATGTTTCGACACCCATAAGTGTTACATAGTCTAAGTTTATAATGCACCTTATCATCTATTCAACCCTAATGAGTATAAAACACCACAATTTCAACCCCAAATATTATCATAAAATACATCACACGTGATTCTGATGAATATATAGAAGAAAAAATATTTAGAGATCAAAACAAGATCAAATAATAAAAATAGCACTGAATTCCTTTATTGTTATGAACCAAAAAATATATTTTATTAAACTTACACAAAAAAATGTTAAGCTACCTTCAAATTATAATATTTTGACACTTTGGGAAGAAGACCTTACAAATGGCATGTCATCCCATAATTCTTATAATGGAACTATACATATAGATCAATCTATCAATGTATACATGCCTCAAGCTTCAATTCCAAATCTTATGTCAAACATCCATACCTTCTCATAAAAAAGAATTAATGTGATTTCTAAAAAATATGTAAATTAACTTTATAAAAATCCTATCACATCTAATCACATAACCACATCCATCCCAAATCCAAAAATTCCTTCATCCATATTGAATAACATAAATATTATTATTTCTTTACAATCCATCAAATTAAACTATACAAACAACCTATTTTCTTCATAAAATATAATATATCATGTGCCTAAAAACATTCCATAGGCTTGAAAAGCATCAAAAATAACCAAAAGAACATAAAAACCATTTCATTCCAAACAACCTTCTATTTTGAGTCATTCACCAATTTCTCCATTCAACATTTCAAATCACCCTTATACATATAACATACCTAAGAATTAAAACATTCCCAACCATTCATTATCTCTCACATATAAAGTAACTACAAATACAATAATTCCTAATTCATTACAATTTCATTCTAAATATGTTCCATTCACTATCGCCACAAGCACACATGTACCTCAAACCCATAACTACTCATATAATATACCACAAAAACAAAACATTCCACAACAATAAACTATTCCTCAAAACTAAACTCTACGTACCCCACATCAACATAATATTCTCTAGGTGATCCCACAATAATGGGTTACACTTTTTGGCAAAACTTGACATTCAAATCAACATTTTTCACCAGATCTTCACTTCCATACGCCTATAGAAGCTAAAGCATTAAGAATTTGAAAATGAAGCAAACTAGTTATTTGTGATATTTTGTCTTGAGAATCTAATTATATTTTTTAAAAAAATTAAAAAATAAATTGTGAATTATTTTATGTAGTTTTTATTAACTTATTTTTTTTACTAAACATCATTTTCGAAAATTGGTGCTTGCTTTCAACTACATAACATTTTTTTATAGAAAGCATACAATTCTAATTTTTTAAATACAATGTTTTCGCACCATTATCTAGTGGATGGATATTTTTTCATAATTTTTTGTTGCATATATATTTTTTAATTAATTTTCTAATTTAGAGTAATTATAATTTGGATATATTATACTTTCAGCTGCATAACTTTTTTTGTATTCATTTGAATTAACTTATTCTTTTTTTGTTGGAATAAGGACATAAATAGCTAGAGTACATGCATTTTTAAGAATTTTTTTTCTCTCTTTTCCTATTTTTCCATATGTGTGAAATAAAGACCTCAATGTTCATTGAAAAACCTACATTCACAAGAAATAAAAAATAAATATAATAATAAAATTAAATATATTTAAAATTATACTTTTTGGGAAGCTTATAATAAGGAATACATGTTTACAAAAAAATAATTTTAAATAAATTAATTTGATCCCCTAAAAGGTAAATCAAAAGTGGTTTTTTATCAGCATTTTGATAGGTGTAGAGGAGACTCCATTATAGATATGGTTTAAAACTAGCGGCTTTCTATCCAAGGGGGTTTGATATAAGTGGGTTTGATCAAACCCTCTTCAATTAAAACCCTAAAAATAGAACCTTTTTAAGGCTTAAATCATTATATTTTCTAAAAAATATACATTTCAAATAAAAACTGGGATGTCCCTGTGTAACTCCCACATGTGGCACCCCCACAACATCAAACTATTTATCAAAAGAAAAATCCCTCATATAACACTCCATAACAACAATCTATTCCTCCAAACCAAAATATCTCATACAACTCTTATGATATCCCACAATAGAAACATATCCCCCAAGATAAAAAACCTTCATTTAATTCCTCATCCATTATACAACACCAAACATTAATTCCTTCTAATAAACCACCCATCAATATAACAAATGACTTGGAATCACAAATCTAAAGGCTGCATGAAAGTATAACTGACATAAAAATTGGAGAAACAAAGAAAATATAGACACTTGAAGATATATGTCCTTATCAATTTGATAGAATAGTACATATTGTTCCTTTTCCTCACAACTTTGAAATGCCAAAATTTTATAAGTACAAGGTAAGAGGAGATCTACAAGAGAATATATGGTAATTTCGCATAGCATGCGTAGAGTTTTCCTATAATGACACATACTTAATATACATCTTTCCTCAAAGTTTAGGAGGACGAGAATTATAATGATTCTCTCATTTACAACATGGTATCAAAACCTTCCATGAAATAGCTAAAAAATCATCAATAACTTATCTAACAACATTGAATTTATGAGATATCGGTGACTAATATATGTAACAAAAAATAAATATATTGAGATACATTTTCTTCATTCCTACAATTATGGAGAAACATGTCTAGTACATTTTCATGGCCTATTCCAGAAAACAACTTGTGAACATTTTTGTTTAAAATAGTAATCAAGAAATCATCTTCCACCAGCAAGTGTAATGTGCTAACTATTTTGATGAAATTATACATAAAGGGATAACTATTGAAAAGGATGTCATTGGAAAAAAGACTTGTTAAAATCCATAAATACAACAAAGACCATGCATCAAAATCCAATGAGAAACCTCACCCATGGGCTAAAAATAAAAATGTTACTAGTGATGGTGTAGTGGATGCTAAATTTATACAAAATATACAACTACCACCTAGCACTCAACACAATAATTTGAATTTGAATCTCCCAAAGGGACCACCAAGCGAAAATACCACTACTAGAAAAAAATTACACTCCCTTATGGGAGACAATTGAGAGTGTATTAAAAATATTAATCCAAACAAATCTCATTAGGATTCAAAGCTAGGGAAATATAATGTGTTGCAGGGTGTGTACCCTTGGTCTCCTTGTGATGTGAAGTATAGTGCTTAGGTTCATGACATGGCTTAACTACCTCCCATGGATTCATTAATTTTACAAGTTTTATTGGCCATTAACAAGTCAATATTTTGGTGAAACGACAACCATCTATGCAACAATTGGTATTAGATCCTAGGTCATGGGTTTGAACCCCTCAATTGTACTAGGGGATTTTTTCAAGGTGTGCATCCTTCGTCTCCTTGTATTCTGTAGCACAAAGCTTGGGTTCATTGTATGGCTTAACCACCTCCCATGGATTCATTAACAATGACACTTGTATTAGGCATTAAGAGGTTGATCTTTTGGTGCAGTGACAACCATTTGTGCAATATGGTGAAACATAATTTAAACCATTGTGGTGTAATGAGAATGATCTTATTGTGATTATCATAGGATAAAAGGTCATAAAACACCTAACTATATGAAATTAAGAAAAATCATCCAAGATCTTATCAATCAATGGGATGTAAAGATTGAAAAATATCCCAAAACATTTGGAAATAATGATCTAAGTATCTACAAGGATCCAATCCCTAATCATGGTAAAAATAGTGACTCAAATAAAGGAAATGATTATAAAAAGGTCAACTATTCATATGATTCTATAGTAGGACACATTAAAGAATCCAATAAATGCATTGGTGTTGTCACCATATTAAGTAAGAATATTGAGTGTATAATTACTACATGACAAGGGAAATTCACCCTTTAAGGAGCTCCACTCCAACCCAAAATCTTGACTATGTTGTTACTAGTTGAGTATAGTCTTATAGATCATTTGAGGAAAATTCCAACTCAAATATCTATATTACAAACTTATTTAGATTATCTCCTACACATAAAGAGGTTTTTAACAATGTACTTGAAGAATCATTGGTAAGTACCAACATAAATACTAATAAATTCCAATCCATGTTAGGACACATTGCATCAACACACCACCTCATATTATCGAGAAAGGATTTCCTGCAACCTCATATACCAATCTAGAATTCTACCTATAATTATTCGTGTCCATAAACAAGAAATCAAAAGAGTCCTTGTAAATGGTGGCAAAGGCTTAAACATTTTTACTTTGAAATTGGTAAAATAATTGGATACTCGGATGGGATCATAGATAAAAATATCATAGCTATTAGAGAATATGATGATAATTAGTGTGAATTAGAAGGGATAATCAAACTTCATATCTAGGTTGGTCATATAATTATAGAAACTATATGTCAAGTATTGGAACTTGATCTCCCATACAATATTATATTTACCCAATCATGGATACATTTCATATCATCCCATACACATATCACTAATGCATAATTTTCTTGTATAATTAAACCAATGGAACCATTTTTGGGGACCCTCACCCTCTCAAATATCATCAAATTTTAGTGGAAAAATATTAGAAAATTCATGAAGTCCTTAACAATAATATCACCACTTCTTCATCATCCAATGTTGACCCATCCAAATTGGCCTCATCATCCACCACACATGATCCCCTTCCTAACATCAAGGTCCAAATACATAATAAAAATTGTGCAAACTATGATGTAAAAGTCCCCTTCTATGAAGGATTACTTTCATATTCTCCTTTAAATACATATGTTAAACCTCAACATATAGAAAAAGAATCTTCGATTATCATATTTGAATCCACTGTGTTCTCAAACTATGGAGAGCTAAAAAAATATCATAGAAGAAGATTTTTATATATGGTTATACCAGGAAGAGAAAGAACAACCAAACCTACCAATTGAACATTATAGTAAGGATTTTCAGATCATCAAGAACATGGTATTCATAGGTCAAGGTGGCCTTGGACTTCATGAACAAGGAATAAGATAACCCATTATTCTATAGAATAGATATAAATATCAAGGGCTTGGGTATGAGTTATTAGTTAATGTTACTCCTAACATTGAAGTTTCCCCTTGTAAGATAGCTAAATGTTTTCCCATGGTTGAAACTTCTAATGATGAAACCATCGAGGACTATTACATTTATCATCAAATTATTAAAAAAATTATCCTTTAACACCATAGAATCCATATTACTTACATCTCCCTCATAAGCTAACAACCTTCCACTTATATATCCCTAGCTTATCAATTGCGATAAACAAGGACTACCAATTCTAGAAATATTTCAAAACAATAACACTATTGTTGATTTTATGAGACTTAGAGATGGCATACCACCTAGAGATCAAAAATTAGGATTTGAAATAGAAATTGATGTACAAGAATACTTCAGAGGGAAATCAAACCTTTTAGTTGTAAAAGAGAAAATATAAAATATAACAAAAATAAAACCTTGTGAAAACCACAACGTGGCACTTTCAAATCAAGAAAAAGTAAAAATAAAGGACATATCCCAAGATAAAAACCTCTTTGATGTTTCTAAGGATGAAGGATTATATCTCCCTAGTATCACTAAACATTAACAAAGGTCATCATTCTTAGTAGAGGTATTAGAGGAAATTGATTTTGGAACAGCCAAAAAATCCCAAAATCACACTCTTTGTCACATCCTTGAAATGTGCAAAGAAACAATATTTCATGAAATTCCTTGAGCTATGTAAAGTAAATTTTGCTTGGTCTTTCATAGACATGCCTAGATTATATTAAAAAACTAGTAATCCATCATTTGATGGCTGACCCAAAGGCTAAACTGGTAAAGTGCAACTACATAAGATGCATCCCCAGATTGCACTACTAGTCAAGGTGGAATTACAACAACTCCTAGATGTTGGTTTCATAAGGTTGATAGATTACTTAGAGTGGGATTTAAACCTTCTATCTATTTAAACACCCATTAGGGGCATATATATGTGTACTAATTTTTGAGATCTGAAAAAGGCTTGTTTCAATGATGACTTTCCATTATCAAACATAAACATCATAGTGGATTTGACTACATTCCATGAGATTATTCCCCTCATCGATGATTTCTCAGTATATAATCAAATCTATATAGCACAAGAAGAAAAAAACAAAATAACATTTACATGCCCTTGGGGTACCTATTGTTGGAATATAATTCCCTTTGGTCTCAAGAATGCAGGTGCAACCTATTAGAGATCTATGATAGTGATTTTCATGACATGTTCAATAGCATAATAGAAGAATGTGTAGATGATTTTATAGAAAATTAAATAAAAAGGAAAGGACAATTGGATGTTCTTGCACAAATATTTGATAGACTAGATAATTATCAAGTGAGGCAAAACCCCAAGAAATGTGTATTTTTTGTCACTTTAGGAAATTTATTTGGATACATTGTGTATCGTAGAGGTATTGAAGTCGACCCTGCAAAGCTGAAAGACATAATTGTGATACCTCCACCAAAGAATCTTATGTAGCTTCATAGTCTCCAAGGTAAGCTACAATATATTAGATGGTTCATAACACAATTAGAAGCTAAATTTAATCCATTATCTCATATCATACAAAAATATGTCACATTCAAATGGAATGAGAAGTTTCAACAAGATGTATAGAAACTTAAGTATTATCTAGATTTTCCACCAATATTAATACCACCAATTTTAGATAGAGCATTGTGTTAGGTCTCGAAAACGCGGGTTTGAACCATGAGATATTGCCAAGCTCTCACAACACTATTGGCCAGCTAACAAGGCCAACCAATATAGTTGAACCTTCTACTCTTAAGGTTCTGCTAAACCTAGGCGGGTGTACCTATATGAATGGTGCAGATTTTGAACTATGATTCCTGCTTGACTAAACTGTCCACAATGGCAATTTGATAGTGGAGAGATATTGTCTAAATTTGGTATAAATTGTACAAGAAATATCAAAAATTTCGTATAAATTGTATATGCAATATCCAAGTAAAAATTAATATGTTCAGTTAAGAGATGTAAATAAAATGGATGAAACCTAAAAGGATAAATAAGACCAGTGCCTTGTTGGGTAAAACGAATTTAAGTGAAAGCCTTAGATGAATGGCTTCTATCTAGAAGAGACTCTAATTATTTGGCATATGAATATTAGTTTATAACTTGTATAAACATGCAAGAATGTAATTACCGAGCTCTTCTTAGTGATCCAAATGATACTTCCAGATTAATATGAATGACTTGAAGGATTTAATCTTTACTTGAAAGAACCAGCCAATCATACCACACAAATAAAACAAATTTGGATTGATAAAATGAGAATATACTTCCATTCTCTACCAATTGTTCCATTCTCTCTTCCATTGGTTCAGGAACCTCTATGTCTTCTTAAAGGATAAATTTGTATACTAGAAATTTTTTTGGTAAAGGCATTCTAGCTTGTGTTCCATATACTAGTTCAAATGCGGATTTTCCAATTGTCTTTTTGACAGTGATCCTATCAGCCCATATAGCCAATTTTAATTTTGAATCCCATCCCTTTTTGATTCCGCCTAGCATTCTCCTTATGGATTTTAGAAGGCTTTTGTTACTGGACTCTACCTGACCATTAGCTTGCAGGTGGTAAGGAGAAGAATAATAAATAGTAATACCATGGGTACTTCAAAAGGTCTTAAACTCATCCAATCTGAAACACATCCCATTTTCTGTGATTAATCACAATGGTGTACCAAACCTAGTAATGATGTTATCCATCAAAAAATTGGTCACAACTTTACTTGTTGCCTGCTTGGTTGGGATTACTTCTACCCATTTGGTGAAGTAATTAGTGGCTACCAGTATCCATTTGTGTCCTCCAATTGATCTCTCTTGTATCTCCCCAATAAAATCAATCCCCCATTGATGAAAAGGGGCTTCAATCTGCATAGTTCTAAGTGGTAAAGCTCCCTGATATTTCATTTTGCCTAAATGTTTTTGACATGCCTCACACTTTCTTACATATGAAAAAGAATCATTAAAGAAATTTGGCTAGTAATAACCTACCCTGAGAATTTTATGTGCAGCTGTCCTTGTAGAATAATGGCCTCCACAAACCCCTTCATGCATTTCTTTCAAAACATGATTAGCTTGTGACTCATCTAAACACCACAAAAATATTCCATACATGTTCTTCCAAAATAAATCACTTTCTATGAATACATATTTAGATGCTTGTAGTTTCAAATTTCTTCTCTGGTTATCATTAAATCCTTTAGGGCACTTCGTGTTCCTGAGGTAATACATGATGTCTGTATACCAAGGTGTATGCTCAATACTTGCAATTGTGTTTCCTTCATCTTCCACATTGCATATTTGATTTTCTTCAATATTTTCTTTTGCCATTAACTTGGCCAAAACTTGGCCTCTTACCAATTTAGTAATTTGTATTTCTATATCAAATTCTTGGATTTTATTAATCCACTTGTATCTCTTCCCTGTTTCTTCTGACTGTGTTAAAATATCATTAACAGCTGTGTGAGGAACATAAGCAATCACTTTGGCTCCAACAAGATATGGTCGAAAATATTTTGTGGCTTTTACTAATGCAAAGGCTTGTTTATCCATTATATCAAATTTCAATTCTGACCCTTGCAACGATTTACTAAAGAAGGACACGGGCTGCTCATGACCATCCTCATTTTCTTGTAATATAACAACAACTATATTGTTTAAGGAAGCAAATGAAAATATCTGAAAAGGTTTTGAAAAATCAGGAGATTTGAGGACTGGGTCTTCTTTGATGGATTTTTTGATGGATACAAAAGCTTCCAATGCTTCTGGAGTCCATTCTAATTTTTGTATCTTAGCATTTTTGATATGGGTTTAACAATTTTAGCAAATTTAGACATAAATCTCCTAACAAAGTTAATCTGCCCAAAAAATGATTGGATGGCTTTGATAGTTTTAGGAATAGGAAGCTTACCTATAACCTCAACCCTCTTAGGATCTATTCTAACTCCTTTTGACACAATATGTCCTAAGAGTTTTCTCTTTATGACAACAAAATGACATTTCTTATGTTTCAAACTAATGCCATACTCTAAAGCTTTAATGAATATTTTTTCAAGATGTTCTACATGATCTTCAACTCTTTTTGAGTAAGGAGTAAGGTCATTCTGATACACTACCATTATAGCATTAATCAAGTCTACAAATTCTAAATCCATAGCTTTTTGAAAGTTTTCTCCCACATTTGTGAGACCAAAAGGCATTCTCACATAAACATATGTTCCCCATGGAGTTGTAAAAGTTGTCTTGTACTGCTCAAATTCCTTGACTTTAACCTGATTATAACCAGAGAAACCATACATCATAGATAACAACTCACACCTTGTCACTTTGTGAAGTATAGCCTCCATATTAAGTAGAGGGTAATTATCCTTAAGGGATGCCACATTTAAATTTCTTAAGTCCACGCACAGTCTGATATCTCTGTTCTTCTTTCTCACAGGAACTAGGTTTGACACCCAAGTTGAATGTCTTATCAGTTTAATGATACACCTTCTAATCTTTTCCAATTCCACCCACATATTTGGTTCCAATGTAGGGTTAATAGGTCTTTATTTCTGCCTAAATGGCTTTGCATCTGATGTCAACGAAGTTTCATGTTGAAATAGGTCTTCCCTATATGCCTTGAGATCTTCATAAGACCATGCAAACACATGTTTATATTTTCTTAGTAATGAAATCAACATTCTCCGAACAGTCGGGCTTATTTTATTTCCAGTATATACTTTTCTTGGTGCCAGTTTGGTCCCTAAATTACCTCTTCAATATATTATTTCTTAACTAGTGTTTTTTTCATGAGGGATTGATCATTTCCATCATATAATCTTTCTAATGCTACTAGTCCTTTGAGGAGTTTATTAGTTCTAAGTTGCAAGACCTTGTTCCCAAATACTGTCTGCTTTCCATATATTTCTTCTACAAAGGCATTAAAGTCAATTTCTTGGGCCTCATATTGGTCTATACAGTGAAGGAACTTCAGGAGGTCAATATCATTAAAAACCTACCAACTATATATTGTCAGGCACATCGAGTCCTGTTTTGAACTCAATTTGAGATACTCCTGCCAATGTGATGCCATATTTTTTCAGTGCTACACTGGCTAGGAAGTTTTCCATTATATTTTTCAACCTATCCACCCAATCAATGGACAAAGAATCAAATAGCTCGATTGTATCCCATATAGAATTCCTGTATTGCTTCGGCCTCTTGTTCTTTACAACATATTTTGATCTGACTTGTGACACAACCAACTCCGAGTCTCCAAAAATAGTTAACAGTTTAATCGTGTGCTTGACAACCATATTCAAACCAGTTAAGGCTTCATATTCCACCACATTTTTTGTACATTCAAACGCCAATAGAAATGAATATTTAAATGTAGTACCTTTAGGAGATATGAAAACTACCCCAGCTCCATTACCTTCATGGCTACATGCCCCATCAAAGTACATTTTCCATACCCCTTGCTGATTTTTAGAAATATGTTTATCAATTGGGTCTTTGTTCACTAATTCAGGTTGTGATAATTCTACTCTAAAACTCCCCAAATCTACATCATAGAAGAAATTAAGTTGTTCTTGAGGTACACACTCAACAATTTGATTCATTCTTGATTCCCTATATAACTTGAACTCTTCACCATTTAATGGTATAGTGGCATATGATAAATCAAACTGCACATTACCCCCTACTATTGCAGTCCATTGTCTTGACATAAGCATTCCAAACTAAGGAGGTGTGTCAATTATGGTTATATCAATATTGAAGGTAGCTTGGGGGTAAGTTTCTAATATTACTTCCACATTCTTTATTATTCCTACAACCGGAACATTCTTGCTATCCATGGCGTAACATTTACCTCCTTCCACATCTACCCACATACCAAGTTGTTTCATTACCCCTACTGGCATAATATTCATGGAAGCACCTGAATCTATCATGAAATTTCTCACTAACTTGCCACTTATGAGCAAGGTGGTAAAAAATGGGTCAATCTGCGGTGTATTCATTAAGCAGGCTTCTAGAATTTTTATTTCCTTCTTATTAGTGATTTTAGGGACCTCCTTATTTTCAAGGTTTATATTTTGATTCCCATTAGACATCAATTGAATGGCACCCTCCCTATATTCCTTAATCTTCATCATTTCAAGTATTGGGACATACATATTAAGTTGAGACAAGGCTTGTATGAAATCAAAGGATGTACTTTCAATTCTGATCACCTTCTTTGGTTCTATCAATTCTCCTTTGCTTTCTTCCTTTTCCTCTTTGCATGTTTTACTTGGATTCTGTTTCTTGATGGAGATTTCCTTACTTTCCTCTTTAAGAGTCCACTTCTATTCTTTTTTTTCAGATTGCTTATCATCTATCCTTTTTAATGTCTCATTTGCTACCTTTTTATTTTTTACAAATATTCCTCTTAGGACACCCTCATCTTTGTTCACTGTTTTGTTCCTCAACTGATATTTTCTTCTAGATTCTTCCACCACAACAATAGTCAACCTCTTAATCTCTTTTTCACTCGGTCTCGTTATATTGCATCTATTATTTTGACATGGTGCAATAGGGGGATCCTGCTCATTTTCACTTTCTTCATAGTCAGAAAAAACTTGTTGTTTTGCCATATGAATATTGTATTTTTGATGGTCAACATCATACTCATATCCCTCCTCCTCTAAAGATGAATTTTCCTGCTCCAAATTTATAAGGGTGTGGGAAGTTAAATAGACATTCTGGTCCTCACCACCATCATTTTCTAGTGTATCTTTTTCTGGTATTGACTGAGCTATAACACAATGCTTAGGGGAATGTGGTGCATAACATACTAAGCACCAAGGGCTCTTATCTACCATATATGGTCCTTTCCTTTTTAATGGATCCGGTGTTTCTTTATTTCTTGGTCTATCATTTACCGGATTCCCATCCTTCCAATTTGTATTATAAGGCATGTCATGCAACCTTGGTATTTCATTCTTATATGTATTTTCTTGTCTATTTGGGGGAGAATATGGGGGAACCCTAGGGTTTTCCCTTTTATAAATCATCCCTATAGCCTTCTTGTTATTCTCAATTGTGAGTGCTATCTTTTGAGCTTTATCCAAATTCCTAGGATCTCTGTTCCTAAGCTCACATCCTATCTTGGGATCAAAATCTTTCAAGTAGATGCTCAATGCAGCAGGGTCAACCAACTTGGATCCATGAGGTATCTTATTATGTAGTTTGGAAAACCTTTGATTAAAGTCATAAGATGACTCATTTTGATGCTTCTAGATAGTTACCAACTCGTGCAAAGAAAACTATGATGCACATTGATTCCCATATTGCTGGAGAAACTGCTCATAAAATATATGAATGGAATCAATGGATGTTGTTGGTAAACTGTTAAACTAGTCCCTGACATCTTCGATCAATGACATCATATTTAACCTCCTCTGTACATCCTCATATTAAATATCCATGTCTTGAATGACTAATTTAAAGTTTCTCATATGCTCCTCAGCTGTGACTACACTACTTCTTGTGAATTTTGGGACTAGGTTTCTCCAATTGTTATCCAGAGGGTAAGGGTATATCTGAAATCTGGCCAAATCAAGCTGTCTAATCATGGTTGTATATTGTGGAGGAGGGTTTTGGTGATGCTGATGTTGGTACAATGGATTACTATTTTCTACATATTTCTGACCTTGTGGGGGTACGTGTTGCTGATAAGGAGGTGGTTGAATACCCTTATGTTGTGGTGGACCATTTTGATGTCCACATGGGTTCCTTGGCTAATTTTGGTGGGACAATGGATAATTTGATGGTATCATATTATTATTTTTATGAGGGGGCATATATTTAGGTGATTCAGCCATTGGCGTTTTAATCTAAGCCTTTTGCAACTTCAATTTCTCAAATTCTTTCATTGCCTAAATCATTTTCTCATATTCTATCCTTGATCTTTTTGTTTCTTGCCTCATGCATTCAGAATCAATGGATGTTGTTGGTAAAATGTTAAACCATTCACTGGATTCTTCGATCAGTGACATCATAAATAACCTCATTTGTACATCCTCATATTCCATATCCATGTCTTGAATGACTACTTTAAAGTTTCTCATATACTCCTTGGCTGTGACTACACTACTTCCTGTGAATTTTGGGACTAGGTTTATCTAATTTTTGTCCAGAGGGTAAGGTTATATCTGAAATCCGGTCAAATCAAACTGCCTAATCATGGTTGTATATTGTGGAGGAGGGTTTTGGTAATGCTGATGCTGTTACAATGGATTACTATTTTCCATATATTGCTGACCTTGTGGGGGTACGTGTTGCTAATAAGGAGGTGGGTGAATACCCTTATGTTGTGGTGGAGCATTTTGATGTCCACATGGGTTCCTTGGCTAATTTCAGTGGGCCTGTGGAGAATTTGATGGTCTCATATTATTATTTTTATGAGGGGGCATATATTTAGGTGAGTCAACCATTGGCATTTTAATCTAAGCCTTTTGCAACTTCAATTTCTCAAATTCTTTCATTTCCTGAAGCCTTTGCTCATATTCTATCCTTGATCTTTCTATTTCTTGCCTCATGTGTTCTAACTGTGCATCTGCCTCATTTTGGGCCATGAGTTCATGATTTTGTTCAGACACTTCTTCATATTCAAGTCCCTCCTCAAAAAGTGTTGTTCTTTGCTCATATTCAAATTTTCTTCCCTTTTTAGCCTCAAAGACAACCATGAACTCATCATCCCTCTCATGGTTCATTTTCTAGAGGGTATTTCTCTTGTCTTCTAGAGTGTGAAGTTCTTTAGATGCATTATTTTCATTAGTTAATACATCATATGAATTATGTGTTTCCACCGGTTGTTTTGATTTTTTATTTCTTGTTGCTGGGCCCCAGTCATTAGACACTTTCTTGCCCTGATCATTTTTAGAATTCCACTTACTTTTATCATTAGGACCATCACTATCTCTATATAAAGATATTCTTCCTCACATGTTGGGAGTAATTGTGATGGTTTGAACTTTAGGACAATTTCTTTTTGATCTGTATTTAATTTTATCAGTCTCAATGCTTTAGTTCATTCAGAGTTGCCACCCATCTTTTCTAAAAGTGAGAAAAATGTTATTATTTCACCCAGCGGAGTCAATTATTTAAATTTATTTAACTATGATTCTCTTTTAATGACTCTATAGGGAAAGGTTGCCTACCACCAGACTTCTCTCAAGTATCCCCAGTAGAGTCTCCAATTTGTTAGGTCTCAAAAATGCAAGTTTGAACCACGAGAGGTTGCCAAGCTCTCACAACACTATTGGCCAACTAACAAGGCCAACCAATATAGTTGAACCTTCTACTCTTAAGGTTCTGCTAAACCTAGGTAGGTGTACCTATACGAATGGTGCAGATTTTGAACTATGATTCCTGCTTGACTAAACTGTCCACAATGGCAATTTGATAGTGGAGAGATATTGTCTAAATTTGGTATAAACTATATAAGGAATATCCTAAATTTGGTATAAATTGTATATGCAATATCAAAGTAAAAATTAATATGTTCAGTTAAGAGATGTAAATAAAATGGATGAAACCTAAAAGGATAAATAAGACTAGTGCCTTGTTGGGTAGAACGAAGTCAAGTGAAAGCCTTAGATGAATGAATTCTATCTGGCAGAGACTTTAATTATTTGGCATATGAATATTAGTTTATAACTTGTATAAACATGCAAGAATGTAATTACCGAGCTCTTCTTAGTGATCGAAATGATACTTCTAGATTACTGTGAATGACTTGAAGGATTTAATCTTTACTTGAAAGAACCAACCAATCATACCACACAAATACAAAAAATGTGTATTGATAAACTGAGAATATTCTTGATATGTGAATTTAAATAACAAAGAAATATCAACCTTGGAGACAACTTGATAATATTTTCAGTTAATTTAACAAATAATTGATACCAAAAGGGTGCCACAAAATCAGAGTTCTTTCATTGATCCCTAAAAACTTTATACATGCATCATGGTCCTTTGGATTGTAAACATTCTAGAAAATCTTGTATCTACTACTATCTATCTTCTATCTAATTCTATTCAACATTCACATATCTGTTAAGATATCTTGCAGCTCCCCTGACACCACAAGTCTCCCCAACAGTTTCACTTTTAATTTTAAATGTCACCATGATTTCCACTGAAGCAAACCTATCATCATGACTTAACGAATTGGGCCAAAAATTCTCTGCTTCATTCCAAGGGTTCTTTGTATCACTAATATATTCCTTTTGTCAACTCAAATCGTTGAGGAAAATTAATTGTCCTACCATTGGAATAATACTCACTATGACCTCTCTTAGATCTCCCCACTGAGGTTTATCTTACTGATACATCCTTTCTTCAGCGAGACCATGCACATTGTTCCCCCAAATTTTTTATCTCCATACATGTTGTCACACCCCACCTTGTTAGTATAACATGGGGGGTTGACAAGACTCCCCGAACTCTTCTTGGCATCATTGTCTCATCGAATGAGTATTCTTTTGCTTTATCGAAAAGACCGGTGAAGGTATCGGGTTGTCTTTTGGAACCTCACTCCGATGACTCCAGTTTGGCCGATACATGTTCTTATGTTCCGAGCAGTGGGATAAATATGAGCTTGATATGACCTCACACTATCATGTCGATAGCCATTGTCCCATTGATAGAAACTGTGAACTTGTGTACTCTCAACATATGTCCTCATCGTAATGAAACAACTAGTTTCTCGCCGATATACTGAAGGGGATGTGCATTAGTGTCGGTGAGACTTGCATCAACTTATGCCAATATGTTTCACATGTTAAAGATTCAAGGTTAGGTAAATTTTATGTGACCACATGATAAAAATTGACCCGGACCTTGGTGAATATGTTATGTGAGGAAAATTTAATGCTTGTAGTATGGACTCCTTGGGAAACTAATGAGCATGAATGGCCAATGATATTTTTCAAAATTTTACAGTTCTAACACATTTATATTATATATTTATATTACATTAGTAACACTAGGAGATCTATTGGCACAATGTGACGACTCCAAAAAATAGAGATTTTTCTATTATATAAGTAGGAAATTATTAGGGTATGAGATTAATTACACTCCTATTGAGAGAGCATGTTTAGTAGTCATCCTTTTATCATGGAAGCTATAAAACTACATGCTCTATTGGGATTAATGTACATCTCAACCTTTGAGTCCTAATATTTATTTAATTAATGTATTATTATATTTATTTGTATTATTTAATTTCCTATGGTGTAATGTCATAAATTGGGACCCACCGATTGGGTGACATCCCCATTCAAGGTGATTGGATGACACATAATCATCCCAAGTGGACATAAGCATCCCATAGGTGCCCCACTTTGGAATCTATGATATATAATAGATTCTATGATGTGTCATAAGGCATATTTATGCATGGAGGAAGTTGGTTCCCAAGTTGGATTATGAAATATTGTAGGAGAATTAGGTATTCGTGGTCAATTATGTCAGATTCTATGATAGTTGTAAGATGTGTAAGGCATCTATCATAGCCGATTTTTAGCATATTCTAAGCACCCAATATTGGAGAAAGAATATTGCATGTAATGACACTTGTAAGGGGTGTAAGTGAATGTTGTACATGTGTCCAAATGCATGTTTAAGGAATGGGATATTGTTCCATGTGGATTTCAATGCCCCTATCCTTCTGATGATTCTTCAAGCTTGTATCTCTCTATATATTGAGTGCCTTGCATTGTAGAATGCATATTTTGTTTGTAGGTAATGAAGTATTATTGGTATCAATCTAGAATAGGTGTTCGTTTAAAAACAATTATTGAAGAAGATTTGTATTTGGAGACACATTTTATTCACCATTTGATATAATAAAGAAGTATTGTGCATTTGGAGTGTGGGGTTTTCTACCCAATTTTTTTTTTCCCATGTATATCTAGTGCCATTTTTTATGTGTTGTTGGTGTTCTATTCCATTATTCCCATGTGTTTCTCATTGTTGTAACTATTTAAGGTGTTAAAAGTATTTTTTTTTAACTCTCCCCTACTTATACTAGTGTAGGAAGTTGTTTCCACTCACTCGACTTCCTTTTAATTGGTATCAGAGCCTGGGCAACCTTGATCCTTTGTTGGGTTAGAAGGGTTTTTTGAGTTGATCTTTATTTTAGTGAGATTTTTGTAGAAGTGTATTTTGTGACCTTGTTACATTAAAGAGATGGTAAGAACATCTAGGAGGATTGAGATGGATAAGTTTAATGAAGGTAATTTTGAACTTTACAAGCTCAAAATGGAAGACATGCTCATAGATCCTGATCTAGGTGATGTTATTTTTGGAACGAAATCAATGGGAATGAAACAAGAAGATTGGGAGCTCATGGATTAGAAAGCTAAGGTTCTTGTTAGACTCTATCCAACTAATTTTTTCATCCTAAATTTCCATGAAGAGAAGGCTTATGCTTCTTTGTGGAAGAAGATCGGTTATGTCTATTAGGATAAATCCATGGTAAACAATTTTGTCCTAAGAAATAAGATTTATTCTCTGAGAGTAGAATATGGAGGATTTGTGGTAGACCATATAAATGCATTCAACATGTCAATTTCTCAACTAGGTTCTATTGGAGATAAGATTGACAAACAAGACCATTGTATGCTTGTTTTGTGTTTATTGCCAGAGTATTTGGATCACTTGGGGATAGATATTGGAAGCATTACTTCCACCTTCAAGATGGATGAGGTGTTTTTATCATTAATATTTTAAGAGATGTAAAGGAAGACTTTTAAAATGGCCAAGGAGGCCCTTTATGTTTTTGGTAGAATAAAGGAGAGAGGAAGAAAGGAGGGAAATAAATTTGTCAAAGTCTCTAGGGAGATCTAAGTATCTTGGTAAGAATTCCAAGGCCAAATGTTGGAATTGTGGTGAAGTCAGACACATTCAAAAATATTGCAAGGAGGAGAAGAAGAAAAACAATTCTTTCTATAATTATGAATCTAAAAAATCATCCCAAGATGAAGTAGAAGAAATTATTGTAGCGTTGGTAGCCCATGCATCATAAGATGTGTGTTTGATAGATTCAGGTGCATCCTTTCACATGGCCTATCAAAGAAGTTAGTTCTTGAAGTATGTATAGTACGATGGTAAGGAGGTGTACCTGGGTGATGGCTCTCACTTGAAGATTGTTTTTCGTGGAAGACTTAAAATCAAATTTCCTAATGGACGAGTGAATGTGATTGATGGTGTTTTGCATATCCCATATTTGGCATGAAATATGATTTTGTAAGTAAAATGAATGATTCTAGAGTGCGAGTTGTTTGATCTTGTGGAGGATGAAATATGACAAGAGGAGCCATGTTTTTAGTTAAGGGATTTTGTATTTGCACTCTATTTCAGCTTCATCCATGCACTATATCGTGCAATATTTCTTCCATTGTACCGAAGAATAGACCTTTGGATTCTTCATCCTCATCATCAAATCGTGCATAGAAGAATTATGTTGCAACTACATCTGATGGTCATGTATTTCAGGTACCTAAGGTTCTCATTCAATGGAAATGAAGCTTCCTATAGAGAAGACAATGTAATGTCACCAAAACCTTGGTCATATTGGTTAGAAGGATCTTAGAACCTTGAAAAAAAAGATCCTTGTTAAAGGCCTTGATGATTTTTTAATCTCGAGTTTGACTTTTGCGAACATTGTGTATATGGAAAACAACATTGTGTTTCTTTTTACTCTAGTTCTCACAAGTCTTTTGGGGTTTTGGACTATGTTCATTCAGATGTTTTGGTCTTGTGAATATTCCTTTGCTATCAAAATCTGTATATTTTGTTTCTTTGATAGATGATTACAGTAGAAGGACATTCATTTATTTTCTTAGAAGTAAAGCTGAAGTCTTTAGTTAGCTTAAGGATTTTAAGGCCTTGGTAGAAAATTTAGACTAGTAGAAAGATTAAGTGTTTGAGGATTGACAATGGTGGTGATTTTTATTTCACAGATTTTGACAAGTTTTGTAAAGAGCATGGTCTTAAGAGACATAAGACTACTCCCTACACTCCACAACAAAATGGATTTGCAGAGAGCATGGAAAAAGAATTGATGAAGAGGGCTAGGAGTATGTTGAGTGGTGCTAGCCTTGAATAAAAGTTTTAGGCTGAAACGGTAGCCATTAGATGTCATTTTATCAATAGATTTCATACATCAAAACTTGTTGGAAAGACACCATAGAGGCATGGTCTAGAAATATCCTTCGATGAGACATCTTAGAGTATTTGGTTGCAAATCTTACCCTCATGTTCGAATTGAGAGGAGGTCAAATTTGGAGAACAAGGCTATTAAGTGTGTCTTTATTGGCTATGGTGTTGGTGTGAAAGGGTACAATATTTGGGATCTAGAATTTGAGAAGGTTATCTATAATAGAAGTATGATTTTAAGAGAGATGAAACCTTCCATTATTGAGTTGTAACAAAAGAAAGAGGAGAAACAAAAGAGAGAGGTAGTTCAAATTCTACCTATTCTGAAGAAAGATGAACTACACACTCCTGTTGGATCTGATAATGAGGAGAGATCAAGTAGCTCTGGAAGTTTTGAAGAAGAAGATCCTGTACCTCAGCCTTTGAGGAGGTCTAGATGAGTTAGGTGGCAACCAGTTTGGTTTGTTTATTCATTTTTGGATTCTAGTTACATTTTTTATTTGATTGCTAACACTAATGAGCCTAGAACTGCTAGAGAGGATATGGATATGAGTGATGCGGATTCTTGGAAATAATCCATGGAAAAGGAAATTGTTGCATTAAATAAAAATAAGACTTGGGATATGATACCATTTCCTAGTGGATTGAAACCTATTAGTTGTAAATGGGTTTTCAAGAAAAAGTGTGGTCTTGATGGCAACATTGAGAATTATAAGTCACGATTGGTCACAAAGGGGTTTTCACAGGTGGACAAAATCTATTATGGGAAGATATTATCGCCAGTAGTGAAGCTAGCATCTATTTGGATCATGTTATCACTTGCAGAAGTGTATGACTTAGAAGTGTAATAGATCAATGTGAAGATAATGTTCCTTGATGGTGACTTGGAGGAAGAGATTTACATGTCATATCTAGATCATTTCATTGGAAAAGGTAAAGAAAATTTGGCTTGCAAACTAAAGATGTCTCTTTATGGTTTGAAATGGTCTCCTAGAATGTGGTACCAAAAAATTGATACCTATGTGTCGTCATTGGGATTTCAAAGATCTAAATTTGACCATTGTGTATATTTTAAATCTGATAATGGTCACATTCTCATTATTGTCTTATACCTAGATGATATGTTGTTTATTGGGAGTGGTAAAAGTATGATTTCAAATTGGAAGTTTCATTTATCAACACCATTTGAGAGGAAAGACCTGGGTGCAACTAGGTACATAATGGGAATGGAGATCACAAGAGATAGAGCTAACAAAAATCTATGGTTAAGCTAGAGAAAGTATTTGAACTCTATGTTGGAGAGATTTAGCATGGTAGATTATAGACAATTAGTTGTTCGTATGATGCAAGGGATGAGGCTTTATGTGAATGATTGTCCAAAATATCATATTGAGATGGAGGACATGACCAAAGTACCATATGCAAGTGTAGTTGGTAGTTTGATGTATGTGATGATGTGTTTGAGACTAGAAATTTCCCAAGGAGTGGGAGTCCTTAGCCATTATGGCTAATCCTAGATAGGTGCATTGGGATGTCATTAAGAGAATGGCTAGATATTTATGAGGTACTTTCGAGTATGCCTTGTGTTTTCATGGTTATCCTACTAGACCTCAACATTCTGTGAGTATTCATGTATATGTGGATTCAAATTGGGAAGGTGACATTGATAGCATATGATTAACCAATTGTTATATTTTTATGATGTTTGGTGGTGCTATCATTTGGATGAGTAAGCGAAAAACTATAGTTGCATTTTCCATGACAAACGAAAATTATATGGCAGCCACTCATGCTTGTAAGAAAGAAATTTGGATTAACAAATTTTGTTCTAATATTTCTTTTGATGCAAGAAAAAATATTCTTTTTTGTGACAGTGAAAGTGCGATTTTCCTAGAAAAAAATCATACCTTCCATGCTAAAACAAAGCACATCGATGTTTAGTATCATTTTTTTTGTGATATGCTCAAAGATGGAAAGCTAAACTTGGAGAAGGTTGACACTCTGGTGAATTTTGTAGATGCACTGGCAAAACCAATGAGCATAGAGAAGTTCATATGGTGTTCTAATTCCATAGGCCTTGGGCCATGAGCAAATGATTTTGTATGAGACTCGGTAGGTCTTAGACAAGTGGGAGAATGTTGAGATTAAGGTGTCTCAACCTTAGAGTCCTATTATTGATTTTTTAAATTTATTATTGTATTTATTTGTATTATTTAATTTCCTATGGTGTCATGTCATCAATTGGGACCCATTGGCTAGGTGGCATCCCCGTTGGAGGTGACTAGATGACACATAATCATACCAAGTGGACATAGGATTCCCACTTGGAATCTATGAAATATGAAAGATTATATGATGCATCATAAGGCATATTTATGAATGGATTTAGGTTACAATAGCCTATAAGAGTAGAACATTCTTGGTCAGTTACGATAAATTTTATGACAATTGTAAGATGCGCAAGGCATCTATCACAGCCTATTTTTAGCATATTATAGGTGCCCAAGCTTGGAGAAATAATATTGCATGTAATAACACTTGTAAGGGGTGTAAGGGAAAGTTGTACATGTGTCCAAATGAATGTTTATGTGTGGGATATTGTTCCATTTAGATTTCAATGCCACCCTCCTTCTAGATGATTCTTCAAGCTTGAATCTCTATATATATTGAGTGCCTTGCATAGTTTGTTTGTAGGAAATGAAGTGCTACCAGTATCATTGTAGAACAAGTTTTTGTTTTGAAGAACTTGTTGAAGAATCTTTTGTACTTGGAGATACATTTTATTCACTATTTGATATAATAGAGAGATAATGCTCTTTTGGAGGGTGGGGTTTTTACCCGTAAGGTTTTTCCCCATGTATATCTAGTGCCATTGTTTTATGTGTTGTTGATGTTCTATTCCATTATTCCCATGTTTTTATCATTACTATAACTTTTTAAGGTGTTAAAATAATTTTTTTCGTAACTCTCCCCTACTTAGATTAGTGTAGAAAGTTATTTCCACTCACTCGGCTTCCTTTCATGCTCAATCGCCAAAATAAGATCATCACAAAAGTAGATTTTTTGAGTATATTTTATCCAAAGAAACACTCACAAGTTGCATGGCTATGTGGGTTATGATATTGAGCTATTTTAGCATAGTGTATGTAGGGAGAAATTCTATAAAGGGACGAGTCATTGTAGATTAGTTAATTGAATCACCTTTATATGATGATAATTCTCTCATATCAAACTTTCCAAATTAATAAATTTTCACCATTAGCTCTAAAAATCAAATAAAATTGTACCTCGATAGGTCACAAACACAACATTCTTCAGGGTCAAGAGTCTTATTCATCACTCGTCAAGGTTATTGTGTTCAAAAATCATATTGGTTGGTATTTCCATGTACTAATAACATTTTCATGTATCAATAACTTGTCATAGGACTTAGAATAGAAATATAATTACAAATCAAAGAGTTATAAATCTATGGCGATTCATAGCTAGTGGTTTGACAAGTAAATTATGATTATCAAACAAAGGATGATAAATTGTTACCATTTAAGAGAATGGTTGATAACTTCAAGAAATATTTCTCTATTATATCCTTTGATAAAATAACCATATTGAATAATAAGGCTACAAAATCTATGCAAACTATTGGATTTTTCCTAGATATGTGACATAATATTAAAAAATGTGTGTTTTTATTTGAAAAAATTCTAGTTCCTAGCTTCAATGTTCTTGACTTGGAACTCATATGTAAAATTATTGTTCCTAATTACCCTTTGTACAATCAAATTAAGTCCTACCTACATGATAACATTATTGTACCCAACCTAACCACTAACCAAAATAAAATATTCATGTCGCTCATCCCATTTCACCATTCTTTGTGACACACCATACCAAAGAGTCTCAATGGTACACTACTTAGATGTTTAAGCTAAAAAGAGGATAAAACTACTCAAAATGAGGTACACAAAGTTTTTTTTGGGTTGCATTACAATGGCCATACCATTGCTAAAAGGATACTAAGAATAGGGTAATATTTTCTTATCATGGATCAAGATGCACATCAGTTTATGAATAAATCTCTTTAGTGTTAGCAACATGGAGATCTCATTCAAGCACCAGTCCAAGATTTGCAGGCCATTACTAGACCATGGCCATTTTACAATGGGGACTCAACCTTTTAGTCAAGATTTCCCTAGCACATGCAATTGACATAAGTTCCTTACCATTTCCATTGAGTACTTTATGAAGTGGATAGAAGCCATCCGACTAACCAACATTACTCAAAAATATATAGAAAAGTTCATCCTTAGCTACCTAATTTTCTAGTATGGTTTTCCCCACACCATTATCACAAACACCAATAAACCCTTTAAAAAGTAATATTTTTTAAGTCTTTGCTCATAGTTCAATATCAAATATCCCTTTAACACACTATACTATCCCTAGGGAAATTTTCAATTTGATGCATATAGAATAAACATTCTAAATAACCTAAAGAAGATAGTTAATAAAAATGTTTGTGATTGGCACATCCAACTCAATCCCATTTTATGGGTTTACTGTACTAGCATCTGAACACCTACTAGTACTACAACTTATTTCCTATTCTATGGCACTAAATAAATCTTGCCTATAGAGGTCAAACTTCCTTATTTGAGGGTGTTTTCACAACATCTTGTTGACAATGAAGAATATCATGTATCTAGTTCACAAGAGCTAGAGTTTCTAGATGAAATATGTATCAATGCATTAAATTATTTATAGGCCTATAAAAATCCTATTTTTTATAGTTACAAAAAATGGTTCAAAAACCAAAACATTCCAGTATGTGATCTATTCCTTAAGGAAATCCAAAATAATTAGTTAGATCAAGAAAAGAACAAAAAAAAACTAATTGGGTAGGACCATTTGTCTTCATAGCAAGCTATGGGTCAAGATCTTATCAATTGGTAACACTTGAAGGTGATCCCTTACGAGATCCCATCAACAATAGTCACCTAAAGAATTTTCATGCCTAACCCTTGGGGTATCCCAAGGTAAAAAATAAAATAAAATAAAGTAAAGAGAAATAATCCATTCAATGGTGAAAACCACTTTGGTGGTTCCTTGGGAAAGTACCATGGTGAAAATCTATTTATAGGTGTCATGTGTAGAAAACAAAGGAGTCATCCTGTAGTGAAAACAACATAGGAAACACTTTGAACAAATATCCTAGGGTGAAAACCTATTTATGGACACCATGTGTAGTAAGCACCATCCACCATCTATTTGATTCTTATCCATTCTATTAATTATAATGTCAAAATTATAGCCTGATCCAAATACCTATCATATTTTATCCTACACACCTAGCATGGCTTGGTAATTTACTAATTTCTAGCATTATACATCTCACCTAGTGTCATAATAAAATCATTCCATTGAGTCCATAATAAAATAATCCTACATCTAACTCAGGGAATTTTCTTAAGCCTAGAAATAAGATTGAACCCTTTTTATTTCCTTAAATTGAAAAATCCAAAAACATTACACATTAAAAAAAATCCAAAACCATTAGATATTCCAAAAAACCAAAAAATATTACATATTCCAAAACTCCAAAAACATTACTTATTCAAAAAAATCCAAAAAACATTACATATTCAAAAAATCCAAAAATATTAGATATTGTAAAATATCCAAACACATTAGATATTATAATAATCTAAAAACTCCAAAAGCATGAACATATTCAAAAAAAATTCGTACAAAAAAATCATCACAAACTTGCCCATCCATAGTAAAATCATCACCCATAATAAAATTATCATCACAATCACCTTTGACAATGCAATCAAAACAAAATGAAGCAATAATTGACACATAGAACACTCATGAAAAAACACAAGGTAGGATTATTGTCAAAACATCCTAAAAACTACATACTAATTTCTTGAAATAGTTAATTCATGATCACAACCAATGCCTTAACTGATGTATTTTTCCTATAATAGGCATAATCCAAGATAACAATTATAATCTCTTTGGAAAGAGATATTATGGATTTGATATGTTTTTTCAGTCAATTTTTTTTTTTTTTTAATCTTTTAATCTTATTATACCTATTTCTCGAGGCCACCTTGATTTTTTAATATCTTGTTTTGTCTAGAGGAGCATGAAATTGAGCATAGTCATTTCTTTCATCTATTTTATTTGTGGAGAATTCTTATAATATGAGCATGGAAAATAGTTTATTTATGTGTGTCGAGGTAGTTTCTTGCATAAAAAACCACCTTTTCATATTAGGTTCTCCATACCCTTTGTGCATAGAACTATCATGGTCTAAATCTTATTCTCTCACACATTCAAACAAGGATTTTCTATGACTAGTATGAATAATGGTACTCCTAATTTTTTTTGTAGAGTCCAATTCCATGCATTAGATACAATGCCACCCTAGTTCTCCATACCTTTGTGCATATGTCTACTTTCTATATCAAAATAAGGATTACTCTACATTTTTTCAGGATAAAGGAAAAAGATAAATACAAATCATTTTTCCCATTCTATTTTGAGATAAAATTTTCAAATTATCCCAATAACTATAGCTTTCATTAATATTTTATCAACATGATTTATATATCCATCATCATCCAAAATCATTTCTCTATCCTACACGTCATACTAACTATTCTATCTTGGTATCATGATCCAAATAAAAAAATTCCATATCATTCATACATATGCAATCATTAGTATCATCATAAAATCACATATATCCTACATTTATAATCATAAGCATCATCAGGATATAACATCATCAATGATAACATCATAATACAATCATCATATATGACACCATAGCATAGTAAAATAAGAATAATCATTAAATGCATAGAACAATCATATAGATATTCATGACATGTATATGGGAAAGCACCACAGTTTTTACATGATACCAATTATAGTGATACAATGGAGCTCTCTTCGGGTGGTTCTACAGTTTTTCAAAATACTTTGAAGGTGGAAAATTTTGGCTCGCCTCCTGGTGGTAATGGTGGTAGGTGTGATGACGATAATGTTGGTGGTGTAGTTTTGTTAGCCTTTAGTAGGGATGTTGGTAATAATGGTTGGTCCTCTTTAGTTTTTTGTGTTCTAAAATCTTCAGTTTCTATGGTTGGTGTTTATTACATGCCTTGTGTGGGGGCCTCTCCAAGTATTCTTAATGTGGGTTTTTCCTCTTCTCCTTATCTGAAGATTCTTGAGAATGTCTCTGTCAAGGAAGGAAAAAAGTGTGGGGGGTGGTCATTTCTGATAGACCCAGATGGTCTAATCTTTTTGGTGCTAAGCCTAAAGGTAAGAGTTCTTCTCCTCTAGTTAGTTTCACAATGAACCTAGTTGTTGGGGAGTACTTGGTTTCTATTCCTGACTATATCACTGAGAATTGTTTGGAATCAATGGATTTATCCTTCATGGGGAAATTTATGGGTCCACGTCGAAACCTTGAATTGGTTCATAATATTATCTTCAAAAGGTGGAGACTAAAGGGTCACATGGAGGTGGCTGCGATGGCTAGAGGATTATTTTTTATTTTCCCTCACCTATGATGAGGATTTGGTTAGTGTTTTGACTAGTGTTTATTGGATTATTGGAAAATAATCGTTGGTTCTTAAGAAGTGGAAGATAGGCCTTAATAGGAGCTCATTCTTGTTTGCCTCGACCCCTCTATGGATTCATATTTTGGCTCTTCCATTGGAGTTCTGGGATGAGAAGGTTTTTTTTGGTATTGTAAATACTTTTGGGAAGCTTCTCTCTATTAACTAGAAGAGTGTATCTCAAAAAAGGTTAGGGTATGCTCCTTTCTATCTGATTTTTTTATCAATCTATGGATTTGCCTAAGAAAATATCGATAAACTCAAAGTTGGGTGTTTGGAACCAAGTGATTAAGTATGATTCTATTTATTTTTCTTGTTTTCACTATAAGAAAGTTGGGAATGGGGTGAGGAAATGTCCTTTAAATCCTTCTAAACCAACTCCTTCCTAGCCCTTGAAGGAGTGGAAGGAAAAGGAGAAGTCAAAGGAGGGGTTGAGGGCTGATGGTGGAAGATTTGATATTTTTTTGAAGTTGGATGTGGTCCAAAATGTGGATGAAGGCGCTTTGAGTAAGGTTGAGGTGGGTCAAGAGATGAGTGTTTCTACTCTTGTTGAGACATTGAAATATTTCCCTGTGATAGAGGTAGTTCTAGAGGTTGGGGACCTAAATCCTCATGTGGATGATCACATCCTTTCGATGAATGAGGCCGCTTTGGAAGAAGGGGATTTGAATTCTCATACGAAGGATAACTTCCTTGGCTTGGATGAGGAGCCAAGGAGTGGAGGGGAAGCTTTGGCTAGTGAAGATAAGGGGTTGAAGATTCTTGAGTTGGTGGAGTTGGCTTATCCTGTTTATGTCTTTGATTCTCCTATTCAACCAAATGTAGTGCTCACCTCTTCTATCACTAGGGATGACCTGGGTAGCTCTTTTCCTATGAAGGAGCCTCATTTTTTTATTGTTAAGACTAGAAATGTGAAGAAACATGCATCACTCGAGGGTGTTGCGACTAGGAATCACCAAAAATTTGACTGTGGGTTAGAGTAGAGGGGCAGAGGAAGACCTTCTCTACATCAACATAGACAAAAAGAAAGAAATGCTGAAATTATTGATGGTTCCTAGAAAACATTGTTTGATATGTTCTTGAAGAGCACATCTTAGAATCCTCTATGAAGATTCTTTCTTGGAATATCCGAGGGTTGTATAACCCTCATAAGTAGGATCTCTTTGCTAATTTATTAAGTGATCATACACTGGATATTATATTGATTCAATAAGTTAAAATTTTAGTGGATAGACTTGACAGATTAAAGAATAGGTTATTTAAAGAGTTCGATCTCCACGGTTTTGATGCAAAGGGAGCCTCAAGGGGAGTGGATTCCTTTTGGAATGCAAACGTGGTGATTGGGAGGGTTGTTTTTTTTTAATCTAACCATATTTCTACCTACTTTCATCATATAAAGAATAATTTCTCCTGGATTTCTTCTAATAGTTAGGCCCCTAATTTGAAAAATGCACATAAGCAATTTTTTGGGAACTTAAACTCCTTCAAAGCTTCTCACTTTGTTGATCATTGGATGGTTATGGGAACCTTCAATAATCCCCTGAGTAGCTTGGAAAAGATGGGGGGATCCTAGGTGGATGATGAGAGCATATTTGAATAGATGTATTTTATCAATGACAATGCTTTGTTTGGTGCTAAATAGTTAGGAGCCCCCTTTACTTGGTCGAACCGAAGAATTAGTGATCCATTGAATTAGATCAAGTAGGAAAGGGCCCTCCTTTCTCCTGATTGAATTATTTATTATTGTTTCTCCCTCTCTGCCCTCACTATATTAGGTTTAGATCACTTCCCCATTTCCCTATAAGGTGACTTGGTTGGGACAATGCATTCCTTCCATTTCTGATTTGAAAAAATGTGGGTCTTGTATACACATAAAAATGGTTTGGAGCACAATTAATTAAATACCGATTACTTAATTGATTAATCTTGATTATTCTACTTATATAAATAAATTGATAAATTTATTTGTATACTTCATCCCTTAATTATTCTATTTCAAAAATCATTTTCTCTCTTAAATTAATTAAATACATAATTTAAATAATTTTTCATTTAGTTAATTCCCCTCCATTTAAATTTGAATTTTTAATTCAAATTTGTCATATTTCTCCATAATCATCTAACTACCTCCAACTCATCCTCCACCTCATCACATGTCACACAATTTCATTTATTCCTAATTTTTAAAATTGAAATATTCAATCCAACCTCTCAACCTCCTAACCTCTTTTGGGACACATGGATCCTTCCTTCAATTGATGCTCTTTTACACTTGGAAGATTTTCCCTTCCAATTGGAGCTGAATTCATGAATTCTTTTAACCTTTTTGTTCTCTACCGTTGATCCCCTAGGATTATGATCCGGACTATCCATCCTTGCCACCTCATCCCAAGCTTGGAAAAATCTATAAATAAGAGATCATTCTACAAATTTTCAACAAGGATTTGATCATAAAATTACGCTACAGAATTCATCTTAGTAATTGAGAGCATTTGCATAGCATTTTAATTTAGCATTTAGCATTTAGTTCATATTAGTGTTATCATGGAAATTTTAGTTTTAGCATCTTAATTTTTGTGTATCTATACAACATTTCATTTAGATTTACATCTTCATCAGTAGTAATCATCTTAGCATCATTTTAAATATAATAACATTACATCATATCATTTAGCATTGTAATAAAAAATACCAAAAACATGTAGATGTAGGCATTTAGCTTTGTATTTCATATTGCATCTTGTTTCTTAGGTTGCCATCTTGTAGATTCATGTGTAACATACAAATATGAAAGCATGAATTGAGAGATCATTGAGAATAGAGGACAATGGGATGATTTTGAATGAATAGCTATAACATCTTGCTTTGTTATTTTAATTCCATTAATTTAATACATTTCATTGATGTGTGCTTAGTTTTATCTTTTTGATATGCATATTTTATACCATACATAAATTGGTGCGCACTATGGGGCCCAACCCCATTTTGAATCTATTTTTCTATCAAATTTTCTCTGCAGGTTCCAGCGAGAGTTCTAAAATAGCACATCCAAATTTTTCTTTGGCACAGTTGGTAGAGTTTTTGGCACAAAGAGTCACTATTTCGACACATTTGACCATTCTTCTGGCACATTTGGTGACTATTCCGACGCATCAGTGAAGTATTTCAGCCCACTCAATTATTCTTTCAATGCATTAGGGAGTCTTATTTTTCATTCTATATCTTTCTAGTTTAGTGCATCCTATTTGTCTTTTAGTGCATTCGGTCAGTCTTTTAGTGCATTTAGTCTTTGAGCGCATTCGGTCTGAGTTTTAGTGCATTCAGTTACAGTAATGGTGCATCTGGTTTTTGCTATAAATTTTCCAAATTCCAAAAATTGATTTGTGTTTCTCTAATTTGAAAGACCTTTACATGCACTTAGAGACTCTATTGAAACCCTTGAAACATTGTCAAAGACTCCAAAGTTGAAACTACTAACAATTGATTGTGGGGTTGAATTTATTGTCATTTCTTTCATTTAAGTTAGGAACATGGCTTAATTAGAGGAAAATGAACACCATGCTTTCTATGTTTGGACAGTGATAGGCGTGTATGCTCTCCCCTTAATTGGGTGATCAGAAAGCCAGACCCACACTTTATCATTTTATTTCATTTAATCCTTAGAGGGTCTGGGTTGGTGGGATAAGATGTAATCACCCCAAGGGACCGACCCAATTGGTAACACACTAAAGCCAAGCGACTTCCAACCAGTATATAAGTGTGGGTACTTGAGAAAAGTTCAAGTATCACAAGGATTGTTCTGAAAAGAAGGGAAACAATGGTCTCTTTCCATATGGATGATCCCCCATGAATGAAATGACTTTACTTAAACACTTGTTGTAGTATGCCAAAATGCCTTTTCTATTTGTTGGTGTAAGAGGTATAACCTCTTAAGCCATCCCACATTCTTGTGGCTTTTGGTATAAATGAGAAGTCCATCATGGGAGATTCATGAGGACCAAGGATTATCTGACTCAAAAAGTGAGTGCAATGCAAGGGACAGCCAGTGTGGTCAAGCCTCCAATCATTCACCAAAAGTAAAGACAACTGGAGCAATCCAAGTGGGAATCTAGTAAATACTATCCTTCACAACCCTAGGAATTATGCTTGCTTGATATATTTTTACGAACATGTTTTGAAATAATTTTTGAACAAACATCACACAAAGAAATCTCCAACCACTAATTCAGAAGAATATATAATCAACCAATCATATTTCCCTACCAGAAAACTAGAAAAAACAATTAAACTATCAAAAAAATAAGAGGACATTTTCTAGACCAGTGCATCCATTTGTTGTTTTGGCGCATAGCTTCCATATTTTGGTACATACATTTATTGTTCCAATCCATGCAACTCATTTTCTAGTGCATACATTCTATTTTTTAGCGCACCTATCCATTACAACTCTTTTAACATATCGAGTAATTGTTTTGGCACATGCATACTATTCTATATTGCATACATCCCATTCTCTAGTGCATCCAACCATTTTCATAGCGCATTTGTGCACTAATTTAGCACATCCAATAAATTTGAAAATAGAAAGCTAAATTTGATCTCCTATATGCCAATTAACAACTAATTTGGAGATTCATTCTCAAACAACATTCATTCCTTGGCCTAAAATTGATTCTAACTTGGTAAAATACGCATTTACAAGTGAAAATTCTTAGCTAAACCTTGATCAAACATCTTAAAGTGCTTAACTACCAAACCTCAATCTGATTTTTTAGCTGAGTTTCAACATTAGGATTCATCATCCTTTATCCTGAAATAAATGTTGCATAATCATATTTAACCTAGTCCTTTTAGCACTTCCAAAATTTGATAAAAAATATTAGTACATTTTCATCACTTGTATGCCCATTTTAATGAGATTGCAAAAGAAAAAGTTTGAGCAAAAAGAAATTAAAGACCAAAACACCATGGCTGAGAGAGAAGAAAATCCTTTTTTCAGAGTTCATCAAGATGAGGTATAATAAATAATAGACGAAACCATAGGAGAAGCACAACAAGATCCCAATCTTCATAAATTCATGGATAGGATCTTTGAAAAGGAGGGTGAGAAATACCTTTTGATGCTAACAAACAAAGGGGTCAAACTACCTTTGGATTTTGATATCAAAAAATTAAAAAGAACTCCTAAGAAGATAGAAATAGAAACACAAATTGAAACAAGAAATGAAGCGAGAATCGATGACCCCATGGATAATTTAAAGAAACAAATACAAACCCTCCAAAAACAAATGCAAAATATGCAAACTGGAACCACCAATAGGTACTCGATAGAAGATATATGCCCACACCCTTTTGATCTGTCGGTCAACATGATACCATTCCTCAAACATTGTGAATTCCCTAAATATGATAAATACAATGGGAAAACAAATCCAATAGATTATATAAGGGAATTTCGAACAATGAGCCTCAAATTTTCCCATGAGGAAACATACTTGATGAGATTATTCCCATGTAGTTTGGGAGGGAAATGTATTCAATGGTTCTTGTAATTACCTCCAGGAATCAAATATTTTGAGGAATCAGTCAAAAAATTTATCACACAATATTCGTATAAAATTCAACATGAAATCACAATGAAGGACCTTTGCAATGTCAAACAGAAGAAGGGGGAATCATTCCTAGTATTTTTTCAAAGGTGGAGAATATTATTTACAAGGTACCCTCATCCCATACCATAAAAAGAGAAGATGGAGGTATTCACTTACAACTTAAATGATGATATGACTTATAGGCTCGAATTATAATGTCCTCCAACTTTTGAAAAATTAATTGAAAATGGTATCAAGATTGAAGAAGCTTTGGTCAAGAGATGAATTTTTAAAATTTAAAACAAAAACAATTCAGCCAATTCCTCCAACAATGATAGACCAATTTTTTGGCAAAAGTACAAGAATAATGGTAATGATACTTCAACTGAAACACATAATGCCAAACCAGTCTTCAATCTATCAGGGATCACACCCAAGACCAACCAAACCCCCAATCACAACAATACAAAGAAAAAAATGAATCAAAACAATAATCAAAGTAATAACCAAAATAATCCTCTAGCTAGACTACCATACCAAACATTGAACAACCGGAAGAAGTTCACACCTTTGAGAAAATCATACGAATCTGCATTGAAAGAAATTCTTACAGAAAATCTTATCACTCTACCCAACACCCGAGGTTTTGAACCAAAAGTGAAATTTTCATGGTGGAACGAGGCCCACTATTATGAATTTCACTGATGCAAGGATCACATAACCAATAGTTGCATGTAATTAAAACACAAGATACAAGATTTTATTGACAATAACATCATACAAATAGAAGGATCCTAAACCAACACTAATCATTGGGTATTCAAGAACCCCTTACCAAATTATGACAAAGGGGAATCCTCTACCATAAAAAACAAAGGAAAAAGTGTAAACTATGTTCATGACACTACCATCTATAATATTTCAGTCGTCGAAGACCAAAAAAGTAACATTGAGATCAATAACACACCATAAATTGTTGCAGCTAACAATCCAATTAATGATCCTCCCATTCAATATGGACAAGATACAATCATAGCCGAAAAATAAATTAATGAAACCAGCATCCTCTCTAATCAAGTCCATAATATCCAACAAGACATGGTTGTAAAAAATATTCAAATCAATGTCATAAAAATCAAAGGAAAACAAGACAACATGCCCATAAATGTGACCATGCGAGCATAATGAAAATATGTCTTAAAAGGAAACACTTCAAACAAACTCACTACTCCATATCATAAATGTATAACATTATTGATTAGGTCCAAAATATTCCAGCATAAATATCAGTATTGGAACTCCTTAAAATCTCACCTTCCCAAAAGGAGATTTTGGAAAAATCCCTAGTTGATACAACAATACCAAATAATTTGGAAGTTTGCACTTTCTAAGGTATGGCAGGGCAGTTGGTTGTACCTTATTTCTTATCCTTTTTTAGAGAAAAATGATGTATCTCTCACCCATCCACATAACACAAAACTCCACATGGAGGGCCTAATACATAAAATTTTTGTCAAGCGCGCCCGAATAGATGGAGGAGCTAGTCTAAATATATGTACTTTAAAGCTTGTGTATGCACTGGGTTTCTCTTAAAATGCAATAGATGCAAGGAAAAATATCACCATCAAAGAAAATAATGATGAGGAAAGAGCTTCAAAGGGCTTAATTGTATTTCCAATTCAGGTAGGTCGAATTCAAAAATATGTGGTTTTCCAAGTCCTAGATAATGACTTAACATATAATATACTCTTGGGTTGTCCTTGGATCCATGGAATTGGTCAGTCAGAAGAGAGTAACATCATATACCTCAACCTTTCCATAGTATTTCTTGATGACAGTGTGACCATCAGGACCCTTACAACCTCTAACCTAAACCCATGCGATGATTCCCTACCATTGGTACATCCTCAACTCATAGATTGGGACCAAATTGAGCCTATTGATATCCCCACCTTTTCAAATAACGAGGCCATCATCAAATTACTTTGCACTGTTAAACCTAAAACAAAATCCACCATTAAAAGTCATAACGAGGCTTCTAGATAGGGGAATGCCAAATTTGCCAGCTACAAAATGAGTAAAACAAAAGAAAGATCTAATGGTGAAAACCATTCCATGGCAGTATCATATGAAGAAAGAATAAAAATAAAGAGTGCATCTGATGATGAAAACCTCTCTGAGGCATCAAAGGATGAGAAATTTGATACTCTCCTAGAGCATTTCCAAGAAATATCCAAATTTTTGATCGAACTAACAAATTCCATCAATATCGGCAATGTAGACATAGTAAAAACTCTCCATCTAGCAGAATCCTTGACAAAACAAGAGAAGCCTAACTTTATCAAGTTCTTTGAGGAATGAAAAATCAGCTTTGCTTGGTCATATGAAGATTTACCAAGGATAGAACCAGATCTCATAATGCACCACTTATCCGTCCCTCTAGGAGTTAAACCAGTCAAGCAAAAGTTGAGAAAAATGCATCCCCACATTGCCTTATTGGTGAAGTGGAACTAAAGAAATTATTGGATATAGGATTCATTAGAACCATTGATTATGTAGAGTGGATATCCAACCTTGTACCTATTTCAAAGCCTGATGGTAGGATACACATTTGTTAAAACTTTAGAGACCTCAACAAAGCTTGTTTGAAATATTATTTTCCCTTGCCAAACATTGATATCATCGTAGACTTAATAATAGGTCATGGCATGGTGTCACTCATGGATGGTTTTTTGGCACAATCAAATCAAGATAGCACCTGAAGACTAGAATAAAAAAACTTTCACTTTCCCTTGGGGCACCTTCTGTTGGAACATCATGCCCTTCGGATTAAAGAATGCAAGAGCCACATATCAGAGAGCCATGCCAACCATATTTCATTCCATGATGCATACCTTTATGGAATATTGTTTGGAATAATTTTTAGCCAAATCTTACACTAGAGAAGGAAACTTGGAGATACTAGACAAAATCTTCACCCGACTAGTGAAGTTCAACGTGCGCCTGAATCCAAAGAAATGTGTTTTTGGGGTAACATCAACAAAGATATTAGGATACATAGTGTCATAAAAGGGTATTGAGGTGGACCCTGAAAAAGTAAATGTTATCATGAAAATTCCACCTTTGAAGAATATTAGTCAGTTAAGGTCCCTTCAAGGAAAATTTCATTCAATTAGAGGATCCATATCACAACTGGCTGATAAGACCCATCCTTTTACCCACTTGTTTCACAAAAATGTTTCAGTTCGATGGGACAAGAAATGTGAGGAAAATTTCAATCAATCGAATAAATACCTAATCTTTCCACCTATCCTAGAACCACTAGTAGAAGGAAATCCTATCTTACTATATATGGCCACAACTGATCAATCATTAGCAGCTTTGTTAGCACAAGAAGATTCAACAGGAAAGGAGAGAGTGATCTATTATATCAAAAGAACTTTAAATTGCTATGAAATCAACTACACCTCCATTCAGAAAGAATTTTTAGTAGTAGTGTTTGGTACACAAAAATTGCAACACTATATGGTAACTCATACAATCAAACTCATAGCAAAGATAGATCCGCTAAAATATCTCCTTAGAAAAGAAAATCTGTCAAGAATATTAGAAAAGTGGGTGATGATACTTAGTGAATTTAACATCCAATATGTCGACAAAAAAGTAATCAAAGGGAAATCCATTGCCAAATAGCTAGCTGAGGCACTGATTCATGATGATCACCCCCTACATGTTGAATTTCTAGATGCGGATGTCCTAAATATAACCACAAAGCAGTGGGTATTGTATTTTGAAGGATCATATACTCAAAATGGATCGGGAGTGGGAATTCTATTCATCACTCCTCAAGGGCATACTATTCTGAAATCATACCGACTAATGTTTCCCTACACCAACAACATGGAAGAATATGAAGCATTGATCATCGAAATCAAGATAGTGGTAGAATGGAAAATCACAAAGCTGCAAGTCTACAAGGATTTTCAACTAGTTATTAATTAGGTCAATGATGATTACCAAAACAAGGATGACAAACTAATGCCCTATAAAAGGATGATTGATGACTTCAAGAAATATTTTTTTGAAATTAAGTTTTCTCAAATCCTAAAGATTGATAACAAATTTGTCGATGCTATGGCTACCATTTCTTCTTTTCTACAAATTCTTGAAAACTGAAGTCGTTATGAGTTCATGGTGGAACAATTGTGTACCCCTGCCTATGAAAATATTTAGTCCCAACTCATATGTCACCTAGTTGATGTTGATACCTCGATCTACAAGAAGATCTACAACTATCTAAAAGATAATACCCTTCCTCCTGATCTCCGTCAAAACCAAAAATGAAACTTCATCCACCAAGTTGCCTGGCATACCCTTATAGTGGATGGAATCTACTGCCAAGGTCTTGATGGAACTCTCTTACGATGTCTAGAACACAAAGAGTTTGAAATGGATTTACAAAAAGTGCATGAGGGTATTTGTGGCACTCATTCAAGTGATCTAACCCTCGCTAAAAAAATCCTTTGTTTGGGGTACTACTGGCCAAATATGGACAAGGAGTCCTTCCAATTTGTCAAAAAATGTCAGAAATGCCAAATCCATGGTAATATTATGCATGCACCAGCACAAGAGTTACAACCCTTCACATCAACATGGCTATTTTTTCAGTCAGGATTAGATCTTGTAGGTAAGTTTCAACCACCTTCATCCAATGGACACAAGTTCATCATTATAGACACATAATACTTTAGAAAGTGGGTCAAATCCATGCCTTTAACCACCATCACAAGAAAGAAGATCTCATCATTCATCCTAAACTACATAATTTTTAGGTATGGTATCCTTCAGTCCATTGTCACTAATAATGGAAGGCCTTTCAAGAATCAAGACATACAAGAAATCTATGAGAGGTTCCATATCCAACATCTGTTTTCTATGCTATATTACCCTCAAGGAAATGAGGAAGCAGAGGCCTCCAACAAAACTATCCTGAATATTCTAAAGAAAATAATTAATGATGTTGGATGTGATTGGCATATTTAACTGAACCCTACTTTGTGGGCATATCGCACTAGCATTCACACACCCACAGGAGGCACACCATACACCCTCATATATGGATCTAAAGCTGTCTTGCCTATTGAGGTTGAGATACCATCACTTTGTGTGTCCTTGAAAGGTCTTATTTCAAATGAAGATTACCAAGTGTATAGACTACAAGAGTTGGAATTGTTAGGTGAACATTGTCATCTTGCAATGGATCACTTAAAATAATATCAGCAGATAATGTCTAGGAGCTACAATCACAAGGTCAAGCCTATGACATTTCAGGGAGGTGATTTAGTATTGAAAGAAAATCCTCATAATCAGCAGGATTGAGAAAAGAAATCAAAATTTGAGCCAAATTGGTTAGGCCCTTTTGTTATTGTGTCAGTCTTTGGATCAGGGGGCATATTAGTTGTCCACACTAGAAGGGGATCTATTTGAAGAATCGATGAACAACCTTCATATTAAGAAATTCTACACTTAATGTAGCCAGTGCATGACTAAAAGTCCTGAAGAAATCATAAAAATCAGAAAAATTCTTGAAGAGATCATAAAAATTATAAAAAGTCTTGAGGAAATCCATAAAAATTAGAAAATGTCGTGAAAAAAATGTAAAAAAATAAAAAAAGGAAAATAACAAAAAAAATTGAAAAAATAAAAAAAATTGTTGCCTTGATGAAAACCTGGCAAACAAGAGTTTTTGTAACAACAAAAAAATCATAAAATGTAAAAAAGTGCAATAAAAAGAAATGGTAAAAACCTAGAAAACATGCGCTATTTGTTATGAGTCGACTTCTCTAGCTATTTGAACATGTGTTGACCATCCACTTTTGCAATCATTATGCATACATGCCCATCATAAAATGAGCTTCATTTCCATATCTAGCGGCCACGGTCATGTCCCACCTTGATTTGGTTATCATTATACACATCCATAATAAATCTGGTTTGTTTTCCATTGGGGGAAAAATCATGAACTCATTGGGGGCAAGCTACGTTGAGCTCAGATCAACAAGAAAATAACAAAGAAAACTTGGAAAAAACAACAATCACTCTAACCATCAAAATGAACATTTAACATCAATCAATAAAACAATCAACCATCTCGATCAAAATCAAGACAATCAAATCAATTCTCACTAGATGATCATTTTTTGAATCGTGGTTGGATCACTTTAGCAAAAATGTTCAATTGTTGTACCTTGATTATTGTTTTCATTTCTCTAGAGTACCTCAATGATGTTGTAAAATAGAGGGGCTAGGAAAGAGAATGATATTTTTCTTTGTCTATTGTTTGTGAGTCAATTGTTACTACTATGCAAATCATCGTGGAACATTCTCTACAAATTATCATTGATGACATTTCATAATTTGCATGGGAAATGATTAACTCTTGTTTGTTTACACAAGTGATGCTCAGGTCATCTTGGTCCAATTATACCTAGATGCTTGTGTTATCTTGTACTATTGAATCTCAATGGAAGTTGTATGAAAGTTAAACTCAGGTCATCATGGTCTAATTATACCATCGATTTTTGTACTAACTTTCAACATTTTAAAATGCTCAATGATGATACCAAGCAAAATGAATTAGATGAAAAAATTGCACAGTTAGGTTTGCATTCCTAAATTTTTTACATTACCATTATAGATTTTTCCAAGGCTGGCAACTCTCAATATGATGTTATATCTCACTAAAATATTGAGTACACTTGACATAACGAAAAATCATTCATACTTTCATATATCGATCATGGTAGTGGCATCATAAAAAAAAGAATTATCATACACCCATCCATACATCTATCACTATCATATTATGCATTTATCATGTACTTGCATTCACAAAATCCAACATCATAAACCATTCATGCATTCATTTATCATAATATTTGCATCACGAAAAATTCCAAAAATAAAGCAGCATCCATAATAACATCATCATTCATTCTTTCGTTCATACATACACCATTCGTATATGCATTCATCATAACGATTTCCACAATAACATCATAATCCATGCATCATCATAATTGATTTGGATTCATACCTTTAGGTCATATATGTGCATTAGAAAATACCAAAAATAAGGAAAAGTGCATTGCATTCCATTGACATAATAACATCCATCACATATAAAATCATAATCCATGTCACATTAGGGCATAACATAAATTCATCCATACATGCCATGTATTATCATATATCCATCATATCCAACAATAATCCATTCACTTCTCATGCATTAGAAATCGTAAACCATGCGTCGACGCATTAGGTCACATATTTGCATTCCATTAAAAACATACCAAAATATAAAGCATACCATGTCATTTGCATAACTATATCCATCCCATACATCTTAATAAATGCATCATCCATAAACACATAGAATCATACATCATCATCTCACTAATGCATCCATACGTAAAACATGGAATAATCATCTAGAACATCACATAACACATAAAATAAAATATATCCATCACAACCATCCATCATAAAAGTATAAACACATCATAAATCAATAATTGTTGATGCACATCATATATAGATTCAAAATAATAATGTCAAGTTTACAATGATATCAGGAAATGAGAAAATGAAACATCATCAAAAATGGAAAGATCATCATTGGATCTTAGATCAAATCAGTGTCTACATCAATATGTCAGTATGTCCATCATCAATTACATAAAAATTCAACATCAAAGACACTATGTCATACTACCCTCGAATGTCATGGGCCTTGCTGGTAAACCTCCTACCGCCCCTGATAGACTTGCACTTGGTGCACCAGTACCTGGGTCTGGACTAGGATCTCAACGTGGTGGTTGAGTAACACCCATATTGGTGATCCTATAGTGATTTTTCCCTAACTATGACTGCACATAGCTGACCCGACACTCTGAAGGCACAACCTCATAGTATCTCCCCTTGTATTACTCTACCTACTTGGAAGATTGGCAAATCTCTCTCACTAAGTCTCTTGTACCAGCCCCATCAGCCATGCTCTATAGTCTATCGGCCATAATGTCTACCTGTATATAATACTGTCTCACGGTATCCCTCTCTACAATCAAGGTGGAAACTTGTTCCTGTGCCTCTGTTGCATGTGCTTGAGCCTATGCAATTGTCTGTGCTTGTGTCTACAGTTGTGCCTATGTCTATGCTAGCTATCCCTACAAATTTTGAACCTATCCCTAGGTGTGTGCTAGTTGTGTCTATACTACTTGAACTTGACCCTGTAATGTCTGGACCTGTGCCTGTAACCAAAAAACGTTCATTTGTTGTCGCTATAAGGGAAACTGAAGTATGAGTGACCGTTGTCCACTAGTTTTTGCTGACCTCCTCCTCCTGGGAATGACCCAAAAATCTGACATCTATCTATATCCCCCTCCACCTCCACCATCTCCCCCACATGTCCACTATCATCACCACCATCATCCCCCTCCTCCTCCTCTGCCTCCTCCTCCTCATCTCCTTCATTGCATTTCCTACCCTACCCTCCCACCAACCTCCAAGATAGGTGTTGGCTCATCAAGAATCAAGATCCATGGGAAAGGATGAGTGTGGAAGTACTCTACATAATCAGTTGCCATTGCCACATATGTAATCTCAGGATGATAAGCCTAGGAAACGGGCTATAGACTAGAATACTCATCATGAGTTGCATCATATTCCAATGCAGGCCCCCACTATGGAATATCCACTCTCCGTCAAGCATAGTGGGCTACTCCCTGTGGCATACCCTGCACCCTATCGAACTGTCAGAGCACCCTCAAGGCCAAGAATATCTCGATAACAAAGGGAATCCTACCAATCAAATATCTCATACTACATAAATATGGCATCTCAACCTGACGCTCTGGCTAGGCCTCACATTCCACATAAGGCCACCATATAATTAAGTCATGATCATCCCACACTCTTTGCCAGTACTCTAACTTTCCCACCTTATGCTAGACAACTGGTCCTGTATATCCAAAAGCATACGATCACCCTACTAGTTGAGCCCTTCCTACCACTAGTCGTGTCACTATAATATGCTCCCAAGCCCAAAACTATAACAAAGTGCACCCTATTGCGAGACTATTGGCACCCAGATATACAACTTGATGTAGATCATGAAACAAATGTACAATCATACATGAAACCAATGCATATTTGGTCTCATGTGCAATCATACCCTCCAAAACCCAACCCCAACTAGCTGAGAAGCCCTTCGACCTATGGTTGGGGTAGAGAAAACAACCAATGAACCCTTCTAGGACACATGGCAATCACTGTTATGTAGAAATCAACTCTCACTAGGAAATCTCATACCCACCAAGCTGATCATCATGAAAGATTTTTCAGATGGAATTAGTCCCCTTGGTCCTCATGATCATAGATCACTAGATCACCCACAACTAGTATCCGCAAAATCTGATAAACATCCTCTGAGGTTACTGTGATCTCACTAGTCACCAAGTGGAAGGTGTTGTGGTTGCTATGCCACCGCTCTAATCCGGTATTGGGGCATCTCAATCAATGAAGTCAACCCACACTGGGAAATGATAGCTAGGTACATCTGGGTCAACTATGGGATCATATCCTATGTACATGGAAAGTGCTCTCAAATCTATAGAACTCCTAAGCCATCCTCCTATGATCATAACACATGACAAGTCAACACATCAATCAAATCAACCTATTAATCAACATATCAATAAATCAAATCAACTCACGTGATATTTTGATAAAATCTCAAGGAGCACCTATCCTATTATCATGTCTCCTTTTTCATGAGACTGATCATCATCAATCCACCTATCTTTGATTCTCATTTTTCATGAGGTCAATCAATCATCATTATCTATCCTATTATCGATCCTCTCCTATCATGAGGATGATCATAAACTTATCAATCAACATCATCATATAATCAGCTAACATGATCATCAAACATCGAAAACTAGGAGGAAACATTCAAAATCCATTATTTTTGCTCAATGTGCTAAAATAAGGTTTTTATACGCTAATTTACCAGATGCGCTAGAAAATTTACCCAATGTGCCATTATAGTGTTTCTATGCACCAATTCCTGGATGCATTGGAAAAAATACCCTATGTTCCAAAACAGGTTCCAAATGCGCTAAATGACTGACTCTATGTGCTACATTATCCTCTTTATGCGTTGAACCTCTTATGCGCTAATTCAACAACCTATTGTGCTAAAGTGGCGACAATGCACTAATTTATCCTATGACTTTAAATTTAACCCTATGCGCTATTTTAGTTTCTCAATGCACTATATCAGGTGTTCTATGCACTATTTCTCTAGCCCTATGCGCTAAAACATGTCTAGAAACCAAATTTTAAACATACCAAAAAGCAAGAAAATTCAAATTCCAGATCAACAAAAGTTGGTTTTAGGGGTATGTACTGGAGGTCTGTATGCGTCTGGCCACTGGTGGCATTAGAATCGCTCAAATCTGTGGGTGTGGCATGGAGTTCTATCTGTTTTGGCTCTCTTTTCTCTCTCAAATTTTCACAATGCAAGGTTACAAATGAACTTTTTAGCCATTTTAACCTTTTAAGGGGTGATTAAAGGGGGTAATTTGGTGGCATTTATTTATTTTTCAAAATTGGGCTTTAATCAACTAATCACCAATGTGGCAGGTTCACTTGAATTTTTTAGGAGATAAATTGTTGAAATGTGTTGAACCTTCAAAATCATCAAAATCATCAAAATTTTCTATTTTTAAAATCAAAAATTCAAAAAAAAAAAAAAAACCATCTCCCCGAACATTCATTCGTCAATCATCACTGAAAATCAGTGCCTCGAAATGTCAAATCATTCTTTGAAGGAATGCGTCTACACACATCACTTCAAAGAGGGGCAAAATTTATACACATAAAAATGGTCTGGACCACAATTAATTAATTACTAGTTATTTAATTAATTAATCTTAATTATTCTACTTATATAAATAAATTGATAAATTTATTTGTATAGTTCATCACTTAATTCTTCTATTTCAAAAATCATTTTCTCTCTTAAATTAATTAAATACACAAATTAAATAATGTCATTTAGTTAAGTCCCCTCCTTCATTTAAATTTGAATTTTTAATTCAAATTTGTCACATTTTTCCATAATCTTCTAACTAAATCCAACTCATCCTCCACCTCATCACATGTCACACAATTTAATTTATTCCTAATTTCTAAATCTAGAATATTCGCTCCAACCTCTCAACCTCCTAACCTCTTTGGGGATACATGGCTCCTTCCTTCAATTGATGCTTTTCGATACTTGGAAGATTTTCCCATTCAAATGGAGTAGCCTCCATGAATTCCTATAACCTCTTTGCGCTCTATCGTTGATCCCCTAGGATCATGGTCCAAACCATCCATCCTTGCCACCTCATCCCAGGCTTGGAAAAAAATATAAATAAGAGATCATTCTACAACTTTTCAACAAGGATTTGATCATAAAGTTAAGTTGTAGAAATCATCCTAGTAATTGAGAGCATTTTGAGAGCATTTGCATAGAATTTTATTTTAGCATTTAGCATTTAGTTCATATTAGTGTTATCATGGAAATTTTAGTTTTAGCATCTTAATTTTTGTGTTTTTATACAAAATTTCATTTAGATTTACATCTTCATTAGTAGTAATCATCTTAGAATCATTTTGAATATATCAGCATTACATCATATCATTTAGCATTGTAAACAATAATACCAAAAACATGTAGATGCAGGCATTTAGCTTTGAATTTCATATAGCATCTCATTTCTTAGGTATCCATATTGTAGATTCATGTGCAACATACAAATATGAGAGCATGAATTGAGAGATCATTGAGAATAGAGGACAATGGAATGATTTTGAATGAATAGTTATAGCAACTTGCTTTGATATTTCAATTCCATTAATGTAATATGTTTCATTGATGTGTGTTTAGTTTTATCTTTTTGATACGCACATTTTATACCACACAGGTCTCACATCAATATTTTAAAGACAAATTGTCTGCCTTGGATATCTAGGTTGATGGTTTGACTATGTGTAGAATTGCTAAGAAATTGGTTTCGATGAAGACTAATGTGAGGATTTGGAATAAGCCATCCTTTGGGCATATTTTTTATGAGAAATATCATGTTAAGGAGGAATTGGAATCATTGCAACAAACTATTCAAGCTTCAGGATATAATGCTAATGTGGCTAATGAGGAGAGTTTTCTCTTATCTCATTTGCATAATATTGTTTCTAAGGAGGAAGAATTTTGGAAGTAGAGATCCTGTGTGGTTTGGCTTCATTGTGGTGACAAGAATACAAATTTCTTCCATATGACCACTCTGAAGCATTGCGCCTCTAATTGGATTTATCTTATCCATCACAATGGTATGGTGATTGAGAATAATGGGGAGATCCAGCAAGATGCTTTTGCTTACTTTGTTGATCTCCTATCTAACAGTCTTTGTTCAGACCCAACTATTCAGGACTAGCTGTTAAAGGTTATTCCTATAACTTTGATAGAGGATTTAAATAACATTATTTGTAGTATTCCTTCTATGAAGGAGGTTAAGAAGGCTATTTTTTTGTTGGGAATAAATCCCCTAGTTTGGGTGGCCTCCCCATGGTTTTATTTTAGGAGTATTGGATGATTGGTTCTAGAGAGGTGGTTGATGCTACCAAGGAGTTTTTTGGTAGTCAATTTTTTTTTAAGGAGCTAAATTCCACCTTCATTGTTCTTTTCTTGAAGATTTTGGTTGCTTCTTCCTTTAATGAGTTTTTTTCTATTAGCCTTTGCAATTCTATTTACAAAATATTCTCAAAGGTTTTGGCTTTAAGGATGCAAAGGGTTCTTCACTTGATTATGTCTTAGCAACAATATGGATTTGTTTTTGGCAGACAAGTCCTTGATCATTTCATCATGGTTCATGAAAAATCCATTTGTTGATGGTTAATAAGAAGGATGGTTTTTGTTGAAACTAGACTTACTGAAGGCTTATGACTAGGTGAACTAGAAATTTCTCGTAAAAGTCTTATCTGTGTTTTTCTTCTCAGATAAATTTATGAAGTTGATAATGAGCCTTATTTCAGTTTCCTTCTCTATGTTGGTGAATGTCTCCCCCTCTAATTTTTTTGGAGCTCTCGGGGTGTGAGACAGGGTGATCCCATTTCGCCCTTCCCTTTTATCATTTTTTTTGAAGCTCTTGGGATAACTCTTCAAAACAAGGTTTCTATTGGTGTCATTAAGGGGCTTTATCCGACCTCTTCTTCTCCTCCTTGTTCGCACCAATATTTTGTGGATGCCACGATAATTCTTGGAGAGTCTTCAGTGGTGAAAGCTTAAGATATAAAATTGGTTCTTCATAGTTATGAAGTTGCCTTTGGCCAATTGGTGAGTCTCCCTAAAAGAACTCTATTTATTCTAAATACCACAGATAGAAGAAAGATAATAATTTATAGTATTCTTCAATGCACTATTGGGACTCTTCCCTTCACTTATTTGGGTCTGCTACTTTGTGAAAAAAAAATTCCTGACTCATTTTGGAATGAATTGATTAAAAAATTTAACACTAAGATGTCAAGATGGAAAGGTTCTTTCCATAGTCAAGCTGGAAAATTGGTCTTGATCAAATATACTTTGTATAACCTCCTAGTGTATGCATTAAGCCTTTTCCAACTTCCTCGAAAGTTATAGGAAAGTATTAAAAGCATTAAAAAATGGTTCTTATGGTTTGGTGTGGAAGCAAAGAAAAGGACGAGTCTTGTTTTGTGGGAGGAGGTGTGTCGATCTAAAGCCCAAGTAGGTTTAGGATTGAGGAAATTAAAGATTTTTAATTCTTCCCTCATGGCCAAATAGTTATGGTTTCTTTTGGATGGCGCAAAGGATTGGATGACTATTCTCACTTCTAAAAACCTTTCAAGTGTTGATAAGTTCAAGGATTTTTTGAGGGATGATTTCTTTCCTCCTTCGGGGTCTATCTTTTGGAATTCCTTGGTCAAGGTCATAAGTATTGTATCCACTAGTTTCCTTTGGTCATTTGGTAATCGTAGAGACATTCTCTTCTAGGATGACTAGTGGATTGGCCATGGTCCTCTTCATGATGTTTCCTAGGCGGCTCCTTTCAAGGATCCTTGTGTTCAATAATTTGATGTTTTTATTGCTGATTAAATTGTGGATGGTATATGGAAAATAATTCATGAGGAGTTCAGGGAGATGGAAAATCTTTATGGTTTCCTATCTCAAATTCATATCCCTTTTGTTCCTCAAAGGGATAAGGTGGTTTGGAGGATGCTTCTGCAAGGTTAGCTCTTGGTGGCATCTACTTTTTATTATCTAAATAATTTTGTGGGTTCGTGCCACCCTTAGGCCCTTGTTTGGTCACCGAATCTAATTCCAAAGATCATTATGTTTTTTGGTTGTTAGCTCAATATAAAATCTTGACTATTAACAATCTTTGGAGAAGAGTATTCTCCATGCCTAATAGATGCTATCTTTGTGAGTATGATTCATAGGAATCCCACCATTATTTATTGGGTGTAGTTATGCTCAGGAGGCATGAGGGATTATGCTTAATCTCAAGAAGACAGAGTGGGTCTTCCCTTAATCAGTTATGGAGATTTGGAGCTAGTGGTAGGCTCCTTCTTCTAATCCCTCTTTGTGTTTTATTTGGTCAATTATCCTTCCTCATGTTGTTTGGAGTCTATGGAAGGAGAGGAATAACATAATTTCTAGGAATGTTGCACTTCCCTTAGTTTCCTAGTTTTTTAAGATCTCTTTAGCCATTAAGGACAACTTCTTATAGGTTGTGGCTAATTCTAAGTTTCCTTGTTGTCTGGTTGTAATAGGGTATTATAAGTGGATGGTAGATTAGTGGAAGCTTAACCTTCATATTTCCCAACCTTTGAAAAAATTTGTTTGCTCTCGAAGGGGTGATATGGTACTCTCCTCCTCTTGGGTGGTTTAAAGTCAACTTCAATGGTTTTTCTAAAGGTAATATGGGACCTGGTGGTTGTGGGGGAGTGTTAAGATATCATAATGGTAGGTTAGTTTTGGTGGTGGAACTCCCTTTGGGGATTCAAAAAAACCACTATTATGAAGTTATTGCAACCTATTATGGTTTAAAATTGGCAAGGGAGAAGGGGGTTTCCAAAAATTGGTTGGAAGGGGACTCCTTGAATATTATCAGTTGCCTTAGGAAGCTCACTCATCCTTCTTTGTCCATAGAAAGACTTATCTTCAATTATTTTTATTTATTGAATAACTTTGAAGAAGTCTACATTTCCCATTTTTTTTGTAAGGCTAATGGTATTGAAAACCTTTTGGCTAACCTTGGTGTGTCATTGGCTAGGTCATGGGAGATTAAGGACCATCTTCCTATAGATCTTATTTCATTTCTTAGTAATGATAGTCCTTAAATCTTTTAAAGGGATTGAAACTTATCGTAATCCTAAGGTATGTTGGTTTAATGATTAACCTCTGATACTAATTAGACATTTTATGGCCATCACTCTTATTGGAAAATTTTGGAGGATGAGTTGTAATCTCAGGAGTGCTCTAACCTTAATTTTTTTCTATACCTTGAAATTTAGGTTCACATGCTTTTCGGGTGTGATTTTCTGCTTGGATTTCATGTTAATTTGTATTTGTGCTTTGTGGGATTTAATTTCTAAAAATTACATGATTCTTTTGGAGATGGGGAGTGACAGATGTAGAAAAAATCCCTTCTCATATGTTGAAACCCAAGCTAATGGTGAAGTTTGGAAGATTTTATAGAAAGGCGAGGTCACTCCTTTCATGGATAAATTGCATGGGTTTGATTCTTAGACCTCTCAGGAGATTTTGGAAGCTTGGCATAGTTAGGTTCTTAGTATGTTTGAAATTCATATCATTATGAATGAGGAGTTAATAGATGAAGTTACTAGGCTGTCGACTTAGGGGTGAAAATTATTTAGAGAAAAATCTATGTCTAGGGTAGAGAGAATGAACTTTCTAAGGGATAAAGTGAAGGAAAAAATTGTTAAACTCGAGTATGGTAGCTTTGATCAAACCTCAATTAAACCAATATGGGGAGATGTGGCTATGGATCTTATGTGGTACTTTACCTTGGATGGGAGATAATCGGCTATTTATGGGCAGCATTTTGTGTTGCTAAACCATTTTCACCATGGTAAGTTGGTATCCTTCTCATTTTATCTTCTTTCATCTCTAGAGAATGTAATAATAGATTATAGATTTAGAATCCCAACAATCCCTTTTTACATGAGGGGTTGATGCTTTTAATTGTGGAGAATATCAAAGAAAGATATGTAATTTCAACCCCTATTCCTAGTAATGCCTGCAAGGCCAAGAAGAAGGCTAAAGTTAAGGGGAAGTGTGAGTTGGAGGAGGAGGAAGGTGATGGTGAGACAAAATTTGTGGATGATTCCCTAGCTTTATCTAATGGCTACTAGACAGATTTGGACTATGTTAACCCTTTAGTTGGGGTTAGGAAGATCTTTGTAAAGAATGCCAATCCATCTTCCTCATGCGAGAAGTGAAAAATTATAGATGATTTTGTATAGGTAGATTTGGAGGGGAATGGAAATAGTAAGAAGGTGCGTAAATGATGGCTGGTGAGTGCAATCGATTCCCATGCTATGGAGGAGAATTTGTAGGAGGGTGTCATGTTTACTAAGGTTGGTGGGGTGAAAAAAAAATCTATAGATGAGAAAATTTGGGACTATGGTGGGGATAGGAGGGTCTGAACTGAAGGGGAGGTGAATCTAGAGTTTTTTTTGACTTGGAAGCATCCCCTATAGTGTTGTTTTCTAAAGGAAAAGGCAAAGAATAGTTTTTACCACCTGTTGGTTTCGAGGAAGATGATCTTCTAGCGAGATCTCATCAAGGGAGGGGTCTATACTGGGGCTTGTTGGATTTTAATCAAGCATCTATTTTGGTGAAGGAAGGGTCAAATTTCTTCTTTAACCTATTCATGTGGCTCATTCAAGAGGTCCAAGATCTTCATGGTAAGTATGATACTATTTTTTTTTGTAACATATCCACTCTAACAAGCTTTAGGGAATGAGATTTTACTTTTAGCATTTTTAGGCCATTGAACTCTAATCTTGGCCTATTGATGGAGGATATTGCTAAAATGAAAAGAGGCCATGATCCAAGGATTTTTACTTTGGAAAGGAAATCCTTGCAAATCCATAAGGATCTTAATTCTTTGATTAACCTCAACAAGGATTTGCATGAGACCACAAATGAAGGATTGGTGCTACTAAATGAGAAATAAAAATAATGGACTAGAAAGTCCCTCTTCCTTGACCCTTCGAAGGAAGTTATGGGTGAAGAATTTGAGATGGGGAAGCAGACCACTGATTTGGGGGTTGAACTGTGTGTTCGCACCTACAACAAAATAAAAAAAAGCAATGTGGTTCCTATGTAGGATCTCAAATAAATCATGGAGATGCATGAAAAGGTGATAAGGGTATGTGCAAGATCATGATGGGCCAAAAAGTGGTGATATGTAAGTGATATGATGGCCCATGTGGCTAACAACTTTTTTTACCCAAAATTGATGAAATGAAAAGGGTTTTTAAAGGATATTTTCAGTTTTCCACCAATATAAATTATGATTTACTTTCAATTTCATAGATAATTATTATTCATTTTCTATTTGAATTATGACTAAAGTCCTGATTGATAGGCTAATTGAAAAACATTTACAACTTTCAAATGGTATCACATTTTTTGAATCCAAAACATGTGTCACGTTCTATGCTTCACATACTATAGGATTAAAAAAAATTAATTTCATGAAGTTTTGACCAAGTTAAGGTGGTCAGACATACGAGTTTTTATATTTTTTAAATTTGTAATAAAAAAATCATAATTAATTATTTACTTGGATAAAACTTACAAAAAAATATAAATCACATCGGGATATGAGTCCTCTACTTATATCTAAAATCTTATAAAAAAATATTATCATTTTATTTTGGTTAGGGTGGTCAAACAAACACCTACTTGTTATTTTTTCCCTGAAATTTAAGTACTATTGCATTGAAATTTCAAATTTTCACCAAATGGATTAAAAAAAAAAAAAACCTAGTAGTTTAGAAACTACATTCAATTTGCTACAAATTCTATTGTTACATATTTTTAAAATAATATAGATAACTTATTCAAATTTTTACATCAAGTTTCCTAACTCTGATTTTCTGAATTTTCATCGTCACTTAAGGGCCTTGTTTTTCCATGATGATCCTACACATACCCATAACTAAGAATGTTTGCTATTTTTTTTTCCCTTTTTTTTGTTGATGGTCGGCTGATTGCAGTTTAATCAACCTGTTATTTTTCGGGGCAGCTTTACTACTTTATCTTTTGTGTGGCCTTCTCTTTTGTATAGGGTTTCAAGAACCCTTCAAAAAATGTTTTATATTAATCAAAAACATCACATTTGTACACAAATAATGTCATCATATATAAAAAATCATGTCATGATGCATCATCATATATACATAATAAAAAATGTGCCTATATCATATACACAAATATATATATATACTCGCTATAATGAAATCTCACCCTTTGAACTTCTAGGTGAGGGTGCACAAGGAGGAATAATTTCCCTTGACTTAATAACTTGCACTACAGGTTGTGCAACCACCTATGCCGCATGAACTTATCTTGGCTATGGTGGTTTTTGTGGTGCTAGACATACCAATCCACTCATCACTTATCTCCCTTTTTTTCTAGTTGATCACGAGTCCCTTGACTACTCCTCGATGAAAAAATGGGAGCCATCTTGTCTGTTGGAATATCCCTCTTATAGAGGGTCCTATAATAGGTGGCCTCATGCATATTTCTATGCATCTCCCCCATAACTTGCACTAGGGAAAATATACTTCAACCCCAATCACCCACTACCTCTTCTTGTGGACACCAAGCTATCTCAAAATCCCTCTCAATCATCCTCTATGCCAACAAAATTGAGAGACTATCCCTCTTTCTCTAGTACCTATATCTCTTTATATGGGCCTAATATTTCTCTTAAAGGGATAATACTAACCACACCTACATATTATCATATCTGTCACCCCATTTCATCCTCTATCACCATGATCCCTATCCCCCCTACATCCCCATCATCTCCCCATCCACCATCTCTTCCACCAAACCAACCCCAACTCTCTCCCATCATCTCATCTCCCCCATCTATCATCCCCACATCCTCCATCTCTTATCCCTACAACTACTCCTTATATTGGTATCTTATTTGCATAACCACCATCCCCATCAGCCCCCTCTACTCTTAGATTTTGTTTACATGGACCTAGATAGCTCACTTTATCATCTATGCCTCCTAAAAACTCATCCACTTGGGTGAGTCAACCAAACAAGCTAAAAGGTTGCACATCATTTATCAAAATTAGGTGCAATTCCCAAATTCCTAAATTTTTAACCTCATGCCCACTGAATGGGCACAAATGAATCAAAATATACTATGTCTATCTCAAGGGCTATCATAGGCCCCAATTTTGTAATCTCTCACTATGTGCAAGAAAATATGGCCTCATCAGGTGACCCAAGAACCTCTCCAAACTCACATATGAATCTATCTTGTATGTATCTCTTTATGATGTGAGATATATAACTAGCCAATGATCTAGGCTATCAATAAAATACCAAATTTGTGACATTATAAATCGATATCTCACAGAGTCTCCACATCCTTCAAATATTTCTATTTAGTTCATCCAAGGCTCTCCTCTAGTGATCAATGTTTTGCAACCATTAGTGTGTCAAGGAACCCTCAGAGACATAAACATAACACAAATGAGTACCATGTGGTCTCCAACACATAGGATGAGTAACTACAATATGATCCTATACTTAGATGTGGAGAAATGTAACCACATAGAATAAGCTTGTACTACATTTATACACAACCTAGTACATGTCAGGTATAGGTTTGAAAGTACATAAAGACCCCATGAAAAAATAGCACTATCAATTGGAATCCTTTCTAAGACTCATCCCCATCCAATAGAAAATCCCCTTGACCTCTAATCAAGCACAATAACTCATCCAATAAGTTCATCTAACATAAGTGGGAAAGTGTTGAATCTCCCCATGGCCCTTTATAAACCCATCTCTCCATCATTGAGGTAGAGATCATCATCTAAGAAGACTCTATCCATTTCATCCTCTCTAGTGTCTATATCACATACCACCCTTGTGCCATGAATGGGGATCCTAAGGATCCTCTAAACATCCTTTGGTTGATATTTATCTCTCTAGTGGGAATAATGAAATATGATATCTCACTATGCCACCTCTCAACCAAGTCTATCTACATAGCCATATGAGATTTAATCTCAAGGATATATATGATATACCTCAGTCCCACAATTGTATGAAGCATGTAGTGCAACTCATCTAGTCGAGCAATCAGTTGATGTGTAATAAGATTTCAATCCCTAGAAATGATAGGACCGAAAAAAACCTAAAATTATAGTGCAAACAATTTCAATCATATAAAAAAATCTAAGTTAGCTACCCCTTAAACCAAAAGCATGAAACCATAATCATTTGTAACCCTTTTTTTCAAATTCCCCATTTTAGAAATCATATGCAATCTAATTTTTGTATCAAGCAACCTACCTTTAGACATGCCAATTAGAAACAAACCCATGCTAATAAAATGATATTTTTTTGGGAAAATGATCCAAATCCCTTTCAAATGTTCAATTTAACCATCAAATGCACCATTTCATATTTCAAATGTGCAATAGTGAGTTTTGATTGCATAACTTATCTCTTTGGCACATTTGATTTTCTACCTCTAGCTAGCATTTATGAAACCTAGAACTAAGAGTAATGACTGAAGGGGTAGATTTTTACCACCTGAGGTGCTATGACTAGCTACTAGTACTAAAAAATACTCTCTACATGATGTATATCTCTCATAATCCCCAATTCTCTCCAAATACTTCATGCTTTGAGCTCATTGGAGGCTTTTGATCTCTAAAGCTAGGAGGGTGAAATAAAACCCTAATTATTTCTCACCCACCCACCCTGAATCCTTATTTCTCGTAACCTAAATCCTCAAATCCATTCATTATCCAACCTCACCCTATTTTTTTTCCTCTTCTTCACTAAATGTATCTCATTTACCCATCATGAGTTGAACCCAATTTTTTTCTTGTCCAATCTCTTGAAGGGAAAACCTACCATCCAATATTCATCCCTTTGTCTACTGGGGCACATTAGGGCATATTATCACCTAAAATTTTCATACTAGCAACATGTCTTTAAACCAATTTAATAGGGCACATTGTCTCATAGAGGGAAAAAATGTAGACTCTAAAATTTTCTAATGAATTTCTTCTAAATTAATCATCATCCCTCATCAGCCCCATTATCACTATTAGTTAAACAATTCTTAATTTAATTAATTATTTTATCATTTCACTCATTAAATTTAATTAAATAATTTCTAGTTGTTTAATTAATTAATTAGATAAGTGCACCAAGATGGTGCACAAAAAATGGGTCAAATGTGGCAAATTTTATTCTGAAATAAGTTAAACCTAAACTTGGAGGAGTAATTTGAGATTAATGCACTAAAATTTTTAAGATACCAAAAGAACAAGAGTTATAGTACTCTAAATATAGTTTCTAAACTACTATTTTTTTTCAAAAAAAGATAAGATTAAGAGGTTCAAATGATTGGTGCACATAAATTTTTTCTTGTTTTTTAGAAAACTGTTGTGCACTTTTTGCACACATGCCCCACTAAAGGCGGGGACCCCCTTTTTCTTTTGCATTTCTGCATCTTGAATTTTTTAATTTTCAATTTTCATCTCTTGGGAGGTTATTTTGAGATTAAGTCGAGATTTAATTTTATGAAGGCAATAGTTTAAGGCATCTTAGGGGTTTTAGAGAAATCTAGCTATCATGGATTTTGGAAATGGGGAGTTTAAAGTGAATTTTTGATGACATATGTAAATTCTTCTTGCACCTATGGATAGAGAATGAAAAATTAGGCTAGGTTATTTTTTGAACTTTTTGAAAATTGCTTCTTGGTAAAATTTTGTGGATTTTTGGAGATTTCAACTAGGTAAGGAATTCATAAAATTCCTCATGTCACAGATTTCCCCGAAGTTCCTGTCACTCACAAAAATTCCTCGTATCACAGATTTCCCCAAAGTTCTTGTCCCTCGCGAAATTCCTCCTTTTGCAAATTTCCCCAAAGTTCTTGTATCTGGCAAAATTCCTCCTGTCATGGATTTCTCCAAAGTTCCTGTCACTTGCGAAATTCCTCTTGACACGGGATTCCCTAAAGTTAATGTCACTCACAAAATTAATCCTATCACAGATTTCCCTAAAGTTCTCGTCGCTTGTGAAATTCTTCTTGTTGTGGATTCCACAAATTTCTTGTTGCGAATTTCCTAAACTCTTGGAATTTATTAATAGGTTTAAATTTTGCAAAATTTTAATGATGGAGTTAAATTTTCCAAGGGTTTATTTATGCTTAATTTTAACATTTTATGTCTTGGATTTTCACATGTGAGCTACTAATGATGATATTTGTTTCTCAGGATTAAATAATTCAAAAGGGGACTTGCATATGCATTCATGCCAAGAAGATAATCTAGAAAATATTGTAATTGAATATTAAGTGTAACCTCAAATATTAAATGTGGGGGGCTTACATAAGAATACGTGCCACAACTATGCCAGCTAGAGAAGACTTCTAGAATGATCTAGATCACATGTGGAGTTGTTTTCTCCTCCAATAATCTTTTTTTATTATGAGATGCATGGAAGGCTACTTATTTCTTATTTTCTCCAGGCTAAAATACAATTATTTGATTGGATGATGATGTATCACATGTACCAAACTTGATGTAAATTCTTGATGTTTATAGAGGATTGACATATGCCCTTGGATTAATTTAATCTTGGCCATTATTTCTCAAATCTAATATCTATAAAAGGCTGAGCCTTCTCATTTGTAAAGGGTTAGAAGTTGTAGTTATAATTTGAGTTAGAAGAGCTTGAGTTAGAAGCCAAAATTGGAAAGTTAATTTCAGTTATCTACAAGAGAGGAGAGCGATAGAAATTTCTATGTAATTTCTAGAGAAGTTAATGCAAGCAATTCATTTTTTAGTCAACTTTGTGTTGATCTTCAAAATTATATGGTTTCTTGTTCTTGATTCTCAATGTTAGATGTTAGTTTTTAGTTCTTTCATGATGATGGTGAATTTTTAATGATGTTGATCGGCCTCCTGCTCATAATTTTAGAAATTTGTTGATTGTAAGTTGTTTTGTAAACTTAGTCTGAACCATATATTATACTTAGTTCAATTGTGAATTCTTGTTCATGTTGCGCTAGTTATTGAGTATGTGGATGAATGCTCATATTCTAGAAATATTTCGATTTCCTTAGAGGATTGCATAGTTTTTGTGTAGTTGTGGGCTTGTCCTTGATCAAGTAGAGATAGGTTTTATTGGGGATCTACCCATTCAAGGAATTCATCATTGTTGTGATGGATCTTTGGAATTAGGATAGAATCTCTCTCAACCCTTTATCTTTTTTGTCTTTCTTTGATTTTGGGTTATTTTTAGGATTGAATCTACATCACCACATTGCTATATTTGATGATAAGTTGTACTTACAACATTGTTAATTTGTAAGGCCCCTTGTGATTACCAGAAAATCATATTTTCATTGAGTTTTTTTTTGCATTGTCAAGACTTGACATTAGAGACCTTGGTGTTATTTCTTGAGGCTTGCTAATAGAAATTTACCTTTCAAGAAAGATAGGATACTTGTATTATGTTTGAGTTGTTGTACTGCTAAAAACACCATCAATAGACTGGTCCTAGAAAGAGGGCATGAAAAAAAATGGCATAGTTGGAAGTTGAATGGGCCTTCATGTTGAAAATATGAGATATGATACATCTCTAAATTTGAAAGTATAAAGTCTGAGTCAAGATGGAAAATTAGTCTTATGTTTCTTATAATGGGAACAATCTTTAGATTGATTTTCATCAACTTCATGATTCTCTAAATAAGAGATTGTATCTCTTGAATAGTGATGGTTTGCACTACTATGCGTTATCAAATGAGTGTAAAATTCATAATATCTCATGCAACAATGAGTTGGAATGTCTTGTATTTCTATATAGAATCAATATGGTATTGTAAAAGAAAGTAGGTCACTACAAATAAGTAGAAAACTATAAAATTCTATTGGGGTACGTGAAACAATTGAGGATCCTAATAATAATTCACTATGACAATTTTTGGGTAGAATTACATGCAAATTCAAGGTTGTTGTTGATGCATTAAGAGTGTTAATTGTTTTTTTTTTAAAAGATAACACAAGAGATTCACCCAATAAAAGAGTTGTTAGAAGGAGAATAGGATCTTGAAATCGTGAACCACAAACTAAACAATTTTTGAATATGACTCAAACTCAGTTTTATGAAAAGTTTATTCAAAATTATCTTCAAGTGAGAATTAGTCAAAGGTTTCTTGATATGGTCAAACCTTTTTTATTTTAGGATAAATCATGCATGCATTACATGTTGTAGGACGCATATTGAATTTTCCATGCATTATGATAGTTATCACTATATATGTGTTACTTTACATTTAGTAACAATATTTTGAAGGAATGTTGTATACAAGTCCCTCCTAAATCATCAATAGATTTTATTTCAAGTGTACTATGAAGAAGAGATGATGGCCAATTTTTTTATAACAAACCATGTTTGAAAGGATTATGTGTTACTTGTGGTGGTTAGTAACTTTTACAAACAATTCTACATTCACATAGCACACATGAAATTGGAAAAAATAAGTGTTTTTTGGAAAGTACAAGGTAGTGATGTATATGGGGTTAAAGATTGAAAATATTTGAAGAGATGTGAGTTAGTGAATACATATGTTTTTGTAGCTGAACTTATCAGGAGTTTTAAGAGAAAATAGTTTATGAGTATGCAATAAAATATACACATAGAGCTTGATGATTGGATGTGCAATGGAAGCTGTATAAGGATATAGTTCCTCTTGGTACCATTATTTATATTGTCGATTTTATTGAGAATTATACATTGTAACTAAAAAATAAAGTGCAATCCCAATATTACAACCATAACATGCACATTTCTCAACTCAATGATCTCTGGTATGTTTTACCACAAGTGAATAAACTAAATTTTCAAACACATATCGATAAAAAAAATATTTTCAATACAAGATAATATGCACATTTGATATAGAAATAATTCATTTTTCTCATTTCATTCAAAAACATATAAAATATTTCCAAAGAAATGATTTCATAAACAAGATACAAAATAATTTTTTCATCTTTCAAAGAAATAGACACAAGATACATACATAGTTCATCTAAGCTTCATTGGCACTAGAAATACAAATGATCCAGGAAACCCCCCTAAAATCTTGGCTCGTCAACTAAGAGGATAAGAATCACTGAAGAAATTTTCCACCATCCACAGACTTAGTATGATTTCCCACACATATACCACATATGGTAAGATGGCCCTACCCTTCGACGAAGAGTTTGGTCCAAAAACCTAAAAATACTAGCCAATCCTGAGCTTGGTGTTGGGTCCTACATAACTAGAACTTTATCATATAGTGTCTATATTCTACATGTATGAAAATCCCATAATTGCATGATTAGAGGTAGCACAATGAACTAACAGTGTAACTAGTGGAAAATTAAACCACTTTGGCCAAAGTATTCATCACCCCTAATTCAGAATGGATGTCACATGCTCATCCACCATTCTAGCTTGATTTGTTATGACCATTCATATTTTATGCATAGGCTAACCCCTTCATTGGATTATCCTAACCCTAGGAATAACCTATATACTCTTACATTCACTAAGACTCATATAGTAGGTATTTTACAAGTATTTCCATAGACTATCTTCACAACTTTAGCTTTCTCTATAGAGGCTCCACTCTATTGAGGTATTTAATATTTTCATATATAATCACTCCTTAATATAGAGTATGTACAAACACTCAAGAAATAGACATTCCAAAACTAAAATCAGGTAACTTTCAATTGCACATATGTAGTAAATAGCCTTTCCCTAAAATCATATTACGATTTCCAATAAAAAAAAACAAAATATAGAATCTTTTCAAAGACATTCAAACCATAAAAGAGTAAGATTAAACATACCTATATATGCAAAACTCCAATTCAATCTAACTGGTTTCCAAGCTTAGCCTCCTCAAACAATCTTACAACTTAGCAACTATCACTTCCACTCTTTCCAAATTCTCTCACAAAATCTCTTGCAAAAACCCTTAGTAAATATCTCACAAAAATTAGAAGAATAGAGAAATATTTTAGAAAATAACAACAAAATGTAGATGTGTCCCTTTGAGGTAATGAGTACCTCTATTTATACACATAAATCAACAACTAAAGGCTGGGAAAAAAGGTAATTAGATTGAAACTCTCCACTCAAATGGTTTGAATCAAAAACGTCAATAAAAGGTGGAAATTTTCAAAATAAGACTCAACAATATTGCACATCCAATCGCTTCTATCATGGACAACAAGAATATCATTCAGAAATGCAAGGTAATCAATCTCACAAGTCGACTCTCTCCATGCTAGCTTCTATTTGACTAATTCTCCCATTAATATTTGGCCTCCACCACTAGATAGAGTTCTCAAATTATAATTCCCTTATTATAATTCTAAGGGAATGCAATTATTCATAATTTGGTACCACATAAACTTCATTCAAGCTATTTTGGTCTTTTGGTTAAAATAAAAGTCAAAGATTTTTAATGTGTTAAAATTTTTCTTTAAAGCATTTCACTATGTATTGCAAATAATTTCCTTGTTCTTTACATAGTTTTGCATGTATTTCACATAGCAAGTTAAAAATTAGTGAAGTTATCATAGCACTACCATATAGTGCACTATCCTTGTAAGGCTATGCTTTACATTGTAGAATGTATGGTATTCACTTTAAATTATAATATGTGCTTACTATATAGTTAGCATTACTTAAAAATTATAATATATTTATACTATATATATGGTATATGTCTACTATATATATATAACTTTACATATTATTATATATGTATATATGTGTATACATATATATATATATGTGTGTGTGTGTGTGTGTGTGTGTGTATACATACACATATATATATTAACTTAGACGTTTATAGAATGTGTCATTTGATATTTGAATGCATATAATTATTTTTATTTACTTCCAAAATATTATCACATATTTATCTATTAGTGACAACTTTAAGAAATCCCCCTCAAAAAATGATATAAAATCTTGGCAAATCTTTCAATTTTTAAGGAAAAAGTATTAATTTCTATTGGTGAATCTTTCCTTTTTTTAGAAAAAATATTAATTTTATTGGTGATTTTTTTACATCACTAAAATTTTATAGAAAATTTTGGTGAATCTTGAAAAATAATAGGAAAATGCATTAATTATGATGGAAAATCCATCCAATCTAAAAATAATTCTCATGGAAAAGTAGGGGCTTGAGAGTGGAAATTATTGATGGGTTTAAGGGTAGATTATAATATTTAATTTCCACCATTGTTGTACCCACGATCTATTATTCTCATGGGGCTCAATTATTTTTTTAGATCATTGATCTAATGACACTCATGTTGTACCCAACAAGGTAAAATATACCTAGAATCTATAATACTCATGAGACCTAAAATTGTGGGCCCCATTAGCATTATAGATTGTGGGTACATTTTTACCTCATGGAATACAATAAGGGCCATTAGATTATATTATAAATCAATGGTGGTAACTAAAGATTATAAATATGGTCCCAAAGTAATTGATAAGTATGATATACTATTGGAAAATTAATATAGATTTCTACTATAATTTATAAAATTTAAGCGAATATAATAAAATCATATAATAATGTGGCAAATTTTTTAGTTAAAATTTTCAGTAAAATAATTTATTTGGTGATTTAAATAAGACTATAATATTTTTTTATTTTAAATATGGCATTTCAAGTCATGTTATAGCTTGAACTATCTGTTGGGCTCAGTCTTGGAAATCAGACAATACTCTTTTGCGATTCTTCTTCTAGTCTACACACCTTTGTTCTTATCTCCTGTAATCTGATTTTCAGAATGATTTAGCTTCACATACCTCATAACTTTGGGATTCTCTCAAACTTCTGGTTCTTTTGTTCTTTATTTTGCGCTTCCACCAGCTTCTCCTTCTAGAGTCTCTTGATTCACTGGAACAATTTGAAATTGATTTTGTGTCTGGGTATGTGTAGGATCACCATGGAAAAAACAGGCCCTTAAGTGGCAATAAAAGGACAAAAAATGAGAGTTAGACAACTTGACGTAAAAATTTGAATAGGTTATGTATATTATTTTAAAAAAATCTTAAAATAGAATCTATAGAAAATTGAATGTAGTTTCTAAACTACTAGACCTTTATTTTATTTTTTTAAATCTATTTGGTGAAAATTTGAAATTTCAATGCAGTAGTATTTAAATTTCAGGGTAAAAACAAGAAGTAGGTGTTTGTCTAACCACCCTAACCACAATAAAATGATAATATATTTTTAGAAGCTTTTAGATATAAGTAAAGGACTCATGTCCCAATGTGATGCATATTTTTTTATAATTTTTTTCCAAGTAAATAATTAATTATGATTTTTCTATTACAACTTTAAAAAAATATAAAATCTCGTCTATCTAACCAACTTAACTTGGTCAAAAATTCATGAAATTCAATTTTTTATTTTTTAATCCTATAGTATGTGAAGCATAGAATGTGATGTATGTTTTGGACTCAAAAAATGTGATACCCTTTGAATGTTAGAGATGTTTTTAAATCAGCCTACCAATCAAGACTTTATTCGTAATTCTAATAGAAAATGAATAATAATTATTTATCGAATTCAAAGTAAAGCATAATTTATATTGGTGGAAAGCACAAAATCTCCTCTAAAAACCCTTTTCATTTCATCAATTTTGGGTAAAAAAAAGTCGTCAGCCACATGGACCATCATATGGCTTACATATCGCCACTTTTTGGCCCATCATGATCCTCCACATACCCATCTGAGAATTATTTCCTTTATTAGTACTATCATATTGGTCATTTGAATCATATCCACAATATTTGGATGATCTAGGAGTGTCCTCATCAACTCTGACATTTTCCCTTTCAACCATTTTCCTCAGTATTCTATTATAGCACTAGTAGGCCTTTCTTTTAGTAGAATAACCCATAAAAAATCCTTCATCACTCCTAGCATCAAACTTGCCTATATTTTCATCTCTCTTGATGTAACATCTACTTCCAAAGATTTTGAAATATTTAACAGTAGGCTTATAACCAAACCACAACTTAAAAGGAGTCTTACTAGAATTACCATTGAAATTTACCCAATTAAGAGTATATAGAGCAATGCCTAACACTTCTCTCCAATAGATATGAGGTACATTACCTTCCAACATCATAGATCTAGCAGCATCTAGAATTTTTTTGTTCTTTCTCTCAAAAACTTCATTCTGTTGAGGAGTCCAGGGAGCAGATAACTGTCTCTTGATTTCAAGGTCTTCACATAAATAATTGAACTCCCAAGAAGTGAACTCACCACCTCTGTCTGACCTTAAGCATTTAATCTTCAAACCTGTCTCATTCTTGGCGATAGCTTTGAAACTTTTGAAATTTTCTAGTGCTTCATGTTTTTCTCTTAAGAAAGCAACCCATATCATACTAGAGTAATCATCAATAAGCAACATAAAGTACCTTTCTCCTTGTAGACTTCCGATTCTAGAGGGACTACATAGATTGGTATGTACCAGCTCAAATACTCCATTAGAATGATGTTGTTCGCTTTGAAAAGAAACTCTAGTCTACTTTCCCATCTCATATTCCTTGCATATGGTGTTAGTAGGCTTTACTATCTTAGGAGGATCTCTTACTGCTTGAGTGGAGCTTATCCTGACAATGTTATCAAAATTCACATGACACAGCCTCCTATGCCATAACCAGCTTACATCAACTTGAGCAATTAAACAACTTTCACTAGCAACACTCAGGTGAAAAATATTACCTCTTGTCTTTGTACCTGAAGTAATAATAATTCTAAAACTTCTCAGTATACTGCACTTACCATCTTTGAACTAAAGATCATATCCTTTGTTGACCATCTATGCAACACTCAAAAAATATGCTTCAAGCCTTCTACATAAAGGACATCATCAGTATTATGTTTACCACCAAGAGAAATAGTACCTTTGCCACAAATCACACCAACATTGTTGTCTCCAAATCTTACAACACCACTTTCATATTTCTCCAAGCTTAAAATCTTTCTTTTGTCACCAATCAGATGATGTGAGCCTCTATTTTTAATCACCCACTCATTGTTTTCTTCAATTCTGGCTACAAGAGCTTTCTCAACATTCTTATTATTAGTAGATTCAGTGGACACCGAACCATTTTACTTGATAGAAATGAATACCCATCCATCTTCATTTCCATTTTCTTTATTATATTCATTATTAGTAACACCTTCTTCAACATAATAAAATTTCTTTTGAAATCTAGGCTTGCGAGGTTTGGACCTAGGAACTCTATCAAGACACCTTGATGCAAAATGACCTATCTTATTGTAGGAGAAATATTTAATAGAAAACCATCCTTTATACTTACCTTATCCTCTGGCTTCTCTTTTTCACAATCAATGCTTCCAGATCTTCTAACTTTGTTTCTTCATGTTCATACTTGAATGTCTTTCTGGAGCTTTCTCTTGGATCATATCTCTGTTGGTTTCTTTTAGATATAGTAGCTTTAAATGTAGATTCTATCTTAGGGGTATATTCACCAAATTCACTCAACTCAAAGGTAGAAAGCTTACCAATTAGTATATATCTTGTCACATTTGTTATTGTCCTAAGCTCTTCAATAGCATGAGCTTTCATTTTGTAAGAAGTAGGCAATGATTTAAGTACTTTAGCTACAATTTATTCTTCATCCAATATTCCACCAACACATCTAATACCCATCACTAGTTCTTTTACTTTTTGCATGAAAGAAATGATGATTTCATATTCGCTCATTTTTAAGTTTTCCCAATTTCCTTTCAAACTTTTTAGCTTAGCAAATTTTACTTGTGCATCTCCTTCAACAATATTTCTAGCTTCTTCTAGATCTCATTTGTCATCTTTGAATCTGTCAGAGCACTCAACAATGCTTCTACAGCCCTGATATTTTTTTCAGCTTCTTTCACCCCATCAGGAGTAGAGGGACCATTTTGAGGAATAACATATATGTTCTTTGTAATCTTCCAAAAGGGTTCACTAGTGCACTTCAAATGACATTCCATTATAGCCTTCCAAGAGAGTAGTTTGTTTCATCAAATCTAGGACTATCCTTCTTGTATGATGCTGTCTTGGATCACCTCAAGCTATTAAACTTCTTCAAAGGAACCTACTATGATACCAATTGTTGGAAAAACAAGGATAAACAACTAAGAGGGGGGATGAATTAGTTATCATAGAAATTAAAACTTATTTAACCTTATTAACCTTTAATCTTAGATCTGATAAATAAAAGTGAAAGTATGAATAAAAAACATATCAGAAACACACATAACACCAAGATTTTTGTGTGGAAACCCTGTTAGGGGAAAAACCATGGTGGAGGTTAATCCACAAGTTATACCCTGTTAAAAGTATAAGGAGAAAGAATAAGGGATTCCCATGCATTTAGGCACACTACCTAGAGCTCATTGCTCAAAGAAGACATATTGTCTTACATACATCTTTTAGATTAAATCCATTTGAAGAGATTGAACTGAGAAAGTAGCTTCTTCAAAATCCTGATGACAGTTTTGGTTAAGCACAAAAATATTTCTTCACACTTCACTCAAACTTCTTCACACTCTTCTCTGCAATCATATGATCTGATTTTTGTTTGCACATAGCACTCACACACTTCACATTACACACTTCACACACACTTTAAAATGAAGAAACAATCTCTTTTATATGTTCGATTCATGGAATTACATCAAGAAATTTGTTGGCCAAAAATAAAAGAATAAATGAATACAAACTATTAGTCCAATTCATGGACAAATATCAATGTGCTCCAATCGAAGTCGGTCACAACATAATGAAGACCTAAAACAACATCCTCGAACATGTAAAATATTCAAAAATTAATCGATGAGGATCCACGACACGCTACAACCACCATGTCGGCCAATAAAATGAAATACCCAAACACATACACATATCAATACATACATGTATATGAATATATACACATATATCAATAGATATTCTTATACATATATACATCATATATTTATATAAAATTATCTCCAAATAATTTAAACATATACAATTGCATTAATATTGACTGATACATACATATATATATATATATATATATATATATATATATATATATATATATGTCACCTTGTGAGATGAGGATTTTCTTGGTAGGGTGATTACACTTGATCCATGATGAATGAAAGCACAATTGGTCCACTAAACCTCAATCTACCAAACAAGATCATTCAAATTGAAAAGTTAAACTAAGCATTTATTTAAACTCAAAATTGTAAATTACGAAAATAATTAAATTCCTACTCTAACCCATTGGAACTTATCTTGTTTTGGAATTGGTGTTGTGTTGATGTGGAACAATAATCCTTTCCCAATCCCATGATTAGTGAGCATTTTTCAATCAATTATGTGGAAGAGAATTGATAAAACCAATTTGATAAATGGATGAAAACCTGATTTATGCTAAAATGAACATGATACAAGCTAAATTAACATGATTTTATGCTAAAATTGATTTAACTCTATGATTCCTAAGCTAATTCTATACTAAAAGATGGAAACCCTAATTTATAAACAAGATAATATGGATGCATGGAAGCCATTAATGGAATTTTAAAGCTAATATGCAGCTAAAAATGGACTAAACTAAGCTATATGTGAGAAAAGTATGAGTGTGAGTGAAATTTAATTCAACATCATAAGTTTGCAATTGAAATATATACCCATTTGTCTCCAAATAGGGTTCTATTTAAAGGAAATAAAATGAGAAATGGAGGGTTGAGATCGAAAACTTTAATCAATGGCCAAGGATGAAAGGAAGAAGAGGCATGGATCATGGATTCTGATCAATGGATGAGAATGCAAGATGATATTTAGTCAGGGTTCACATTTGTTTCAAACAAAAACACTTTTGACCTACACAAACATGTCACAAGGTGACTTGCCCAGGAGATTAAATGATAACTTGCAATTGAAGCCAAGTAAGAATGTCCATTTTCTAAATGATTGGAGAGAATATTCCTTTTCGAATATTCCCATGGGTGAGGAAAAAGGTTAATTTGCAAATTAAAAGAAAGTTTTTAATTGTGCAAAAAAGGAGATAAGAAATATTCCATGGGAATATTCCCCTTTTAGAGGAAAATTAGTTTAATTGTTAATTAAACATGGTTTAATCACACAATTAGGGAATTTAGAAGAATTAAAGTGATATTCATTAAATTAAATGATTTAATGAATTGGAAAAGGTGAAATGACACATAATTAAATAACTTAGGATTATTTAATTAAATAAGAAGACTTAGGGAATTCAATTAAATATGTTGATTTAGTTAATTTAATGCGATGAAATGTTAGCATGAAAGGGCTTGAATTAATCTGATTTAATAAATTAGACTAATAGATGTAAATAATGCAATTAATTAAATAACTAGGTTAATTTAATCAATTAAGCGAAAAGAGGATGAGTTTGAGAGGAAATGTTGTTAGTATTTGTTTCGATTGCATGATATCATTAGAGATTTTTTTTTCAGTGTCTACATTTTTCCCCTCTTTGAAGCAAGGTACCTACTGCTTTGGTTCCAAGAATAATGCTCATGGATTAAAACTACTACCTAAATAAATTAATAAATAAATAATCTGATTTTTTTTTATTTTTTAGATGCCCCAATGGAAGGATAAAACTAATTCCCTTCCCCCTCAAGAAATTAGGCAAATTTTTTTGAATTTTTGGTTGGTTTCTTGATAAAAGGTAAAAGTTGCCCCAAGGGGTCCAAAAAGGCTCTAGAATGCAAGAATTATGCCAAAAATGCAAAAAACGATTGAAAATTAGGCTGGAAACATTGGTGAAAATGATGATAAAACCTAGCTTCAAGGTAAAATTAGGGAAAAAAACCCCTAATTTTCTAGCATAAATAATCCAAGAAGGGTCACTTTCAGTTCATTTGTGCATTCACACCTTGAGGATTCTTGTCATTTTAAGCTCTGATCCTCTGATGAAATGGCATGCTAGGAGCTCCCACAACACATTTTTTACCAAGCTCAAGAGTACTAGTGACTTCCAGGCTCAGGACTAGCAGTATCTAACTCAAAACTTGATTTGAAATTTGACTTTTTGATGCATTTATTATGCTTTGAATTTCAAACCTTGGTGGCATTGCTATATAATGACGCTCATTTTGAAATTGATGATGCCAGAATGAATTATAGCGATGCATATGTACATGGTGACGCTAGTCACGATTTAAAATTAGGGTTTCTAACTTTAAATGGCAATGCATGATTATATAGCGATGCACTTGTTGATTTATAAATTAGGGTTAGGGTTTCCAAAGGTTAAATCATGATGCCTAGTTGTTTGGTGATGGATCTTGTGATTTGCAATTTGAAATGCCTTTAGTCGTCACAATTTAGAATTTAAATATGGTGATGTTAATGCAAATAGCAACACTATTGTGATTTTCTAGCTAAAAATTCTAAATTGAGTAAAATTTCATTGATGTCTTGACACTTTACGCTTTGTGGGTGCAGGAGATCATTCCACCACTAATGTTGCATGAGTATAGAGAACTTAGTTGAGATCGGCCTTTGGTATGTTGCATATGCACCTATCATCCTAACCCATTCAACCATAATGAATACCCTATGCGATAGATTCCAGGTGAGAATTCATCATTTCACCTTTTGACAAGTGAGGCGACTGTGACCTTAGAGGATGTATGGTGTATTCTGTATTTTTTTATACATGGAAATAATGTGATTTACTGTGTTGATGCTGGATTTGATTCTTCTCATGAGGTGATGGAATTGGAGAACATTTATCTTGTGACATCACAGATCGACCGCGAGATGTATAGAGGTCATGTGCCCACCTTTTGATTGATCATCATAGCCATCATTTTAGGTTCGGTTTCCCTGAATGGATGTAGCAGGGGATTCAACCCAAGATGGGCCCCAACATGGAATGGGATGCTATTTAAGAGGACTTAGTTTACGTGGGGGCTAGTGATGTTGGCATCACTATATCATGATATGCATGACTTTGTTTACTGTGATGGAAGGGACATTGGCGCAAGGGTGACCTTGCTTCATATTTGGGCTTGGGATGACATTGTTGTGCTCCAACTGATTGTATAGAAGGTGGATTCTTAGCTAGATGATCTTGTGATCTAGTGGTACAAGAATGTGATCAATCTATGACACACTAGATAGATTGGGGTCCTGTAGTGGTGACAAGTTAGTGATGACATTCTTTTTTTTCAATGGTGACCATGGACTCAAATGCTAGTGTGGTATGACGATGCTCAAAATTTATTCTTTGCTAGGCAGACCCAATGCATGCAAGTTCATGCACATACCATCATTGAGAGATATTTACTAGACAAGGTGGCTCAATAGTTTGGTGAGCTAGAAGACATGCCAGATGACGTATAAAAGGATATTTTTGCTAGGTTAGCTCGAGATTTTCCCACATGGGGACCTACTAACCTAGTGCTAGAGGCAATAGAGAGATTTAGATAGTTGGCAGCTCAACCATGGGCCTACGATTAGGGTCAGGGGGTATCACCAACCATGCCTTCTTATGATGCTTGGTTCATACCTTCACAATGTTTGATAGATCCAATGGGTGCTCCTTTACAAGGGAGACCTAGAGGAAGAGGTACAGGCAGGGGAAGAGTTCAGGGACAAGATCAAGTTGGCCAAGATGGCCATGATGGATAATTTTTGGGTGCTCCACTAGTTGGATAATAGGCTCTATAGGTGCAACCATAGGTTGTACAATAGTAGGCAACACCACCACCACCACCAGATTCCATAGATGCATATATACAATAGTTGTAGTAGTAGGTGCAAACTTTGATAAGTTAGTTGGATCATACCCAACAATAGATTTTGACTATTACTATTGAGCAGGACTAGGCCACACAACATGTGGTGGCCATGAATGTAGAGAGAGACCAGGCCAAGCAATAGTTACATGTCGTGACTACTGAGAGGGATCATGAGATTTGTTGGCATCACTAGATAGAGGCCATGACAACAACAACACAGGGTAGGACTGTCTCATCAAGACTATACAAAGAGGTCGTGACAAAGGCTTCATACTATAGGATGCATTACTACCGAGATGTACCATCGACACTTAGAAAACCTAAATTTTCATAGTGTAGTGATGCATGACCAAGAGTTGAGGAGAAACGAGAGAGGCAAGCCAGAGATGGGAGTAGCCATCAGGGCTAGCTTTCAATGTATAAACACTTTCTGATATTTTTTTACCTGATTCTTTGATACATATATACATTCATGGGATCATTTTGGATAGCCTCATTGATATTGTATTTATGATATACATACACTTATCCAAATTTTGTACTATGACATTCATTTTTTGATATATATATGATATGGACACATATTCTATATGATGTGTTTATTTTATTTCATGCTTATGCTATATGGATTTAATAATGTGATTATATTTGATCATGTATGGATGCAATTTATTTATGCCTATGCAATGCTATAGATGCAATATTATTTTTCACTATCTTTTCATGATATGCTATGATATGCAAATTTTTATGCTATGATCATGTATGCAAATTTTATGGATGCATTTCATTTTGTGTATTTTCTAGGAAATTTTATGATGAGATGATGATGTATGCCTATGGATGGATGGATGGTTAATGTGATGCTTATGCTATATGATATATCCATGTGTATGATATGTGATGCAACTTATTTAAGATTATTATAATAAAAAATCCATATTATTCATCACAACTTAAATGATGATGCATAATGTATGATGTGATATGGATAATTATGTTGATAGATGCTTTATGATTATACTATGATTATGAGATTCATGTATGTTGATGATTTGTGGATGGAAGATGGATGTAATTCATGATGTTTTCTTGAATTTCATGATACCAGGTTAGCATGGAGAGAAGATATAAGAATAAAGAATGATTAGACCATTGATTTTGATGGTTGCTTCAAATATCCAACAAGTCCATAATCCATCAAGACTTTATTAGAGATGGTGACAAGACAATGCAAGATGCAAGATGAATGCAAGATGATGAGGTGCTCACATATCGGGATTGGGATTTTCTGCCATTCCTTATTGTTTGATATAACACATAAACACGATGCATCAAGGTATTGATAACCAAGACGATGTTGTATCTAGTGTAATGGACCTTGACTATACAAACAAATAGGATAATTATTATTCACATATTGACATACAAAAACCTCGTTGGAATGCAAGTCATAAGTTTAGAATACATTGGACCAGAAATACGCAATAGTCAACAACATACCCCAGACAAATTTCCTACACACAACCAAGCAAGTATGTGCCAAGATTATTTTACAATAATATCCGCAAGCACAACAAAATAAAGATAATGATCAATGCCCCATTCCTTTATCTCTAAATAATTTTGATATACATCATCGAGAGGTCCTCAGAATGGGTCATTAAGATAAATCACAAGAAAATATCAAAGGAAAACAATCAATGTTATCTATATCTTTTTTCTATTTAAATTTAGCTTAGGTGATGTCTGATACTGATGCCCATTCTAGGAAGGTTACATCCTAGGACATGTTGACCAGATGGTTGTTTGATGTTAGGATAAAGTATGACCTTTATAATAAGTCATTGATACAAACTTTACTGGCACATTTATCAATGCTCTAGACTTTATATTTTGACAATCAAACCCACTTTATGACTTGCTACACTTTCTTTCTACTTTATTTTCCAGAGGGTGAAGGGGACAATCAATATTATTATTGATGAAGGTTTATTATGGGTGAAATTGAGGTGGGATGGATGGTTTTGGATTTTTGGAATATTTCAATGTATTTTGTATTTTGATAATGTTTTGAAGTTTTTTTTGGTCTTTTTGAAATTTTATTCGAATTTTTAGGGCTTTTCAGTTATTTTGAAACTTTTTAGGGTTTTCTGAGATTTTGAGGCTTCTTAGGTCTTTTGAATGTCTCCAATTTTTTTGGTATTTTTTGAATTATTTGGATGTTTTGGGATTTTTGAGAGTTTCGACCAAGAACCTAACCTAAAAGACTAATCCTAGGGGTCTCAGGGGCACATCTATGATGGCCTTGCCTACGTTCAAGTTCAAAGATGATGTAGTTCACCCGAATTAACTTATTAACAAGATGAGAAAATACACAGGTGATCGAAAGTCAATTTATTATGATAGAATCGTAAAGGATTGATCTAGGGTGTCTCGGGGGCACATCAATGATGGAATTCCTTACATTAAAGCTCATAGATGATGTAGTTTCAAAAGGGGCGACTTGTTTTTGCATTTTTTGATGTTTGACCTTTTTTAGGGATTTTGATGTTTTCTCGATGTTTTTATATTTTAGTCGTACAACATTTTGCAATTTTTTTTGGATCTTCTGATGACCGTTTTACAAATATTTATGGATTTTTGATGATATTTCCAAATAACCTCAAGATATACAAGAACCCGATATGATCCATAACAAATTGCCACAACATGACATATTAGTGTACTTTGATATAGGCATGACAAAATGAACTTTGCAATATGCCAAGTAGTACTCAAGGGATATGATACTTCACATAATCAAGCTATGATAAGGATGCAAATGGGCAATGGATGATTGGTGTTGCAAAGAACAACGGGACAAAAGAGCCAAAGAATAAATGGAGGTGTTTTATTTATGCAAGGCAATTGTATTCTAGGTTTTGACTAAGGTACTTGCCCAAAGCACCACTGAAGTGGTTTTCAGTAGAGGATGATAATTTTATTTAATTTTTTAATCCTTTTTTCTAAGTTTTTTGGATTTTGACTCGGTATTCTTCATCAGTGATCAGTTTCTGTAGTGACACTCGCAGTGATGGGAGCTCAACCTCAATGGGAAGGATAGCTTCTAATCTGTAGACCAAGGAGAAAGGGGTTGTACCTATGGGTGTGCACATATTAATTCAGTAGGCCCAGAGAGTAGAATTTAACTGCAAATGCCAATCAGGACTAGCTTCATTGACTGTTTTCCTCAAGATTTTTAGGATAGTTTTGTTCATATCCTTTGCTTGGAAATTTCCTTGGAGATAATGTGGGTTAAAGAATCAATGTTGGATGTTTAATATTTGACATAGATCTTTTACATCTTGATTCTTAAAGGGTGTCCCATTGTCTGAGATTAGGGTTTATAGGACATCATAATTTCAAATGAGGTAATACAAGATAAACATGGAAATCTACTTCCCCATTATGTAGGTCATAGAAATTGCTTCTATCCACTTAGTGAAGTACACTATGGTGGTTATGATAAAATTGTGGCCATTAGATGAGTTTGGGGTGGTTTTTCCTCTAAGGTCAAGTCCCCACTATGAAAAAGGCCAAGGTGTGATCGTTAGTTGCAATTCTTGAGTTGGTGCATGAATTAGATCTCCATGCTATTGAAATTGGACATAGTTCTGCACATACTAAAGATTTTCCTTTTCCATGGTTGGCCAATAGTACCCTATCCTCAACATTTTCTTAGCTAAATTCATACCACTAGAATGGGAGCCACATATTCCATCATGTACTTTTGTTAAATCAGTTAAGGATTCCTGTTAGTTAAAACATCGAAGTAATGTTCCTTCGATGCTTCAATGGTAAAGGGTATTACCTAGGATCACAAATCGAGATTCATTTTTAACAAATGTCTTTTTAAAGTTCGAGGTAATATCATATGGGAGAGTTCCTCTTCTTAGATAGGTAAATATTTCATGATACCACGGGGATCTAGAACCAACAATGACACACGCAAATTCAGATTTAGGGGTTTCAAAAGTTGGTACAAGAAATTGTTCTACCAAGAATTCACTTTGGAGGATTTTTTTTGGCATGCCCAACAATGATCTGATTGTTGCCATGGTGTCTACTACTCTATTTTTCATACTTGGAATCTACTCAAAAGTTATGTCTATAAAGAGATATTTGAGATTCTCTACCATATTCTTGTAAGGAGTCAGCTTTTCATCCTTGGTTTGATAGTCATCACTGAATTGGTTGATAACCAGCTATGAGTCTCCATATACTTTCATCTCTTGAATCTACCACTGAACCGCTATCCTTAGACCTATGATTAGGGATTTGTATTCAATAATGTTGTTAGTGCAAGGAAATGATATCTTGTATGATTTTGGGATACAATAACCTTGAGAGATGATAAAAATAATGCCTAATCCAGATCTATCTTTGGTGAATGATCCATCAAATTACATCTTCCACTGAGCTATGAGGTTGATAAGGAACATTGATTCATCAGGAAACTTAGATATTAAGGGGTTCTCTACATAGATGGGTTACTATGCTATTTGGTCTATGATCACTTGTCCATTGATTTCCTTGTGCTCCACATACTCTATGTCAAATTTTGTTAAGATCATCACTCATTCAACCATTTTCCTTGTGATACTTGCTTGGATAATAGGTATTTAATTGGTCTATCTTTACAATGGGCTTGATTTGATGTGACAACATGTAATATCTAAAATTTTATGAAGCAAAAACCACTATTATGCATTCTTTCTCAATAGGTGAATGGTTTATTTCATAGCCCACTGAGGTTTTTCTGATATGGTAGATAGCCCTTTCTTTTCCATTTTCATCGTCTTGTGCTAGAAGAGCTCCTAGTGCTATTGACATTGCTAAGATATATAAGATCAATGATTTGTTTGGTATTGGTGGCATGAGAATTGGAGGTGTTAGTAGATAATATTTGATCTTCTGGAATTATTTTTTACACTTTTCATCCCATTTGTAGGTTATCCCTTTGTGGAGAAGATGCAAAAAAGGGTGGATTTTATCTGATAGATGTGCTATGAACCTTCTAATGCACTACAATATTCCTTGTAATCCTCTCTTCTTCTTTAGTATTTTTGGTGGTTCCATGTCGAGGATGGATTTTACCTTTGTTGGATCAATTTCTATCCCTCTTTTTGAGACAATAAAGCCAAGAAGTTTCCTTGATGTAACCGTAAAGACACACTTTTTTGGATTCAGTCATACCTTATATTCTTCAGGTCTATCAAAGATGGTTCCTAGGACTTGTATGTTCTCACTTCTTTTCTTTTATTTTTCCAAAATATCATCCACACAATCTTCAACTATTTTTCAGATCATGTCATGGAAGATGAGAGTCATTTCTCTTTGATAGGTTGCTCCGACATTATTTAAAAAAAAAGGCATTTTTTCTAGCAATATGTTCCCCATGGACAAGTGAATTTGGTTTTATGTTAATCCTCCTTGGCAATTATTATTTGATTATAGAAAAAAAAACCATCCATGAGTGATTAAATTTAATGCCCCATTGTTAAGTCCACAATAAGGTCGATGTTGGGAAGAGGAAACTCATTCTTAGGGCATGCTTTATTTAGGTCTCTAAAATTAGTGTAGATTATGATGCCCCTAGTGGGTTTTGAGACTGGTACATGTTTTGAAACCCACTCAGGGTAATCTATCGGTTAGATGAGTCCAACATCAAAAATATTGTGCAAATCTTGTTTCACCAAGAGTGATATCAGAGGGTGCATCTTTCTTGACTTCTTCTTGACTGGTTTGGCTTCAAGATACATCGCTAAGTGATGCACAACTACTTTCAGATCAAGGCCTGACATATCTATGTATGACCATGCAAATTTAGCTCTCCGCTCTTTTAGGAATGCTTATAGGTTATTTTGTTCCTCATCCAATATGGATTCAACATAGAAAGTTCTCTTGGGTGCCTATTTTATTCTCAGATTGATTGGAGTAGCCTTTTCTACTAGCATTGTTGAATTTCTGAGATGTATTGCACTAAGGGGGAGATTGAATTCCTCATCCTTGGGTACCTCAAAGAGGTTTTCACCTTCAGATACTTCCTTTCATTTTACTAATTTAGGATCGAAGAGTTCCATAGTGTGGTTTTCACTCAATGATCAACATGTTAATTGAATTTTATCAATTTTGTGACTAAAGGATTCAATCGTCTCCCCATAGTATGTCCCTGTGTCTAGATCTATGTCAAAACATTATTTATGATCTTCCCATGATAGGTTGTCGTAAAGTCCCATGAATTATGAGATTGCTTCATTTTTTTTTAATAAATCTAGAATCAATGGTCATTTTTGGTCTATGTTAATAAGTTATGAGTATACTAGGTGTAGTTCAGTTGGCTGATTGTTTGGAACAAAGGATGTAATGTATATCATGAAGAGGGAGTTATTTTCAAATAGGTCACCCACATCAAGGGGGAATTCATCTAAAGTATCATGTGGTGTAGGTAACCAAGAGGAAGCCTTGGCCCATTTAGTAGAAGTACCTTTTCCAATAAGGGTAACCTTTCTAGTAGTACAACCTAAACAAAGATTCTTTAATCATTTCTGAGGAATGATATGTTCTAGCAAGACATTGTCATTCTATCCCATTTTATCATTCTTGTTATAACCCATTCCCTTCATGAGTCACAAGACTTTATTGTCATATTCCATGAGAAGGATGGTGATAGGTCATTCATCCTAATAGACAATTTTAGAGATATCCTCCTCATTGATATCTTCTTGATTTGGATCCCCCCACTTGGTGAAGGTTGTAGCTTCCATCTTGATTGTTTTAGGATCTTTGGTGCTATATGTTGGTTTCCCATGAGATTGAGGAGAATGAGGTAGTTCTCCTATGACAAATGGGTCCTTTAGGAGCTTATAATTTCCACAACCATCATTTCGGATCACTATTTTGATCTCAAAAATGTTCTGCACAATGGGTGCATTCATTGTTGAGGTAGATGCAAGAGATGACAGATCATTAAATGAGGTAGATGTGGGTGTAGGAACTTCATCATTTATAGGCACTTGAGGTATCTTAAAAAAACCTATCCTCAAGATTATTCCAATAATAAAAAGGCTCAGGATCTCCATGGATGGTAATTTATTTTCCCTCGAAAGGAAACTTGACACATTGATGGTAGGTCAAGCCGATAAATTTTAAGGCATGAATCCGTGGTCAACCAAATAGGATGTTGTATGGAATATCAAGATCTATCACTTGGCATGTAGTTTCTACAATGATAGGTCCCACTTGGATGGGTAGGAAAATGATGCCTTGGGATGTCCGCTTTTGGTCATCATATTCTTTGATAGTGGTACTCTTTGTTTTCTCAATGGTATCTTCTGAGTAGCCCACATCTTTGATCAGCTTAAGGGTAAAAATATTTAGACCATTACCTCCATCTACTAAGAATATTTTAATCTTATTCTTATGAATGTATACCTCGAGGTGTAAAGCATGATTATGAGATGGTTGTGATGGGAGTTCTTTCTTGGAAAAGGTGAGAAGGTGATGGGTAATATGTCCTACCATAGCTTGAAACTAATTTGTATCAATATCTCTGGGGATAGATGACTCTAATAAAGATTTATCTAAGATTTCCCTATGTGTGGGGGATAGCCTTAATAGTTCTAAGATTGATATCTGTGTTGGGATCTTATTAAGCTGGTCTAAGAGATTATACTTGTTGGGATTTGATGTTGGAAAAGTAGGTTATTCCCTAGACTAAGATGGGACTCCTTGGATGGTGACCCTTTCATGTCGTGTGGTGAATCGACACTCTACACTAGGTCTTTTGATGATGAAAATAGTAATGATTCTATCATAGGAAGTGACCACGTTCGAATAGTTGTGTTGCAAATTTTTGTAATCCTTATAAGATTTTTCCATTTTTGTTCCATTTTTTTATAATCTGGCATAGGCTTCTTGTATATCTTAAGATCTCAGTTCCTATTCGATACTTCAATAGAGATGGTGTTGTTCTCTATGAGGTATTGGATGATATTTTTGAGTCTCATGGAATTTTTCATTTTGTGTCCTTTGATTTTTTCAAAGTCACATAGATCGTTCTCATTGTACCAGGATGGTTTTTCTTGTGGTTCTTGATAGTTTAAAAATTTGTGTAATGTTATCAGATTTGACTTGACCAACTTTTTCATGATGGTTTTGATGGGTTCAAACAATTCTATGTACTTATGCTTGGGATAGTTGTTCCTGTTGGTAGTTTTCCTTTGTTTCATCTTGGTGTTGTTGATTTGATTTTTTTGAGGTAGATTTGTTTGCTACACAGTTGGTTGAATGTTAAAAACTTGATTGTTGTTGGGTCTAGGAGAATTTAGGACCACCTTAGCATCTACCACACCATAATTTGTCACATTTTTTCTAAGCCTAAACACAAGGTTTGTCATTTGAACTAGTTGATGGTCATTTGTAAGCTTATTTATTTCCCTATGAGATTAGAGATCATTCGATGTTCAGGGCTCGAGGGACAAGCTTTTCATAACATGTGATGCACTACATTTTCAAGTGGAAAGAGAGATCGAGATCCATATTTTCTATGATGATTCCCATTTTTTGTTCATTGAGAAGGGTCCACTTGCTCTTACTATATTTTTGTCTCCATTGTTGCAAGAAATTGGTGAATGATTCTCCTTTAGTTTTTTTGAGAGTGTACAACTTTTCTAGACTAACGTTCATGTCAAAGTTGAAGGATAATTCATCAATGAATTTATCAATGATTTCTTGGAAATTTTTGATGCCAAGAGACAAATGAGAAAAACAAACCATAGGATTACTTGTTAAGCTTCAAGGGAAGAGGTGCATTAGATAAGAATCATTGTAGCCTACCTCCATACACATGACATTGAATTATTTCATACGGTCCATAGGACTTCCTCTCCCTTTGTATTTATCGAATTTGGGGATTTCAAATCTAGGATGGAATGGCACCATCACAATGTTTTGGTCAATTGGATAAGGACATAGATTATGTGTATGGGGCCTCTTTTTCTTTCCCATTTGAAGGTCTTGGATTTCTTGGGATAGTGCCTTGAGTTGAGAATCTAGGTCGTCTTGCGGGTTTGGTGGAGGAACATATGATGGGATGATGGATGCGTTGTATATGGTATTTTGATATGATGGTCTATTAGTTGGGTTATGTGAAGGTGATTGAGGTGTTGATGTGGATGATCCTAATGTGTTTGTATTGATAATGTTCTATTGAGGATTATAGTAGGAAATGTTTTGTTTTTGTTGCTGATGTTGGGCATACTACTGAGCTAGCAAGGCTTGTTGTTGTTGTTGCACCACAAGGGCTTGTTGTTGGGTTTGATGTTATCATTGTGCTACTAAGGATGATTGATAGGCTTGATTTTGTTGTTGTGCTGCTAAGGATGCTTGATAAACTTGTTTCTATTGTGTGACTAAGGATTATTTCAAAAAAATTGTTGTTGTTGTTGCTGTGTGGCTAAGGTTGCTTTCTATTGTTTTTTTATTAGATGGCTTGCTGACAAGCTTGTTGTGTTTGTTGTAAATCTAAGGTATGAGTTTGCAATATAGGACCAATTGATTGTTGGGACATTTGTGATGGATTTTCTATGTTTTGGATGGGTTGTGATTTGGTGATGATAATTTGGGAGTTTCCTTGGTTCAACATTCCTTGTAAGATAGTAGATTGAGGTAGAGGAATGTAGGCTTGAGGCCCCATTTGATTTTCCATATTGAAGGGGACTGTGGAGAAAGATGAGGATGTTGTCCTTTGGTACTGACATACTAGGACCTTGAGTCCATTGATTAAAATGATTCCATTGAATAAGGATTGGGGGATTTCCGCTTGGTATGTAGTCAAGGTATTTCCTTGATTGGTGGGGTTCATAACCAAGATTTTTTTTTTTTTTTAGTTGATGATAGATGGGTTTGACATGTTTTGTGGTATGAATGGTATAGATGAAACCATGGGAGGATTAGGTAAAAATTTCCCCATGTTAATTGAGGTTTGACTCTTTGATAAAGTATTGTCATTCCCTTATGTACTATCTTGAGATACTTGGTCCATACTACTTTGCATGATGGTAGGCATACTTGTGGTACTCACGGATGTGGATGAAGAAGGGTGTCCTTGAGAGGTGGAGGTTGTGGTGGAATAATGAACTTCAATAGGCTTATTTATCTACTTCAGATTTTTAGGGATGGGAGGAGTACCAAAGGTAGGTGTCCAAGTGGTTGTTGGAGGTGGAGGATTGGTATCAAGGGTACCCACAAGTCTAGTTCTTTTAAATGGAAGAGTTGGACCATAGTCCTTTGGAAGACCAATTGCAAGACTAAGAGTAGATATTTGATTTATCCATGATGGTTTATACCACAAATGATGGGGAAATAGTATCTATGTTTTCAAAGGCTTGATGTTCCATTATTTCCTCCTTAGTGAGCTGAAAGGGATTGTTTATGATGTCTTCAATCTCATATGGTCATCTCAATGATGATGGTTGTTGTGAGGGAGTGAATTGACTTCTTAGATAAAATTCTAGAGGATTTGGATCCATTGAGGTAAATGTGACTTTGGTTTTCTCCATTATTCTCTTGTATTGTGATCTTGTCTTTACCATAAATTTTGGGTCACTAGTGGAAGAGTTGTGTTGATATTTGTAATGTTTGAACTCTCTAGTTGACTTAAATCTAGGTAAAAGGGATGCTCTAAGTATTTTTGGAGCAATGATGATAATGGGGGATGAAAAGATTGATGATATGGAAAGTGATGTTTACAATCATTTTGGGACAACACTTTTGAATTCAGTTTTATTTTTTGATGTTAGGTTAAAGGATTTTGATGAACTCGAGGATATTTAGGGTAGACTCATGAACTTCAAGATAAACTAGTTCAAGGATGATAACTAGCTTAGCTAGGTGCATGGAAAAGGATACATTTCACATGCAACATAGCCAAGATAGAGGTTGGTTTGATTGATGTTTAAGTCAAAAGATGTTGGTATATTTGAAAGTTTTTGCAAAGTTTGATGAAGTGAAGGATGAAATTTGATGAAGGGTTGGATGAAATGTTTGACCCAATTTTTCCTTAGAATGAACCTTTGTTTTCCAAGACCAAGGTAGTGAGAATGATGCTAGACCTCTAAAATGTTCAAATCCTAAAGATCCAATATTGAATTAGATGAGAGGATAAATGGGGATGTTTAAACCAGTTTGCCTCCTCCTAGCTTGAGCATAGTAGTTTCTTAATAGGTGATTACGATTATCATAAATTATTACAACCCACTTCATTCCAAAATTTGAATTACGATGTCTATGTCTTGGATAAGGGGATGCAGATCTCGCTTTACATATTTTGATTGTGTGATAGACCATTTAGAGAACCTCAGTATCATGAAAAAGACAAGGGTTTTGACTCCAAAAGAACACATATAATTTTGGACTATACCTTGAAGTCTGTCTAGAAATATTTGCTACCAATTTGTCTCTATTATTATGAGGCGCTAAAAGGTGTTTCTTGAGAGCTTTTAGTTTAAGATGTCTGAGTTTAAAATGATGACCTATAGATCTTATTTTGGGGATCTTGAATTTGTGTGAGATCATTAAAGAAGAAGAAGATATTTACTACCACGTAGGAGGTGGTAATATGGGCCCTCTATCTAAAATATTACCTCTTTTTTATTCTTTATCTAAGATGGTTTTAGAGATTCTCCACTAAGTAGATTTTCCCTTGGTTTCAAAAGTGAAGTTTCTCAAACTGTTGATAATATCCATTTTTTCTCCCTCAATGAATTCAAAGTTTTGTTGAATGATAGAACCTGTAAGGTTGGGTTGTTGAATGAGAGCAATCAGTATCCAAATGGTCATGTGGGATTCAATTGTTCCAAGTTTATCTTGATTATTTGAATTTATTTTATAAACACTCATCTTGATTATATTTTCAAACTAAATGTTTATGTCAAAAACATCATAAGTTTCACAATGTGCATTTAATGAAAATCATGATATTAGAGCCATAATTTCTTATGTTGTCTTTGGGAAATATGGACTAAAATTAAGTCAAGATATTTAGAATTCACTAAGGATAGAAACCCTTAGGACAAGCAGTAATATCAAGACTAAATCAAGAGGAATCCATATTTGAACCAAAGTGTTTGAAATTTTGAGGAAGATAGTGCATGTTTGTTTTTGTAACATTTTGAAACCAAGAAATTTATCAAACTGACTCACAATAATTTACGATCCTAGGTTTGAAATGGTTATACTTGTTGAATTCCTACTTGGATTTCTCCAAACACTAAACAATGCAAAAAATTAGATATTTAGCAACACTAGCTCCCCCTTTCTCGACACACACTTCTCAGGACCACCAAATCTCAAAATCCTTAAAATTCAAAGATCAAAAGGATTTCTCTATTTCAATTGAATATTTAAAATGTGAGATGACTTTAGAATGATCGTTCTTGCACCAATGAGTATTAAGGATTTTGGATTCTAAACACATGTTCGTAATAAGGGCTTCTAGTTTAGGGGTTGCAATGATAAAATCCCTCAAGAGGTCTCCCAACCCTTAGATCAAGGGCTTTATGCATCATAAAAATACTTGGCGAGATATATCATGTACTACAACCCATTGATCATAATTTTCATTACAAATGTACATTTATATTGTGTTTTGGAAAAACTTGGCTTTAGTTTGTTAGCACTTGGGTCGTTCTCTCCTTTCGAAGTGGGGAGGTAGGCCCACTAAAGATAAACAATAAAAATGAAGTGCATTCGTATTTCAATCATCTTTTCTTGTATGAAAAAAGAGAGAACACACGTCACGTGTTTTTCTCAGACTCACAAAGGAGTTCAATTTTAATCCAAATTGAAAGATGTAAGTGATTTTCCAAAGTGTTAAAGAATTTTTTTATTTCTCAAGGTCACCAAATGGAATGAGAGAATTGCATACACATCCAATAAATACATTGTAAATCAAGACACAAAAAATAGTTGTAAATTTAATACCTCAAAGCAGTGATGAGTTCATTTTAAGCACCAAATGAAATATGAAGTTTCCTTGTTCAATTTTTAACCCAAAAGAAGATGATGACATGAGGGTTCAATTTTAGTCCTATTTGGGCATTCATTTTAAACCCAATTGAAATTTAGTGAGGTCCTCATGCATAAATTAGAAAGAATGAAAAGTTGGGTTATAACCACCCCAAAGCATTAAATGCTTGTCACAATCAGAGAATTTCAAGATAAGAAGGATTTCTTCACTTTAGCTCCATGTCATTCAACATACAAAACCCTATTAGCCTCACAATTAGAACATAGTTAGAAGTGCATTAGTGATCATATAAATCAAGGAAATTAAAGCACATGTCGAAAAAATGATCTTAAAACTTATTACTAGAGTTAGGCATCATTGAACATAATAGTGTGATAATTTGAAGTCCAAGCATCGCTCTGATGAAAATGGGTGTCACTCTGCAACAAAAATAGGTAGCACGATAGCATTGAGATTTGGGAGCATTACGATTTGAACACTCGAGGTGTCACCATTTGAATTTTTTGATACCTCTATATTAAATCACTGTCACCATATTTAAATTAGTGGTAGTGTATTTAATTAGTGCCAATGTTTCAAATTGGAATAGCGTAGCTATATGGTGACACTCTTCAAAGAGTTTCATTTTTTGTGATTTGGGTATCGTTGTAACCAACAACAAGACAAATGAATCGAATTTGAGATTAAATTTGATTAAACTATCGGTTTTCCTTCCTTCTAGTGCTAGAATGTGAAACGAGGATTGTCAAGGTGGGCTGATTATGCTTGACCCATGATGAATCAAAGAAAAATTGATCCACTAAACCTCAATCTACCAAACAAGATCATTCAAATTGAAAAGTTAAACTAAGCATTTATTAAAACTAAACATTGTAAACTATGAAAACAATTAAATTCCTACTCTAACCCATTTAAAATGTATTCCATTTTTTAATTGGTGTTGTGTTGATGTGGAACAATGACCCTTTCCCAATTTCATGATCAATGAGATTCTTTCAATTGATTCTATGGAAGAGAATTGATGAAACCATTGTGATAAATGGATGAAAACTAGATTTATGCTAAAATGAACATGATGCAAGCTAAATTAACATGATTTTATGCTAAAATTGATTTAACTATGCAATTTCTAAGCTAATATAATCTAATTCTATGCTAAAAGATGGAAACCCTAATTTATAAACAAGCTAAAATGGATGCATGGAAGCCATTAATGGAAGATTAAAGCTAATATGCAACAAAAATTAAATTAAAATAAGCTAGAAGTGAGAAAAATATGAGTGTGAGTTGAAGTTAATTCAACAACATAAGTTTTGAATTGAAAGATGGATCCATTTGTCTCCAAATAAGGTTCTATTTATAGGAAAGCAAATGAGAAATGGAGGGTTGAGATCGAAAAGATTAATGAACGATCAAGGATGAAAGGAAGAAGAGGCATGGATCATAGATTCTCATCAATGGATGATAATGCAAAATGAGATTTAATCAAGGGTTCACATTTGTTTCAAACAAACACACTTTTGACGTACACACGCAGGTCACAAGGTGACTTGCCTAAGAGGTTAAAATATAACTTGCAACTGAAGCCAAGTGAGAATATCCCCTTTTTAAATGATTGGAGGAGAGAAAAATATTCCTTTTAGAATATTCCCATGGGTGAGGAGAAAGGTTAATTTGCAAATTAAAAGAGATTTTTTATTTGTGCAAAAAGGGAGATAAGGAATATTCCCCTTTTAGAGGAGAATTAGTTTAATTGTTAATTAAACATGGTTTAATCACAAAATTTAGAATAATTAAAGTGATATTCATTAGATTAAATGATTTAATGAATGGGAAAGGGTGAAATTAAATTTAATTAAATAAATTAGGGTTATTTAATTAAATAAAAAGACTTAGGGAGTTAAATTAAATACGTTGATTTATTTAATTTAATGAGATGAAAACTTAGTGTGAAAGGGGGTGAATTAACATGATTTAATAAATTAGATTACTAGATTCAAATGATGCAATTAATTAAATACCTAGGCTAATTTAATCAATTAAGTGAAAAGAGGATGGGTTTGAGAGGAAATGATTTTAGTATCTGTTTCAAGTGCATGATACCATTCATGATATTTTTTAGTGTCTACATTTTTCCCCTCTTTGAAGTGAGGTACCTACTACTTCGATTCAAAGAATAACACTCTTCTGATTAAACTACTACCAAAATAAATAATTTTTTATTTTATTTTATAGATGCCCCAATGAAAGGATAAAATTGATTCCCTGCCCCCTCGAGAAATCAAGTGGAAATTTTGAATTTTGGGTTGATTTATTGATAAAGGGTAAAAGCTATCCCAGGGGGTCCAGAAAGGCTCAAGGATGCAAGAATTATGCCAAAAATGAAAAAAACAATTCAAAATTAGGCTCCAATTGGAAACACTAGTGAAAATGATGACAAACCCTAGCTTGAAGGTAAAATTAGGGCAAAAAGCGATAATTTTATGGAATAAATAAGCCAAGAAGGGTCACTTTCAATTCATTTGTGCATTCAAACCTTGAGGATTCTTGCTATTTTGATCTCCAACTCTCTAACGAAATGGTGCACTGAGAGCTCGAACGACACATTTTCGAATGAGTTCGAGAGCACCAATGACTTCTAGGCTTAGGACTAGTGGTATGTAACTCAAAACTTGATTTGAAATTTGAATTTTTGATGCATTTATTCCGCTTTGAATTTCAAAGTTTGGCGAAATTGCTATATAGCGATGCCTGTTTTGCAATCAGTGATAATACAATGAATTATAGCGATGCTATTCATAATTGTTGGAGTTGAGAAGATACAACACCACAGAAGCCCAAAAGATCTTTGCAAGCAAATAACCTATTACAAGGAGAAACAAAGAGAAGCAACAAAGGAAATGCTCAAGAATGTGGAGCCATGTATTCACCTGAAAATGTAAAATGAATTATGATACAAAAGATAGTTTTCAACCATATATAGATGAAAACCCTAAAAAAGGAAAACCCTAGGCTTGCACAATAATAATTAATAAAGTAATTAATTATTATTTACCTAATGTTAGCTTAAGTGAAAAAGAGTTAAAAGAAAACTTTACGTAATTAAACAAATATTGTTTAATTAATAAAGTAAATGTCCAATTACTCTAACACCCCCCCTTAAGATAGACATAGGGAGAAGCTAAAACCTAGAAGAAGCTACTAAAAGCAAAAGTAATGGGTCCCGGCAATAAGGCTAGATCAGGTACCCAAGTACAATGAAATCTCTATGAAATGGAGAAAAGGAGAAAACCTAGTGGGAAAAACTCCTCTCCAAAAAGAGATAAAACAACATGTTGAAGGAAACATGAAGGAAGGAAGGCCTCATAAAGACTCCCCAAGGACAACTTCCTTCACCCCAAGCATAGAGCGCAACTAAAGATAGCGCGGAGATGCAAAAGGTTTCGTGAAGATGTCTGCAACCTGCTCGGCAGTGGGAACATAATCCAAGATGAGAGAACCATCCTGAATCAATTATCTGATGAAATGCATATGAAGCTCAATGTGCTTCATCCGCTGATGCTCCACTGGGTTGCACGAAATGTGTATAGCACTCTGATTGTCACACCAAAGAATAGTGGGACTATCAGGAGGAAAACCAAATTCAGTCATCAACTGATGAAGCCATAAAATCTCTTGACTAGCGAGCACAGTAGCCCAATACTCAGCCTCTGTAGATGATAATGCATGAGCAGTCTACTTCTTGCATGACCATGTGATAGGACTAGAGCCAAGACAAAAAACAAAGCCAGAAGTAGACTTCCGATCATTAACATCACCAGCCCAATCTGAGTCAGTGTAGCTAACAATGTGAGGATCCCCTAATGTGTAGTGAATGCCATATGAAGTGGTGCCCTGAATGTACCTCAAAATATGCTTGGTAGCTTGCCAATGACTCTCATGAGGATCATGTGAGAATTGAGAGACAAGACCAACCGCAAAGGAAAGATCAGGACGAGTATGAGTCAGGTATAACAAACTGCCAACCAACTACCTGTAAAGTGTAGCATCTACTAAAGGAGTGGGGCAAGTAGTAGTCAAAACAACCCTTGACTGAAAAGGTGTGGGGGCAAGCTTGCAATCAAGCATGCCAAAGCGCTGAAGCATATCAAAAGAATACTTCTACTAGTAAATGGAGATCCCTTCTAAAGACTGAATCACCTGAAGACCAAGGAAATAGTGTAGAAGGCCAAGATCAGTCATCTCAAACTACTCCATCAAGGCTAGCTGAGAATGCTGAATCATGGAGGATGAGCTACCTGTGATGAGAAGATCATCAACATATAGCACAAGAATCAGGATCTCACCCTCAAGATGCTGAATATAGACCGTGTGATCAGAATGACAATGAGTGAAACCAGTGGAGAGCAAAAAAGAGTCCATCTTCTCATACCAAGCCTGAGGGGCTTGTTTGAGACCATATAATGAATGCTAAAGTTTGCAAACCAAAGAAGAATCATGAACAAATCCCTGAGGCTGCTCCATATAGATCTCCTCATGTAGGTCACCATGTAAGAAGGCACACTTCACATCCATCTGAAAAATGAGCTATCCTCTAGAAGCTGCAAGTGATAATACAAAGTGAATAGAATTCATCTTTGCGACAGGGGAAAATATCTCAGAGTAATCAATACCCTCAACTTGTGAGAAACCCTTCGCAACAAGATGTGATTTGTACTTATCAATAGAACCATCAGCAGCATACTTGGTTCGATACAACCAGCGACACTGAACCATCTTTCTACCCTTAGGAAGAGGACAAAGATCCCATGTATTATTCCTCATCAAAGAAGAATACTCCTCCTCCATAACACAATCCCACTCAAGGTGACCTGTCGCCTCTGAAAATCTCTAAGGATTCTCTGAAAGAGCACGAATCAAAAGACTAGAACCCGTAGTATGAGAACAAGTGTGACGAGTGTCTGAAGGATCACCGACCATAGATCCTGCTACCTCAATAGTAAAGCGAGCCCATTTGGGCCTCTGAGGTGGAACAAGTGGAGGTGGAGATGGGGGATCATCAATATCCTCATCATAATCCTCAAAATAATCGTGAAGAGCTATAGTGGGTGGAGTAGGTAGTGAAGTGGACACTGGAGATAGGGTATCAACTGGAGGAAGGCGCTCATCAAACTGAACATCCCATCGAAACAAGACCTCTCTAGAATCAGGATCAAATAACCTATACGCCTTAACATCCTCACAGTAGCCAACAAATATGAGGGGTCGAATCTTCCGCTCCATAGCTCTCCTCTGAGCATCAGGAATAAAAGCCCATGCCTCACTACCAAATACTCGAAATGATGAAATATCAGGCTTGTCATGAGACCAAGCCTCCTCAGGAGTCATATGTTGAATCGCCTTGTGAGGCATCTGATTCTGAATATAGTTGGCACAATTGACTGCCTTAGCCCAAAAAGACGAATCCATGGACCTGGACTAAATCATTCAATTAGCCATCTCTCGTAAAGATCTATTCTTTCGCTCAGCGATACCATTTTGCTGAGGGGTGTAGGGAATAGAAAACTGATGCTGCAAACCATGCTCAATGCAAAAATCTCTGAAGGCCTGATTTACATACTCCCCCCCATTATCTGTACGTATCCATCGGATAGAAAGACTAGACTACTTCTCTACAAATATCTTGAAGACACAAAAGGAATCAAAGACATCATACTTGTACTTAAGAAAGTACAACCATGTGTGTCTAGAGAAGTCATCAATGAATGTGAGTACATACTTGGCCCTTGAAAAAGAAGGAGTGGAAAATGACATGAGGTCACTATGAATCAACTCCAAGGGTGCCAAAGCACAAGTGGTACTTCCCTTCAGAAAGGGATCCCTGTGATGCTTTCCAAGCACACAACCATGACAAACACCGTCAGTGCAGGAAATCTGTGGAAGACCAAGAACAAGTGACTGTGTACTCATCTGCTGAAGATATCTGTAATTGACATGGCCCAAACACTCATGCCAAAGCTGACTCACTGAATCTTCATGTGCTATAAGAGATGAACCTGTACCCTCAGAAGGCACAAATCCATCAAATCTGTAAAGACGAGATGCAGTATCAACACTACCAGTAGCCACAACCAAATCAAAATCGTGGAGGTCCCAAATAACCACATCATGTGGTGAGAACTCAATTGTCTTACTAAAGCCAGTGTGGCAAATCTGATAAATGGACAAGAGGTTTGTCGAAATGTCAAGAACAACCAAAACATCCTATAGAGTGCCTCCATCGAAAGAGACAGAACCTAAACCCAAGACGGAAAGCTGTGAAGAGTCACCCACTGCAATCTGTGAAGTACCACAAGAGGCAAGAGAAGTGACTAATTGCTGAGTGTGAGTCATATGGTGAGAAGCACCAGAGTCTAAAATCCAAGTGGACCCATTGGTCGATGCACATGCAGTGAGAGCATGACCCTTCCCTATGGTGGAAGAAGAAGACTGAGGTGAGGATATGTGTTGCTGCTGCATGGCCTCCTCTAAAGCCTTTAATCATTTCCAACACCTGGAAACTGGATGACCTTGCTTGCCACAGAAATTGCAAGTGTCTCCTGATTTCTCCTTAGTCTTGGAGGAAGACTCACCAGACTTCAAAGATTTCCCATGTTTTGGATTAAATAGTGGTTTAGAATCAGACTTAGGAGGCGGTTTGGAGGAATGCTCACTACCTGTAAAATCTTTCTTGGGCCTCAGTTTCTACTTCTGTTTCCCCTTCGGTGACTGAGCAACCAATGCTTTACTTTTTGAACCTGAAAGCATATCCATCTGAGAAAGGTGAGACTGTTCCTGAGACAACCGCTCACAAATTAAATCAAAGGAAGGCATGGTAAAACTGGCACCCAAACCATCCATGGTGGAGCAGAAGGAGGAAGCAAATATCTGAAATGGACCACGAAGCTTCGAAAGAATCAAGGAAATGCACTCTGTGTTTGTCTTGTTCTTCCCACAACCCTGTAAAATAGTACGGATAGTTTTGAACTGGTTCAAAAAATCTTCAATAGTGGGAAATGAATCAGGTAACAATGAAGTCAGCTCTGCCTCAATCTGTAATGCGCGAAACTCATTAACGGCCCCAAAAAGTGTCTCAAACTTCAGCCACATGGCTCGAGGAGTGAGCAAAGCATCAAGGTGAAACAAAAGACTGTTTGAAACATGCATGCATAACAAACCCATAGCCTCATCCATCTTGTTCCTGTGTTGCATAATCTCAAAAGGACGCTGCAACTGAGGCTGAACCTCATCTAAACAAGACCATAACCCTCATGACCTGAGTAGCCTCATCATACGAGACTTCCAAGTGTGATAGTTATGTGATGTGAGTAGCTCAATTGAAGAGTCTGCCATGAAACCCTGCACCTGTACCTGCTTGTGTTTTTTATTATTATGTGATCTTTTAGAATAGACAAAAGTGCAGAAGGGTTTGTATTTTTGAGAGTTTCGGTGTTCTGGTTTTTTGATATAAATGACAGAAAGCAAGAGAAAAGAAACACCCCCCACAAAAGATAAACCCAAACCCTAGTACAAACTGAGAAGAAGGAAGCAATGCATAAGCAAAAAATACTTCAAGACAAATTCTCATGTACCTGGTGAAAATTCTGAGAAAATAGATCACATCATTGAATAGAGCATGTTGAGAGCTTTCCAACGCCTATTCAAGTTTGAAAAACGGAGTCCGTTTGCATCTTCTATGACCCTGAAAGTGAAGAAAGAAGACCTCACTTTGACTGGTAAAAAATATCTAGACTGGTAAAAAAATTAAAAATATTTCTATACCATTAGATTGGTGCCATTCTCATCTTTCCAATGCATCTTCCTGTTCAAAAAACGGAGCTAGGATGCCCAAGTCATGCCCATTTGACCAAAAATGACATAATAGGGGGTTGGAGTGAAAACATTAGCCCTCAAGGCCTTAAAATCCGGCGGTCAGTGGCATGTAGGCTGCGCTCGGGCAGAGCAGACGAGGTGGCGGGCCGACAGAGGTGGCGGTGGCCACTTGGCCGTGGCCGGTGGTAGCCGCCGGTGGCAGTGGCCGGGCGGTGGCCATCGGGCAGAGCTCTGGTGGTGCGGTGGTTTAATACTGGCCTTGCAAAAAAATCAAAGAAAATGATTTTTTTTAATTTTTTTTCGATTTTTCCATTTTTTTGTGCAATTTTTGCTCCGTACGGCCTTAGGGCAAAAAAATTTTGCCTTCCAAATTGACTGTAACCAAAATTGATGATTTGACAGTCGATTTAGGGGTTTTTGGGTGCTACAAATCCAATGGCACTATCCATTTGAGCCCAAAGTGAACCCAAAAAAAGGAGTATGCTGAATCCACCCAAAACAAACCTTAGAACCCTAGATTTGCTTCTAATGCAAAATCTCAAATCAAGAACAAGCAGCTGCAAATCTGAAGCTCTGATACCATGTTGGAGTTGAGAAGATACAACACCATAGAAGCCCAAAAGATCTTTTCAAGCAAATAACCTGTTACAAGGAGAAACAAAGAGAAGCAACAAAGGAAATGCTCAAGAATGTGGAGCCATGTATTCACTTGAAAATGTAAAATGAATTATGATACAAAAGATAGTTTTCAACCATATATAGATGAAAACCCTAAAAAAGGAAAACCCAAGGCTTGCACAATAATAATTAATAAAGTGATTAATTATTATGTACCTAATGTTAGCTTAAGTGAAAAAGAGTTAAAAGGAAACTTTATGTAATTAAACAAATATTGTTTAATTAATAAAGTAAATGTCCGATTACTCTAACAATAATTTAAAATTAGGTTTTCTAACTTTAAATGGTGATGCATTCTTATATAGCGATGCACTTGCCAATTTAGAAATTAGGGTTAGGGTTGCCAAAGGTTAAATCATCATGCCCAATTGTTTGGTGATGCATCTTGTAACTTGTGATTTGAAATGCCTTTGGGCATGTTAGCATTGTAAAATTATAAAAAAATCTCATTAGCCATTCATGCCCATTAGAGTCCTAATATTTTATTCACATAACATACTCACCAAGGTCTGGGTCAATATTTTTCATATGGTCCCATAAAATTTAGCTAACCCTGAATATTTAATATATGAAACATATCGACATAAGATGATGAAAGTCTCACTGATACTAATGCACATTTTTTTTAGTATATCAAAAGAAATCAGTTGTGTCATGCCGATGAGGACACATGTCGGGAGTACGTGGGTTCATAGTTTCTATCGACAGGACAATGGTTATCAGCATGATGGTGTGAGGTCATATCAAGATCATATACATCTCATCGCTCAGAGCACAAGAACATGTATCTGCCAGACTAGTCATTGGAGTGAGTTTCCAAAAGATAGCTTGATACATTCACCGGTCTTGTCGATAAAGAAGAGGAGGATTCGGTAGATGAGACAATGATGTCAAGAAGTGTTCGGGGAATCTTGTTGACCTTCCATGGTATACCGATAGGATTGGACATGACAAAATGTCTGGAGAAAATAATTCTCAATGGGACAATGTTCATGGTCCTTCCGAATAAAGAAATACATCGGTGAGATAAACCTCAATGGGGAGATATAGTCAGGTCATGACGAGTATAGCTCCATCGGCAGGATAATCATTATGTCTCAGTGACATGGATTGACAAAAGGAACATCTCAGTGAGATACATACCTTCATAATAGAATAAAGGATTGTCTATCCGATCCAATAATTCATTGCAACAGGCTTGCTTCAGTGGGATTTTTGGCGATATGAAAACTAAAAAGAAAACTGTTAGCAAGACTAGATGTGTCAAGGGGAATACAAGATGTCCTAGCAGGTGTACAAACATTGGTAAAGGTTTGAACGGAAGGATCATCCAAGATTTAAAAATATCTTACCGATATGCTACATGATGTGATAGCAAGAATTTCAAAAAACCTACTTCATTCATGTCTCAGCCAAGACATTAATGGCACCATGAAGCATAAATGATTTTGTGAATAAAAAGGAATCCAGTTGAAAGCAATTTTGTGGAATTGATAGCAGAGGAAAGCAGAAGAGAAAGCAAAGGATTGCGGTGTTCTTTCAACTTGGAATCTTGGGCTAAATATAGAAAGTTCATCATTCCTTAAATCTTGCAAATTTTAAGAATGGAAACCACTAGTTCAGAAAAATCAAAAGGGTAGAAAACATGGGGAAGGTGGTCAATCAAAGGGAAAAAAGAAAAAAACTAAAATTCAGCTGGAAGGTATCAAACTAAAATTGAACCAAGATCTCATAGACCAGCTACCTGGTTCTGGACCTAAATCTAGACGCTCTGCATAGCTTAGGGTAGAAGTGGATAAATTAGATGATAAATGAAAATTCATAGGAGATTTTTGGACACCAATTAGAGGCTATGAATTGTTCAGATTCCCTTACTATTAGAGGAATTTTTTTGAGCCAATATGTAACCCATGGAAGCTTAATCTAGGTAAACTAGTTTTCCCTAATTTTTTTATCGATGTCGAACTGGTGAAATTGTTGGCCAGTCATTATAATCTAAGACATAAAGCCATATGTGATCTATCTAGGAACCCATCGATACATTTATCAAAAATTACAATAAGTGAAGTCTGTAAATTGGAATGGATATGCAATGAGAGGATTGTAGGTGAAGAGCTCGGTAATGAATTTAGAAGGATGGACACCATTTATAGGCATTGGATATTACCCCTGCACAGAATTAGGCATGATGGTAAATTGATTCCAATGGAAGACAGTGAAGGAGCACCATTTCATGTAGATATTTCTAAGCCTTATATGGAGTACACCTATTTCTCAGTAGGACAAATATTGGGAATGGAAGTTCCGGAGTATATGGAAATTGTGCCCATGGTGATTACAACAGATATTCAATATCACAACTCTAGGCCTTTTGATTATGCCTCATAATTGTTTTAGGAACTTGATGTTGGGTTGCTGGAAATAAAAAATGGAGCCTTTGTCTTGCACCTCAAGAATTATTCATTATTTATGCACTTGGTGTTCTACTTCAGATAGGAATTAGGGTTGTGGCCCCAGGAGCTGTGAATTTCACAATTTGATAAAGAAGGCAAGCCATTGCCTATTCATTCATGGACTACTATTTCAGACAATAGGATTGATAATTCTAGTTTTGTACACTTTGAAGAATACTTTGTGAAACCATTGTACAAATTTTATAATCATCCATGTGACTACGCTTTGTCTGATCAAATAAAAAGGTTTCTCAGATCTAAATATTTTAATGGACCAATCAGCCACAATTGGGGGGATTGGTATTGTTTATAAAATGCCACCACGATTAGGGTTTACGGAATTGAAGATACCCCATTCATTCTTCCTAGAATAGTTCCAGACTGGATTGCATACTTAGAAATTTTTAGGCAAATGGATTTCTCCAGTGTCATGAATTTAAGTTCTTTTGGAAAGTAGGATTTTATGCCCAATACACTATGTTTTGGGGACTTTGTTGTGTTAGAAAAGGAAGGATATAATTTGATTCTTGATAAGTTATTAAAGTATAAAATGAAGAGAGGACCATTGAGGAAAATTTTTTATCCAAAAGGGTATATTCACTCTACTGAACAAAGGATAAACTTTTGAGAGTATCATCATGTGCCCTACCAGTTTGATGATATGATCAAAAAATTGGAAGTAGAAGAGGCAGAGATAGTGATTGAGTGACATAATCTAGATTTGCTAGATATAGAGTTCTTGTCCTCCAATGAAGAAGCGTCAGAGGCTAATATGTCACAAGGTCCACCTGGTAAGGTATCAAAGACAAGAACTCAGGATTACACCTATTCTGATAGAGAATTAAGTATCAAGGAAAGTGTAGATACAGATGTAAGACATGAGGAATAAAAATCTTTTCTAGTAGATGATGAGTTCATAAAAAAATCAGAATTTAAAACATTTTTATGTAAGCAAAAAGGAAAGGAAATAAGGGACCTGGTTGACAATGTCACACCAAGAAATGAAGAACAATTGTTGAAAAGTTTGAGAGATGACAAGTATGACCCCCAAGAAAGGGAGGTAAATGTTAGAAAAGTTCACTGTCATGATTTTCTCTGGGTTAGACCTCAATTTTGCACTAGTCTTCGACAATTTCTTGAAGGAAAATAACACTACACACAAGCTTAGCTTAGAAAAGTTGACAAAATTTTATGCAGGATAAAAATACAACCCAAATGAGGAGACATTAATTATTTGGTCCCTGTATACACCTCACAAGAAGTCAATTGTCATTGATACTGAGAAAGCATTTGGACATGTTATGACTTTATAGGCTAGGGAGGTTGATCCAGTTGCAACAACAGAAATTGGGATTAATGTAGCAAAATTGAATAAAGCCCAAATATAGGCATTGATCAAAGAAAAGGAGATGTACAAAACAAATAATGAAAGAATGTTGAGAGAAAATGAGCATCTGAAAGACTTAGTAGGTGTTACAAAAGGGACAACAAAACTACTCACCCAGGGTGAAAGTTCACAAAAAAATGATCATTGGGAGGGATCAAGTGCATATTCTCAAGGAAAACATGACACACTTATAGCAGTGATTAAAAGGAGGCAAGATAGTTTGGCCACTTGGTTAAATAAAATTTGGGCATTACACTAAGAAAACTTTAAAGTATTGAAAGAACACAAAAGAGTGGATGATAGAATCCAAGAAAATCTCAAGGAGATAAAAAACTAGGGTGCTCCTGACAATGTGGCAGTTGAGGCTGCTAATCATTTTATGGATAAGCACAAAGAACTCTTTCAAGAGTTACAAGGGGATGCGCAAGGTTTGATGGATGCCACCAAGAATGGATTGGCTATATTCCTTGATGATGGGGGAAAATGAAAAGAAATATTACCACATGGAAAAATGAGGGTGAATTGAAACTGCAAGAGATTATGAAGATGGCTACCGTGAAAGATGCAACACTGGATGAAGCATGTGAGTAGAACAAAGGGATGGTGAAGATGGAGATCATGACTCGCAATGCATTAGGAGATGCCGATATACATGAGCATCGAGACTACATGGATCACATGTCGAGAGTCCATTTATGGGTTAACAGAGCCTAATCCCTTTTAATCTTATTGTTGTTTCATACTCAAGATATTTCTGAAAGGATCGTCCTTTTAGAAGTTGATGTATAAGTATCTATTTTTTGTAGCAAAAAAAAAAAGGAGAATTAGAAGAATCAGAAAAGGGAGACAATAAGAAATATAATATTTCCAAAAAATTTCCATCCAAAAATACTATGCTGCATGTATAAAATTTTGAGGAAGATAATGGAATACTTTTGATTTGGTGGGTTTATTCTAGTATCAGTTGTTTGTTGGATTTCTACAATTATTTGATTGTCTCCAATTTGATGTTTCTTGATTATTTAAGTTGAAATATCAAGTATATGTTCAATTTATCAGTGCACATTTTATGTATCTATGTGATTTGATTAATTGGGTTCTTTCAAGAAGAATTAAATTACTTTCAGTCAATTACAGTAATCTAGGAATGTTATTTGGTTCAGTAAGAAGAATCAAATAGTTAGGATTGATATTCTACCTCAAGTAGGGTCTGTCAATCACATTCTTGCATGTTTATACCAGTTATCACCTCATATTTGTGTGCCAAACAATTAGAGAACTTCTAGATATAATCCATTTATCTAAGAATTTCATTTGACTTTGTTTTACCCAACAAGGCTTTGGTCTCCCTTATTTTCATTATTTAGTTTTATTCACTTTGTTTAACATCTATTAACTGAACATATCAGGCTTGACCTTGATTTTACATATCCAATTTATACCAAATTTAGATCATATCTGATATTGCATATACAATTTATACCAAATTTAGATCATATTTCTCCACTGTCAAATTGCCATTGTGGATAGTTTAGTCAAGTAGGAACCATAGTTCAAAATCTTCAGCTTTCATATAGGTACACCCACCTAGTTTTAGCAGAGCCTTAAGAGTAGAAGGTTCAACTATATTGGTTGGCCTTGTTAGTTTTCCAATAGCATTGTGAGAGCTTGGAAATCTCTCATGGTTCAAACCTATGTTTTTAAGACCTAATAGGGCATCACAATTTGGGATTTAAATATGGGATTCTATTGCAAATAGTGATACTATTGTGATTTTCTAGGTGAAAAATCCAAATTGAGTCAAATTTCATCGATATCCTAAAACTTTACGCTTCATGGGTGTAGGATATCATTCCACTGCTAATGTCGCGGGAGCATAGACCTACAATTATGAAGCGACTAGATTTGTTTGAATTACGCCAAGAGAACTTGGGGAGGTTGGAATTTTGTATGTTGCACACACCTCTATCATTTGAACCCATTTAGCCATGATGATTTCCTTGTGCGAGAGATGACACAGTGATACTTCATCATTTCACCTTCCAATAGGCAAGGTGACTATGACCTTAGAGGATGTATGGCATATTTTGTGTTTTTCGATATATAATGATCATATGATTTATGATGTTGATGTTAGATTTGATTCCTCTCATGAGGTGATGGAGTTGGTGAAATTTCTCTTGTGACATCACAAATCGACCTCGCGATGTATAGAGGTCATGTGTCCACCTTCTGATTGATCATTGCAGCCATCATTTCAGATTTAGTTGCCGTGGACTGACACAATATGGGATTCAGCCCGAGATAGGGCCTAACATGGAAGAGGATGTTATTTTGGAGGACTCAAATTGCATGGGGGCTAGTGATGTTAGCCTCACTATATCATGATATGCATGAATTTGTTTATTTCTATGATAGGGCCATTTGCACAAGGTGACCTTGCTTTATATTTGGCCTTGGGAGCATATTTTTGTGCTCCAACTGATTGTATAGATGGTGAATATTGAGCTAGATGATCTTGTGATCTGGTGGTATAGAAATGCAATCACTTAGTGACACACTAGAAAAATTGGGCTCTCATCCTAGCGATGAGTTATTGATGGCATGATATTTTTTCTATGGTGACCCTAGCTTCAGATGTGAGTGTGGTATGATGATGCTCAATAGCTATTCTTCGCTAGGTAGATGATACATGCAATATCATGAGCATACCATCATTGAGAGATATTTACCGGACAAGGTAGATTAGTAGTTTAGGGAGCCACAAAATTTGCTAGATGATGCATATAGGGCTATTTTTGCTAGGTCATCTTAAGAAATCCCCACATGGGGATGTACTATCCCAAGGTAGTAGAGAGATTTAGACAATTGGTGGCTTAACAATTGGCCTATGATTAGGGTTAGATGGTAGCACAAACCATGCTTGATTATGATGCTTGGTTCACACCTTCTCAGTGTTTGATAGATCCAATGGGTGCTCCTCCATGAGGGAGAGGTGAAAGTAGGGGAAAAGATCAGGGACATGATCAAGCTAGCCAGGATGGCCATGATGGATAGGTTTCTGGGGCTCCACCAATTGGATAATAGGTTCTACAGGTTCAGTCGTAGGTGCAACCACAAGTAGTACCACCACCTCCACTAGATGCCAAAGATGCACAAATATAACAGTTGTAGCAGTAGGTACAGACTTTGATAGGTGAGCAAGATCAAGCTTGCCAACATATTTTGACTATTACTGCTGAGTGGGATTGGGCCGGAGAGTAGGTGGTGGCCATGACCTTCAAGAGAGACCAGACGAGGGAATAGTTACAAGTTGTGACTGCTGAGAGGGATCATGAGATTGGTCAACATCACCAAATAGATGCCATGACAATAGTAGCATAGGGCATGATAGTCTCAAAGAGATTGTATAGAGAGGCCATGATAGAGGTCACACACTATAGGATGCATTACCACTACGATGTACCATAATAACTTAGACCAGGATTTGGATGAATTGACAGCCACTCTTAGGGTTTTTGTCCCTTTCAGACATAATGACAAGTTTGGATTTGACCCAAAATGCTCCAAAAATGCAACTACATTCCAAATTTGGAAATCACTCTTCAGCTTCAAACCCTCATAGATTTGGCCTCATATGTCTGATTTGAATGAAATTAAAGGAAAATTTGAATTTCTCAAACCCTTTGAACTCAATGGTTAGCTCAAATTTGCACCAACATGCTCGAATTTAAATCTGTAGTAAAGAGAAAAAAAGAGGAAATCCTAAAATCTAGTATTTCTATCAAGTTTTTTAATTCTTTAGTTCATCATATGATACAAGAGAAGAGCATACTCAACTATTCAATTTTTACCTTTCTCTTAAAAAATGGCTATCTAATGACACCCATCCTTATCTAATACCATGCTAAAATTGGCAATGGAGATAACCTACCAAGATCTAGAAGCCAAATGGAAAGCACAAAGAGAGAATATGAATATGACAAGAATAAATTGTATTCTTATCAATTATGTAGATATGATTCAATTAATGTTATATACAATGTATGAGAGAACCCTTGATTATATTGCCATGGTGATACCTAAGATATCATAAGATTATGAAAATTATCTTAATCTTATGATATGAGACAACTTACCATAACTACCCAGGAAATGATAAAGTCTAGAGATGACAACTAAGTCTTCTAGAAAGAATCTTAGGAACTAAATAAAATGAACATGTGAATATGTCCCCTAAGTCCCTAGTAAATGAATTAACTAGGTACAAGAAATTTATTCACACCAACAATAGAGCTTCAACTTTCTTGATTCATAAGCTATGTCCCACCCTTCTTGCATCGGTTCTCCAACTATCCCTTCTCTTGATGTATCTATGATGATAGTGAAGTCACCCTCTGGATCCAGTACCTTCAATATTAGAGTTGTAGTCAAATTCTCCTTGAGTACATCAAATTTTTTGGCATATGGCTTCTAGTCTTGTCATTGATGGCAACCTAATTCATTCATCTGGTCCAAAATTTAGCATTGGTTCATACCCATAGATCAAAATGAAGAACATGGCATCCAATTAAAGGTAAAGATGTCGATCTATGTACTTCACAAAACTATTAGTTTGAGTTGTGGATCTTAGAGGAAGGTATGTTGATTTTCGTACTACCTTATTCAAGAAGTATTGAGGTGTGCATTTATTGGTGTACGATCTAGGAGATTTGGTGCATTGATTTTTTGGTTATGTGTGCTAAAATTCTGACTTGGCGAATATAGTTGTTACAAATGTCTAAGGAGTAATTTGTTAAATGTTTCTATGTCCAAACTTTCTTATTTGGGTCCTCAATATTCTATGAACAACTATGTGTAGTACACATAAATAATTAGTTGTGGATTTAGCTGATAATTGGAAAGTATTTTATGTTTTATGAAAGCCGAGATATGAATGATTAAATCTTTGGTATCAGATATATATATGAGATCGGTTGTATCATTTTGTAAGAAGAAAATGTGTGTGATGTGAACTATATTAGTGTGGTGCAAATTCATCTGTGGATGGATTTATGATGCAAAGAGAAGAATCAAATAGAAGGTCCAAAATCTGATCTATGAGCCTAACTGGAACTGTAACATAGGGCATAAGTAGATGCTATTACTTCAGTTCAATATTTAAGATGGTCTTAATCTGAATATTTTTTAAGGTAGTGAGCCTTTCTATTTTGAGTAGTGAGCTCTAGGTAGTGAGCCTGAATGCAAGTGCATTCCCTTTTTGTAACACTTATATTTGAGTACCCAAATTGTGGATTGACCTCCATCGTGGTTTTTCCCCTAACATAGTTTCGACATAAAAATCCTTGTGTTATGGTGTTGTGGATATTAATTTGTGTGTTTTCATATTTCCTTTAGTTTAATTTTGAAATGGTTTCATTATCAATTTAATAAAGTTCAGATTTATAGAACACTGATTCACCCCCCCTCTCAGTGTTCCCTTGAGTCCAACAATTGGTATTAGAGCCTAGTTCCTTGGAAGAATTGTAGCAGCTTGAGGTAGATCTTGTAATGTAATGGACTCTGGTAGTCTTCAGCTACATATTTTGGTGGCACTTGATGATCTTGATCAATCTAAAGTAGAAGTCCAGGAATTGAAAGAAAATCTTAGGGATGCAGAGAAATTCATTCAGTCATTAAAGGACCGGATCATAAAATCTAGGGTAAAGAGGAAGGATCTCTATGATCAGATTAAGAAAAAAGAGAGAAAAAAAAATGGATGATGCTCACCTGAATCAAACCTTGAAGGAAATAACTAAATAATGTGCAAAGCTTTCTAGAAACAATGCTACCCTAAGACATGAGATGGAATCTATGGTGATGGAGCTAACTAAGGAGATTAAAGAAAGGAATAAGAATGAGGAGAACCTTGCTTAGTCCCTAAAATAAATATCTGATGAATGCAAAAGAATAAATGGAGAATTCATTTAGTTAAAAAATGAATTGCAGGAATCCATAAACAATGAAGAGGAACTTGAAAAATAGATCATTATTCTTAGGAATGAGATTGGTACTATAAATGAATACAAGGAGAATTTTAAGATGACTTGTATTAAGCTTGATGAGCTAACTGAAGGACATAAGAATGCTAAAGACAAATGAGGTCTGGGATATGAGAAAGGAGAAAGTTTTGGATTTGGACAAAGACATTTTAGGCAAGCTAACCAGATGAACAAAGGTGGGAGGTATCGAGTAAGACAACCTAATTCTCAATATTTTAATGGATACTATTTTTTTGCAATAAATTTATTCATATGGCTGCTCAATGTAGAAGTAAAATGAAATCAAGTAATCCATCATTCTCTAGTTAGTGTTTCAATTGCAAAAAATTTGGTCATAAATCAATTGAATGCATAAATATGTCAAACTACTCTGTCAGTAGAAGGAATGTTGAATGTTATACCTGTGGAAGAATTGGGAATATTGATAATCAATGTAGATCAAAAAGAAATCAATGGAATGATTGGTTTGGACAAGGAAGTACTGTGTGCTACAATTTCAATAGATATGGTCACATTGCAATATTTTCCATAAAGAAAAATGTGGGTAGAAAAGGTCTGGTATACAAAGGTAGAAGCTCATAGAAAAAAGATAAAAAAGAAAAGAAAAAATGATTGTGGATGAAATAAGAGATCAGGTGAAGAATACATGGGTAAGGAAGAACAAATCCAATGTTGGAAATGGTTCTGCATTGGAACCTGCTTTTGGTAATTCCTCTGGAAAGTGATCTCAGGTCATTGGCCCAAGCGGAATTTTTTAAGAAAATATTTTTCCCCTATCCATAAGCTAGTACCGGATCACTAAAAGATTTTCAAAAGGTGTATTAATGGTCTACAAAGGCTTTGGAAAACACTCACAAGGAAACTCAAACAAATAATAGGTCTATAGATGAATTTTTCTCTTGTTGTTAGAGAAAAAAGGGTATCTAGATACCTAGGGAAAAGGTATTTATTACAAGTGTGTGAGCTATATAAGGTAAGTTGTAACCCTAATTTTTCACTTTTCATCAAAGAAGAGAAGAAGGAGAGCACTCAGAGTAAAGTTAATTTGGTGACAAATCTTGAAATCCATCAGGTACTTCAGTTGTTTTTGATTTTTCATATAAATTGGTGTGCAGTTGTACGAAAGGAAAAATGGAGCAAATGAAAGGGTTAATCAATTTAGATGAATACAATAGTGATAATATTAGAGCCATAAGAAATTTTGTCACCTAATGAATTTAAATGGGTGAGAGAAGCCAAACACAATAATTTGGACATTTGGAATGAGTTTCCCTATTTTGAGAACATAGAAATCGTTAAATTCGTTTTGAAAAATTTGAATAATGACACTTTGATTCTGGACAAACCTTACATCATTTCGAAAGAATTA
>CM021100.1:537609431-537643676 GCA_007115665.2 Sequoiadendron giganteum | reverse complement strand
TAAATCCAAAAGGCCACAATTCCCATGAATAAAAAATAAAAAACCATGTGGATTCCCAAAATACTCATTGAATCAATGCATCCCAAATAAAAATCAAAATTGGAATCCAAACTTGCTTATCCAAAAGCTTCATCCAAACCTAAGTCCTCTAGCCCATCTAATAATCTTTCATCACTTCCATCCATTTTGGGTCCTTACATCCCAAATATACTCCTCCATCTAAACCTAAAAACTAAAAATCAACTTCACTTCCACAATTACACCACCCTTCAAGGTATGCGCCAATGTTGATATTTCCAACATTCCTATTAAAATCATCCACATGTCCTCCATCAATCCATACACTATCCAACATCCTTGTTCCATACTTCCATACCTCTTATCCAATCCTTTGCATAAATGCATATCCCTCTCCATCTCCCAAACCACTTGATCCTCCTCACCATAATTCTACCAACATCTATGAGAATAATTGCACACAATCAAAGAACACCATCTATTAAACTATGTGCTTGAGTCCTTCTTACCCATCCCCTTATAATCGACACTTGGGGGAAAGCTCCATCCATGTCACATGTTATCAACATCCTCCCCAATCAATCATAGTATATCCATAATCCTATATAAATCCATCCCCCATCTTCCCTCCTTTGATCTTGAAAAGTTTAAGGATATACATGAGCATCACACATCCCATCTCCATTACCCTATACATATCATTCATAAAATATCCCTCATCTTATCCAAACCCATTTTTCTTTCCCATCTTTGATCTTGATTAAGAGCCTAGGGGTCAACTATCCATAAATCCATATCTTACCCACTTAACCTTGGTCATGCTATCCATATCCTCCACCCCCCCATCTTATCCAATTTATCCTCTCTTTTCACCCTTGATATCTATAGAAATCTAGGGGGAAAATATCCATGCATGCTTTGGAAAATTTTATCCCCACTCTTAATTTCATCCATGTCCTTTATGCACTACACCTCCATTTCATTCTACTATCCTTCCATCTCACATTTGGATTACCTCTAGTGTGGAGAATCTTAGTCCATTGCAACTAGTCCTTGGACCTCCATCCTCCTATGCTTCATCCACCATCCTCTATCCTCCCATCACCTATCTTATATCTACTAAATACATTTATCTCCTATCCAAATAATCCATTTTCCTCCCATCCATTTTCTAAGACTTTTTCTCCCTTATCATTGGACCACATCCTATCCTCCATAAAATCTTATATTTTCCAATACATCCATCCCCATCCAATCCTATTGAATGCTCAATAATAATCCATGCAATCCAACATTGCAAGCTATTTTGTCATCCTAAAAGCAATCCATGATCTTAATCCAAATCACGCCCAATCCATTGATAAAATTTACTCCAACTATCATCATAGGAATGTATCCTTCCCAATCCATGCATTTTTATTATGGCTAACAACACAATATTTGGGGTATGCATTGTTCTTCTAATTAACTTCACTACCCTTATCATCATCATCATCACCAATCCATTTATTAGTTTTTAGCTTGAATTGGAGCATAGTCCTTGTTTTCTTTTGGTTTATTGTACATGCTTGCTTGTTTCTTGTGTATTTTATATTTATTTGCATTCATCATGGTATTTTGCACTCTATTTCCACTAGGTAATAATTTTCTTCCATATAATTGTGTCATAAGGAATATGTTTTCACTTTACCTTTTGATCATGTACTTCACACATTATCATCTTAAATCCTTATACCTTGGTGCATAATGTCAAGTACAATATAAATTATAGGTTTCTCGTGTCATTGCAGTATGTTGATTATCTATTCACCCTCTCCATCCATATCTCCATCCCCCTTATATTTTTTTTTTCATCCTTTCATCCTTCTAGTCCTCTCATCCATTTCAAGAGCACACCCATGTTCTCCTAACTTGTATGTCCTCTCAAGGGGGCATACCACTACCTCCTCATCATCCTTCCTCATCCTCCCGTGAGACTAGGGTATCATGTCACTAGTCCTTATCCCTTTCCTTCCCACTATTTTTTATTCTTCTTTGAAATGATTTCACTTCTCTTAGTTGTGACATCATCTCAAAAAGGGGAAAAATGTAGTCACCCAAAATAATATTTAATTAAATAAATACTTGTTATTTATTTAATTTAACCTATATCCCTTATCCTGATAACATTAATTAAATAAATATTCATTATTAATTTAATTAATTTCTCCATCATCCTTTATCCACCACCTTTAATTAAATAGATTTACATTTATTTAATTTAATCTAATCTTTTTCCCAATTTCCTCTAAAATCCCCTAGTCCCACTTAAGTTAATTAATCCTTTATTAATTAAAAGTATCCCCTTCCTAACCTCCATCACCATTTTCCTATTATTTAATTCCATCCTAGCCTATTCTCTGACATTTAACTCCACCAAAGTTAAATAAACCCTTGGTTTATTTACTCAATGCACCCCATTAAATTAATTATTTTTTGATTAATTAATTTAGCCCCAATTACTAATATCCATTATCATTATCCTCTAATTTTAAATTCATACACATCCCTCAAAAATTTTCATAAAGTGGCAAGTGTCATTGACTATCTTCTAGCCTCTTCTCACACATGTGTGAGATCTCACCTACCCCCACTATCTCACACAATCCACCCTATCTCTTACACAAATTTAATGCTTCTCTTCCCAATGTGTGCTTGCACATGTGTAAGCCCACCTCACCTCTTAGCCCCTTTCTATCTTGTGATAGTTATCACAATCCTAATATTCTACTCCATCTTTATCGAAACCTCACCTTTTCTATAAATCTTATCCCTTCATTAAACATTCAATCTTGAACCTTGATTTAATCCCTCATTTCTATAAATGAGAGGCCTCTCATTCTACTTTCAACAAATATCATATGCTAATGTTATGCTGCAAAAATATGCATTGATCTCATTACCATGCTATTGGAGTAGGAGAAACCACATCCAAATATCTAACACATCCATATACTACTCTCACTCTTTGAGGTTTGTATTACACTTGGTTTGATTTAGCTTACATTTTATGTCTATTTCTATATATCATTTGCATTGCATTCAACAACTCCTCCAACCGTGCCTTGATTTCCATTAGTTCCATAGTAGTCATTTATAGGTCACCTTGGATATAGGTTCTTACCCTAGTACAATGTCGATGGAGAAATTGAACACCCTCTTAGAATAAAATCCAAGTAATTCATCTGGAAATATGTCCACAAATTTCCTTAAGATGGGATATTTCTCCATATTATTTTCTCCAAATTCCACCATTTCAACTTCTTGAACCTCTTGAGAATGTTGTGGTTCACAATTAATGACATTATCTTAAGGAGTGACTTCCTTGAATTCTTCTATTTTAATTGCAAAGAGTTGGAAAACTTTCTTTTTCACCCTAAGCATTTGCATGGTAGAATTTTTTTGTAGCTTGATCTTTCTTGGTGTTCCTTGCAATGTCACCCTATTACCTAGATCATCTAAAAAATCTACTACTTTAGAATATAAATATAATTTGGCTCTATATTTACATAGCCAATTCATTCCTAGAATTACATCATAAGATCCCAGGGGTGCTACATACAAGTTTACTCAAATTGAGAAATAAGGAAGTTCTACCCTGGCCTCAAATAAGCATTCATTCACCGTTGCTCTTGTTTGGTTTGAAAACTCAACAACCGAAGAATTTTCCATAAATATAGAATTTATAGGTATTTGATTAGATACTCTAGGTGAAATTTTTTTTTTATGTGGATCTAGTATGAATAACTACAAAAATAGGTATACCAAAAAAAAATCTAGAGTTTCCACTAGTGTGACCTGATATTCTACTTGTCGATTGTCTAAGGCTACATGGATCTTCTAGTGGAATGCAATTCATTTTGGAGGAAGATAATTTCCATGAAATTGAGATCCTAAAGGTTTTTTTGGGGCATTTAATGACATAATGATCCCCTCCACATGTAAAGCACCATTTTGTTGATCCCTTCCTTTTCGTAGACTTGTCAAAATTACTGACATTTCAACTAGCATTGTTGAAATTTTCCTTGTTTCCTTAGCGATCTCTCCTTGGTTCATTCCAATTGGTATGAGATCCCTTATCCCCTTTCCTTTGAGAATCTTGTGATCTATTAGACTTATTTTAATCTTGATTAACTTGAAACCCACCAAATTAAACTTCTTTTGATTCTTATTCTCCTAGTGGATTTTGATGGATTTGAGCCTTTTCTATTTCTTGATTTCCTTTTCATATACTAGATCCATAGTGGTTATACCACATACACATACCTCACCACCTATTGAGCCATTTAGTCCCATAATGAAATTCTTAATTCATAATCATTCATCTTTTTGGTACACTAGCATGCACTTTAGAAGACAAGTGAGCTCCTAGTATTCATTCACTAACATATCACCTTGCTTCAAAATTTTGAAATTAGTGAGTTTTTGGTCATAAAAGAGTCAGGGTAGCCACCTTTTTCAAAATATTTCTACAAACTCATTGCAAGTTAACTTTAGGGAACTAAGACCAAGTTCCATATTTTTATTCATCCACCAATTAGAGGCTTCTCTAGCTAACTAGAAGGCACCCAAAATAGCTTTGGTGACCTTAGAATAGTTTTTAATTTAAAAATGTTTTTATATTTTAATTAGCCAAGTCTCAAACTCATCTCCACTGGTGCTTCCCTCAAATTTTGGTGAGGTAACTTTTATCATATCCCTAAACAACTTAATTGCCACACGTTTTCTTTTTCTACTTTAAGATTTGGACTGAGATTCTTCTTCCCTATGTTGAATCGATTGAGTATGGTCATGATAATTCTATCCCTTATCATCACTAGGAATTTATTACTCATCATTAATTGGGACTTCCTACTCTTCTCTTTCTTTTCCTTTCACTTCTTGTTCTAGGTTTTCTATCCTTTCCCTAGTTTCATCCACAATGGCCAAAATGCGGTCCAAATTCTTGAATTTATCCAAGGTTAGATCTTATTCTCACCATCCTTTCAAGAAAATGTTATACCTGAAGGTTCATCTATATTATATCCTATCATGGTTTACTTAACATATTAAAAAAAATTCAAAAGAGAAAACATTCACATACAATATTCTATTTTTCTCACAAGTTTTGATATATAAAATAAATTTTCATTTATTCATAAGGATTTCAATATCCTTAAATTTAAATTGAATGAATAGTTAGGTAGTCAATAGGAGAGTATCAATTAGATTCACTCTCAGATACATAGCTCAACGGGGTATACCCCTCAATTTTTTCATCATCTCCTAATTTCTCTTCTCTATCCCAAAAAGGATAGTATCCCTTGGATTTATCTTTTGATACATAATTTCAAGGTAAATAACCCTCTAACTCACCACCTGAGGCTATTACAATTATTTCATCCACGGGTAAAACATGAAGGTCTCTAAACAATATTGCTAAACTGACGCTACATTCTGAGGGCATATCCTTAAAATGTGATACTGAGTTTGATTTTACCAGAGAGACAAAAGGTAAATAGTTAAAGTTGGCTTCATTTCTCATCCTTCTCTTCTCTTAGGTAATTCATTTTAGAACATGACTGATTGTCTCAGTATCACTTAGCCAGATGGCATTTCCATAGTTAGTTCCTCCTATGGTATGAACAAGGGCTTTCTTTTCCTTCTTGGACCTTAGGTAGTGCTCATTCTCGATTACTCACTTTCTTATAGTTAACCTAAGATGCACTATCCTAGCACAATAATTTCCAAACATTAGAATCATATACTGTTGGAAGGGAAAACATGGTGAGCACATATGTTCTAGAGATAAATCTGGTATCTTCGATACCACCTATAACATGCCCATTTCTCAACTCAATTATTTATCCCATGTTTTACCACAAGTGAATAAAATAAATTACCAAACACATAGTAATAAGAAAATTATTTTCAATACAAGATAATATATACATTTGATATAGCAATAATTCAACTTTCTCATTTCATTCAATGAAATGTATAATATTTCCAAAGAAATGATTTCATAAACAAGATACAAAATACATTTTCAATCTTTCAAAGGAATAGATAAAAGATATATACATAGCTCATCTGAGCTTCATTGGCACTAGAAATACAAATGATCTAGTAAATCCCCCTTCAAATATTGGCTTGCCGAATGAGAGGAGAAGCATCACTCAAGCGATTTTATACCATCCATAGACTTACTACACTGCCCCAGACATCTACCGCATATGGTAAGATGGCACTACCTGTCGACAAATATTTTGGTCTATAAACCTTAAAATACTAGCCAATCATGAGCTTGGTGTTGTGTCCTACATAACTAGAAATTTATGATAGAGTGTCTATATTCTATGTGTATGACAATCCTAGACTAGCATGCTAAAAGGTAACACAATGAACTGACCATGTATCCAATGGAGAATTACACCACTTTGGCCAAAGTATTCATCACCCCTAATTCAAAATGGAATTCACACGCTCATCCACCATTCTATCTTGATTTATTATGACCATTCATATTCTATGCATAGGCTATCCCCTTCATTGGATTATCCTAACCCTAGGAATAACCTATATACTCTTACACTCACTAAGACTCATCTAGTAGGTATTTAACAACTGTTTCTATAACCTATCTTCACAACTTTAGATTTTCCTATATAGACTCCACTCTATGGAATTATTTAATATTTTTATATATAATCACTCGTTAATATAGAGTATTTAGAAACACTCAAGAAATAGAGATTCCAAAATAAGAAACAATAAGTAACTTTCAATTTCACATAGGTATTTGTAGACATGTAAAATTGACTTAACACTTATCACACACCCTAAATAGCATCAAACAACATCAAACAACATCAAAAGCCATCAAAAAACATCAAACAACATCAAACATCATTGAACAACCTTAAACAACATCAAACAAAGCATCATCCTAGAACATCCTGTAACATCTTGGAATGACTCATAATTATCCCGTAACATCTTAGAATGACTCAGAATTGTCCCATAACATCTTGGAATGACTCAGAATTGTCCCATAACATCTCAGAATGAATCAAAATTATCCTTTAACATCTCAAAATGACTTAGAATTGTCCAAAAACATCTCGTAACATCTTAGAACATCTCACAATCATCCTAAAACAACATAATTTGATTAGTTCATGTTTCACCATTTCAACTAATAAAATAAATCACATTTATTTAATAAAGTCCTAATCTCACATCATTTCAGCTAGATTGATTAAGTAATACCAATTATTTAATTACATCACAAAATTACCTTATTTCCCTAAGTTGATTAAATTATTAATTAATAATTTAATTACGACACTTTCCCTCCAAAAATTTGAATAATTAAATGAAAATATTCAAATCAAACTAATGCAACTTTGTTTGCAAAAGTAAAACTAGATTTGCACGTTCAACTCCAAAAAGGAATTAATTAATTAAATGAATTAATTAATATTCCTCACCCACTTTCTGATTGAGAAAATTATGAGTGTTGACTAAGCAATCTATTTTGTAAACTAATCAGTCCAAATTTTTAACTAAGCAATCTAATTTGTTAACTAATCAATCACATTCTGAACTAAGCCATCAAAATCCCAACTAATCAATCTAAATCTGTTAACTGATCAATCACATCCCTGACTAGCCAATTTATTTCTCAATCACCCAAATTGTGCAATCAACTTTGCACAAATTTGTCATGTCTAAATCCTCTCAACACACTTTAACCCTTGATCTAGATATTCTTCAACACGATTCTGATCATCCATTTAGAATTTAATTTTCTATATAACAAACCCCTTTCCTCACAAATAAGGATTAGAGAATCAACATACATTGAGAAATAAAGTGCTATCAAGAACACCTTTGATAGAGCTTCACCATTTCCTCAATCAACCAAGCAAAAAAGTCACTCATCAAGATTTTACACATGAACTTTGGAGGCTTCATGGTGATAAGAACAACCCAGCATCAATTGAATGCACTCCACTACAAGATTGTAAGATTGTGTTATTCTTGTACATTCAATACTACAATCATAGATTCCTTAATACAGTTAGAATAACTTAGTTTCATTTCTTATGTGTAGGTTTAAATCTTAGATTAATATGTTTAATATTAGTTTAGATGCTTGGATTTAGTATGTTTTGATCCCTCTTCTAGTTTAACATTCTACCCCTTACACATTCTGGCATGCCCGGTGGTACCCGTGTTCCCTCCTCTAATGTTTTTTTGAGTTGTTTTTGAAGTGGCTGGTCTTGAAAACACATTTGACAAAGTTTTCACTTGCTGTCCAAAAAACCTGTGTGCTTGACTATCAAGAATACTACACTATTGCAACAAAAAATGTTCTATTGACATGGGAATGGTGCTTTTGCATCAATAACTATTCTTTTGATTTAAGACCTACGCGCATACTGCTAATAGTGTTAGCATCTGCACAAAGATTTGAGCATTTGTTTCTAGAACTAAGCATTTGCATTTTTTTCTACACTTTTGTATTTTTTCTTTGAGCAGTTGCTTTGACGGACAAGTGCATAGCTCCTGCACTATTGTAATGGGATTTTCCACTAACATTTTCTTTTTTTTGGATGTGTAAAAAGGTATTAATAGATTTGATGCAAGATTTAAGTAACATTAACACATTTGTTGTAGGGAAGATAATTGGTCCTAGTTTTTTAGATTTGCAATCAAATAACTTAGGAATCTAAATTTTGTTCTCCAAAATGAACAAACAAAAAGTCACATTTGATTTAGTGTTTAAAATTGAACAAATTCATGCTTTATTAACTTAGGAATCTAATTTTGGTGCTCTAAAATGAACAAACACAAACTCACATTTGATTTAATGTTTAAAATTTAACCAATTTCATGTTTTATTAACTTAGGAATTCTCATTTTGGTGCTCATAAAGAGAATACAAACAAAAAAAATGTCAATTTTGGGAGCAAAAAATGAACCAATTTCCTATTTTATTAACTTAGGAACTTTAAATTTGGTGCATAAAAAGAGCAAAAACAATTTCCATTTTGTTGACACACACATGATTCACATTTGTTGATCGATTAGAGACTAGGACTATTTTCTTAGAAACACTCAAATTTGGAGCTTAAAATGAACACGTTATTTATTTTATATTGCACCATTACTATTTTTGACTAATATCCTGAATAATTCCTATTGGTGCAAGTAAAAAGAACATTTTTTTTATTTTATTCACATATTTATGGGGATAACACCACTTGAGGTGTTTAAAAAGAATCAATTTGCTATGGCTTGTTCACTGTACATTTATTCATTGGAAAAGCTAAAGTGTTTTATCATCCCCCCTCACACCTTTTGGTGATCTTAGGTGAGCGAATTTTTTTTTGGAGCATTGAACTTTATTTTGAAGTTTAACTTAAAGAGGGGGCTTGCCTTGAGATACATGCCACACTGGAGAACTCATTCCAAGGTCTCGAATAACATTTACTGGTGATCTATATTAAAGGTTCTGAAATCATAAGAAAGTAGCTTCAAGCCTTGCTAGCAATAGACTGCACCTAATCCCATGCATTAAGTAAAATGGGAATGATTAGAGAGCCTTAAGTGGATAGAAGGTGAGTGTCATATTTATACATTCATAGTTATCACTAAGGACCAAATTTTTTTAGAGGCCACCATATTATCCAAAAACATTCTCTGAAATTGGTGCATCGAAATCTACTTCCAAGAAGTTACTTTCCATGTTCGACTACAGGCCTGTGCCATAAGTTTCATGTAAAATTGTCTCTTCGAAGCATGAGGCAGGCCTACCTAAGAGAACGGTGTTTATCTCATTTATATCCTAGGTTTGTAATTATTGGTTTATGTTAAACTTTCCCATTACATTCAAAACAATTTGACATCAAATTTTGTGATTGATTTAAAGAAAAATAAAAAATTCAAAACAAACACTAAACTAGATGGTTGAACCACAAACCTTTTGATTTAGTGCATACTTGTGAAATAAGCCTTATGTTTGCACCACTTTTAAAGGATCTTTCCTTAAATGTTTGTGAACATTTTGGCTTTGATTTCAGGTTACATTAATCAAAGTAAACATTTGGGAACTATGGCTTGGGTGTTATGATTTCACAACCTAATTTATAGACATGAAGGTCACATAATTCCATGCTTGTTGAGTCATTCTAAGTGTTGTCTTATCACTTGAAATACTTAAAACATAGAGAAAAAGTTGAGAGAAAGTTGTTTATAGGATCATTATTCAAACCAAAACAATTAGAAATTCAAAAATTCAAATAGTTCTACATCCATTATTTCCATCCTACCTATTTGAAATCAAAATCAAACAAAACATTAGACTAATTCCTCCACTCAGACATCCATCATATCAATAGTTACTTGGGAATCACAGGTAGTAAAATTAAGCTTTGCCACAACATATCCTTTGGATAAGGAAGTGGAATATGAACCCTAGTTCTTCAAAATTTTGATTTCCAAGAAGTAGTACCATTCCAAAATAGCACTCAAACCATAGGATCTTGAGCTTCACAACAACCATACCATAATGCCATCAAAATTTATGACCATCTAGTGACCAACTACCCCAGTTCAACAACTAGATCTTGTAGAACCGATCCTTCAGCCTAGTCTCACATATATCAAAGATGAACAAATTGACATAATAAGCAGCTTGTGAACTTTCCTTTTTCAAAAGAACAAAACACCTCACCAATTTTTCATCACATCAATTGTCCTAGATGAAGAGGAAGAGAAAGTTGACATAGCAGCAAAAAGACCCATATAACTACCACCCACATGGCAATAAATATCCTCTTCATGATCTCATGCAAGGTCAAGATCCCTAAGTTGAATTCCATAGGTTTTCATTTTAGAATTAGGCATCTTAGTCAAAAATATCTCAAGAAACACCTTTGGACACTTCACAAAACTAGAACTAGGTTGGTATACAACTTTCACAAACATTCTTCAAGGAACAATTCGAACTTGTTTTTCTTCTACTACTGTCAAAATCCTATTATGTTCTAACACTTCCAATATCTCACATAATTTGTATCCTATCATTTAGGAAAACATCGAGTATTTAGGATTTGAGTTACCTAGAGAATTCAAACATCACGACACTCTCCCATAGGGGACCCAAGTTGTTTATGACAACCACAAGATCGCAACATAGGAAGAAAATGGAAGCAAACAAAAATACCACTAGTATCTCACAAGTGAACACCATGAATGACATAATTGTTCCATGAGGATATAAACCAAGTGACCTTATGATAGGGTATTGCATATCAAAATATCCCCAAAACATGTCTATCTATTACCCAAATCACTCTTATCAAGGGTCACAACATCAAGTAGGGCAACAAAATCAAGGGTTTCAAAACCCCCACCAAGGAATAAGTGAAGAACACCAAATTTCCCTAAATAAAATTGAGAGAGATCTTGAGGAGATTAAATGAAATTGAAATCTGACATATCACCAATTCCATGTGCAAAGTCAGAATATTACATATCAACATCTTGACGATCCTCAAACACCTCAATATCCACATCAATAACACTTCCAATATTCATAGTATCCATAAGTTCCACAATACCAAAGTCTGCCTCAAGTGCAATATCAAGATGTACCTCAGTCATAGTATCAAGAAGTTTCGCAACACAAAAATGTACCTCAAGTGAAATATCAAAATATGCCTCAAACAAAATATCAAGTAATTATGCAAAATCAAGAGCAAAATGATCACGAAAATCTACAAAGGAAAGATTACCAGCCAATAAGGAAATTCACTGCTTTGGGGGAGACATTAGAGGTAATCATGAATGAACTAGTACAAAAAGACCTTATAAAAATCAATGATAGTCAAACTTATGGTGAAACAAGCTTTAAAATCCCTTGGTATAACCAATACAAACAATGTGAGTTCCACAAAATCAAGGGCCATAGAATGAATAGATGCACAACACTCAAAAACCTCATCCAAGACCTCATTGATTAGGGAGAAATAGCTATTAAAATGGAAATTCAAGGGCTAACTCCCAATGCCAACAATGATAATGTCTCAACCTCAAAAGTTGAAAGCAATGTTCAAGAGCTATCTATCACTGATCACATTGGCAATGTTTCTACATCATCTAGTGAGAAAGAGGACATACATCAAGAATTTAATTCCAAGCACAATCAAAATCAATCACCCAATTCTAGCAATGATTCAGACTAAGATATATTGACATCATGCAACCTCATGGTAATACATATTGATGATCAAGACAGTCTTGACCCAATGCTTATACCCATTGCAAAAAATCTCAGCCAAGAGTCATTACCCATATGTCCACATTTTGAGGAAATCCAAGGATCCTTTATAGTTAATTCCTTCTTTTAAATTGATCCATGACTATAATGCTATTTGAATCCTATCAAAGATAATACAACAAAAATTCAAGATCAAGAATCAATATCATCAAAATACCATAATGACTTGGCAGATATCTTCCAAGACATCACATGTTTCCCAAAAGAACAAATCCATATACCGAGCACACATACATCTACCCATGAGATGCTTTCTCCTAATGGAAATGTAGATGATCTTAATCTAAGAAAATATTCCCATACTCTTGATATCATTACCAAAGAACAAGAGTCGCCTACTCTTAAGATCTGTAGACAAGATCCAGACATAGTAGAAGCTAGAGACATATTAGAAAGGGATCATGATGAAGACTTATAGATAAGTTGTGAATCAAAAACATCCAATGGAGACATATCAAAAATGGATCATAAAGAAGACTTATATATAAGTTGTGAATCAAAAACATCCTATGAATACATATCAAAAATGAATCATGAGGAATAATTTTATGTGGATAGTAAATCAAAAACACCTATTGAAGATGCATTACAATCTAATATTTCACAAGATCAGGCTGAATATATTAATCAAGAAAGTATCCCACATCTGAAGGATCCTATCAGTGAGGAAGCTACCACATTTAAAGATCCACGGTAGAGAAAAGAAGGATTAGCACCTTGTTTCCAAGGTAAGACATATCCTATTACAATTAAACTTTCTTAATGGATCCATTATCAAGATAGAGGATTAGGCCTACAAGAAAAAGGTATCCTAGAATCACTCCAAAATATTGGCAATCCTAAGCATCAAGGTATTGGTTATTCAAAGGAATATAAACATATTAGGGATAACTCCATAATACTGGGTGAAACTTTATCTAATACAAGCACCAACATGGGGAGCATGAAGGGTCCTTATGATGAAACTGCTACCAACACTACAACTAGCCATACCACGAATCATCATCCAGACATATTTCAACCCTCTGGTTGGGACCAACAACAATAAAAAAATCTATATCAAAGAATAGAACAAGTCATTGAAGAAAAAGAATCAGCAAGAAAAAATGGACAAGAAAAATTCAAATGGATACAAAATAAAAAGAAAGAAAATCATCCCTATCAAAGTCCATTAGTCAAAGAAACTATGGGGGAAAATAAAAAAGGGAAGTTCATCCCTAAAAGATGTCCAATAATGCAAAAGAAAGCTTCAAGGGAAAATTAAAAGGTATATCAAGACATTGGTCCCAATCGAATCTCCATATCCACCAATCATTGCGCATCATCCTGAGTTTGAAAAATAAAAGGTTCTAAACTACCAACCAATCTATCTAAGTCTCATATCCATCAATGCATTCTTCCATCCATGATATCCAAATCTCACATTGACCATGTCTTGGAAACAAATCTTTATCATAAGGACTTTAAGGGAACTCTATGGCGATGTGTGGATCAAGGTAAGGTTAACTTTGATATCAACAAGGAAGCTCAAAATTATTAGGGGTTACATTCAAGTGCATGTATCTTAGCAAAACAAATCCTCCAAGAAGGATATTATTGGCACATCATGAAAACAAAAATGACCATATCAGAACCAAAAACATCTACATCAACACCACTAGGTGGTTCAACATGAACAAAAAAAAAAGTTTCACCATGATGAAAACCTAGTAAACAAGCATCTTGTGTGACATCAGAAATCAAGAAAAATAGTCAAGAAAAAAATCGTCCTCCAGTGAAAACCACTATATTGGAACTTTGGACAAGCACCATAGTGAAAACCTAGAAAAAATGCATCATGTGTAGAATCGAGCATCTGCATGCACCATTTTAGGAGGAGGTATCTCAGCTTATCTATAATGAACCCAAGCTAGTGTTTTCAAAATAAAACATATCTTGATATTTAAAAATGTGTGGTAATAACTTTACACTTGTTTATGAAAAGAATCTTGACATGGGTCACTATCATTGATCCTATCCTATCCAACATTATCTAAGCAATAAAACAATTGTCCAAAGAGGCATACTTTGTCCCAACATGTTATTCTATCACAAGAAAATCCACCACCTAAATTTCTAGATAGTTGGGGAAAATGGTTGCATCTTGCTTCAAAAAAAATCTTGATCTATGTATTCTAACTCACAACCATAACGAGCCCAAGCTAGTGTTCCCAAAATCCAATGTATCTTGATCTTGAAAAATGTGTGGTGAACACTTTACACTTGTTTATGAAAATAATCTTGACATGGATCACTATCATTGATCATATCCTATCTAGCATTATCTGAGCAATAAAGGCATTGTCCAAAGAGGCATACTTTGTCCCAACATGTTGTCCTATCACGAGAAAATCCATCACCTAAATTTCTAGATACTAGGGGCAAATGGTTGTATCTTTCTTCAGAACAAATCTCGGTCTATTTTCTAACTCACAATGTGATCTAGGCATCGTCCCATCAACAAGGTATACCATCAATGCACTATCAAGGTAACCTTTAAAATAATTCATCCCATCAACAAGGTATACCACCAATGCACTATTAGGGTAACCTTCAAAATAGTTCATCCCAACAAAAAGGTGTACCACCAATGCACTACCAAGGTAACCTTCAAAGATGATGAAAAAATGGACTATTCCTTCACTCAAAAATTCTAAGATATCAGTAGTTTCTTGAACCCCACAACTAGTTCAAATAAGATTTTTTGAAACATATCCTCTAAACAAACAAGGTGAAGTATAAATCCAAGTTTTCAACATCTTAAACCCTAGGAAAAAGGGTAAAAATCTTAAAAAATAGAGAAAAAGAGATAAAAAAATATAAAAAAATTAAAAAGCAAGAAGAATAGTAAAGAGAAATAAAAAACTCTTTTAAGTTAAAACCACTTTTTTGTGCTCCTAGAATAGGTACCATAGTGAACCTGGAAAATAGGCGCTATGTGTGAATAAAACATGCATCATTATCTATTAGCACTTTTTCACAGCATCCACCCATCCATTTCATAAATCATATATCCAATCATGGCTTGTCACTGATTAAGGTAAGTCATTTCATTGGGAGAAAATTATTGAATTTTTTCATAGATTAGATCTTTCGACATTCGATCATGGTCATAAAACAACAAAAGTCAAAAACACTAGAAAACAACAAGAAAAAAAAAACATTAAAAAAAAAACATCTTTGGGTTATTCCATCACTCAAACAGTCTAAGATATCAACATTTTCTTGAACCTCACAGCTAGTTCAATTAGATTTTCCATAACATATCCTCAAGACACACAAATGGGATATCAATCCAATCTATCGATTTTGTTTACCCAAAAAAAATTCATGCTTTGAGTCAAAAGGTCGAACTATGTGGTCTTTGCGTGCACAACATAGGCAAGTATTCTTAGCCCCCAAGGCCCTAGGTCAGTCCACTTAGGCTTCCAACATTCTTTCTTTCAACTTAGTCAAAAAAATACAAAATCCCAAAAACATATACAATATACAATATACAAAATCAAAAAACATTTACAAAATATAAAAGGTCGTAAAAGATCAAACCAAGAAAATTACGAGCCTCTACGTGTACAAATTATGAAAGGCTTATCTTTGATGAGCCCCTGAGGCCCTAGGTTAGTCCTCTAAAGACAACAAAAACATCATAAAAACTTAGAAAAAAAAAAAGACACATCCCATCATCTCATCATCAAAATCCACAATAAACATTTCATACATAATAAACGAATAGTCACAATCATCCTTTGAAAAAACAAACAAACAAATAAAGAAAACATCAAAAGCTAGAACTTTCAAGAAAAACAATTGCATAAGAGCTGACTATAAATAGACAAAAACAATGCCAAAGTATCAACTAGCTATATTTTTTGACAAGTCGCGACAACATCCTGAGATATTCCTTAACGGATGATAGACATGATCAACAATGGATAATAGCCCCACCCTAAATAGATATGGCAAGTGATACTGAAACTTTTTTTTTAACTTTTTTGTGATCTTAGTTTTTGTGATTTATTTTATTGAATCATTCCTAGGATCTCTCAAGGATGTCCATAAGGATTTAGAGAGGAAGGAATGGGAGAAATTTAGCATCATTTCAATTTTTGGTTTGTAGGATACTTTGTAATTTTACGATGGCGAATACTTGTTTTACTAGGTATGGAATTTGTATTAAAACAATTCATGAAGTAGTTACATGTTAGTTGTTCTATACCTCTCTATGTGTCTGGTATGAAATTTTTTTCACATAATCCCCCTATACTTTAAACAAAGTTTTTGTATGTCGAGTATGAACAAAGATACTCTTTGTTTGTAGAGTCAAATTCCACGCAATAGATACAAAGTCAACTTGGTAGTTCATACCCTAGTGCATTGTATCTATTTGCTACATCAAACAAGGTTTTTCAAATCATGAAGTCTCTAAAGTGAAGCAAAAGTAACATCAGATTTCTATCCACCATCAATATTTATTCTAATTAACATCACATTTCTATCCATCATAAATCGCTCTTCTAATTAACATCAAAATTCTACCCATCATCATATTTATTCTAACTATCTATCATCATATTTCTTCTAATTAACATCATCTATCATCAATATTTATTATGATTAACATCCATCCACCATAAGACATCACCAATACCATATCCATACTACATCCAAAATTTTTATTAATACGTATCATGATGATAATAAACCAGTTAAAACATCATGTATCATGTATGGGGCATTCACTTATCAACATAAATCACATCATAAATGAGACAAAGTATGATTCATTCATCCACGCAAAAAATTCATACATAAAAAAAATTTAAAAATACATATAAACATACATCATTATCACCATCACATAAGCATAAAATGAGGTTGAGTTGAAGAAGATATATCTCATATATATCGTAATCAAAAAGGGAATATGTCATAAGTACATCATTCACAGTGACACAAGTGTGACATGATAAAAAAAAATCATAACATATATATGAGGTCTTGACTAGACCAATGAATATATATAACACATGTCTACAAAATTCCTTTGCTCCATGAAATAGCATGAAGATCAAGTACTAAAAAGGTAAGACCCCAAAAAAGAGAGAAAAAACACTACTGACCACCAAAATAATATGGTTGTCTCACAAAATGATCACCTACACTGGCACCTGCAACACCACTGCAATCTCTCACAACACTCGGCTCCCCAAACTGTGGATGTCGAGAGGCCCTAGGAAAAATAGCATCATATAAGGTCTGATAATAGGTAGATGTCTGTAGATACCGATCCCTCTCATCTCTCATACTATCACACTCTGCTTGAAGAGTATCTCTCACTGTTGTTAGTAACAATACTTGAGCCTCTGCAACATGTTGTTGGCCAATCTCACTCTCTTGCTTATCCCTCAAGGTGTCTACCTAAGCCTCCATAGGCTATTGCCATGAAATCTTTGCATCTCTGGAAAAATTCATTTGAGCTATCAGTATATAACCATCCCTAGCTGATGGAGGAGGACCCATAACCTATCTCTGACCCTGTGCAGGAGGCACCCACTCATCCTGAATACCTTGTGTGTCATCATGTCAAGCTTAATCCAACTACTTTACGAGAATCTCAATGAGTTTTCACTCCCCATGATGACCTATAATACCTAATCTTCCCACAATGGGATCACCTCCAGGATCAGTAAGCTTCAAAGGCCTTCATAGTGCCCACCACTCATCATAATCATGAGTAGTACCTAGATCCTCCACACCGACCAAACAACCCCAACCAACTGGGGAAAATTCTCTAAACTCGATAATAACAATATCTGCATCAACCTCAAGACCACATACATGGACCTCTTGACTAGTTTGACCAAATCGATCCTTATACACATCAGCAACCCACCCCTGTCTCTCTCCAAACTGGCGATAAACTTACTCTGGTAGATAATTCTCTATCAAAAAGGACAAAAAACCAATCAACCAATCAACCAATAGGTCTATCAGCAGTACACAAGTAGATCAACATCCTCTGGCCAAACCTAGAAGCTCATATAATTTCTCCACATGAAACCATGCATCTCATCAAACACACAATGCCAATAATGCAAGTCCCCAAGGAAGGTTTAATGGATAAAGTCCCCATTACGATAAGAATATGGATCATATGAAGAATGATCATGTATTCCATCTGGAGGAGTCACTACAATACACTGACACACCCAAATGTGAAAAATTGAAACACTTGCAAACATAGACTTACTGCCCCTATACACCACCTTGTGCATATCTCGGTAAAGATGAGAAAGAAAAAAAGCACCCCAAGCATATCTCATCCCATTATCTAGCATTCACTTGATACATGTACCCCAACCCACAAAAAACTGTCGAACCTGCCTATCAAGAACAACCAATCCTTATACCAGGCCACAGAGGAAAAGAATGCTAGGATTTGTGTTGTTAGAAAACCTAGATAAATCAACCTTTGAATCTCAAACATCGAAGTGTGCCACACCTAACATGTTGTAGGTACCTCATTGAACCTCATATGTAATGAGCTCACCATAAATAGGAAGATGAATTATCCTCCAAACATCCTCAAGATTAATGGTAGCCTCCGCTATAGGAAAATGAAAGGACATCTCAAAGTGCCACCTTTCAACAAGAGCAGTCATCATCGATGTATGAGTCCTAATCAGAGGCATGTAAAAAATATAATGTAATCCCATAACATCAAGGAATTCCTACTCCAATGCACTGAAATGGGAAATTAGATCGAACAAATGGCGAGGATGTCTCTCTCTCATCATAAGTGGTCTATGAATCACCTAGAATTGTTATAAACCAAGATGTTAGGGTTTTAATTTAAAAAATGTAAAGCAACACAAAATGACATGGGAATGATGACAAACAACATTTACGATGAAAAACAGACACATGCTAGGGTTTAGAACAAATGCTAAAAGAAAACAACAGAAGGAGAAGTCAACTTCTAGGTTCTGGAGAAAATGCTTAGCAAATACTAGACAAGGGTATTGTTTTCAAGAAACTAGGTAGGTTTAGGTCAAAAGAATGAAATATGGGCACTTATTTCAGGAAACTGCATAGGTTTAGGTCAAAAGCATGAAACAGGGGTGTTGATTTTAGGCAACTACGCCATTTTAGGTCAAAGACACTAAAACAAGGGTGCAAGTTTAGGTCAACTGCATAGTTTTAGGTCAATAGCATAGTTTTCAAACAACTACGTAGTTTTAGGTCAAAATCATTAAACATCACAAATTTTAGGCAAGTGTGCAGTTTTACCAGAGCAAAAGCACCAAAACCAATGCAACTATGCAAGAATCTCAAAAACAACACTATTGACAACTTCGTAGATGCATAATGAGAATGAAACATGACTAAAGCGAAAAGTGAGAAGGTACATACCAGGCCACTGATACCTAAAGTCTATCCAAACTCCCAAACAAGCTCAGAATGATGTGGAGAAACCTCAAATATCCACATATTCTTCAACAACTGACATAATGTAAAGTAGAGAGACAAGAATTAGGAAGATGATCAAAGCACAAATGAGCCAATTTGAAGACAAATTTCTTATATAACACCTCAAGAAAACACTAATTTCATATAGGAAACCATAATTTAACTTAGAGAATCTTGCTACTTTCAAATTAGAAGCTCTAAAAAACATTAGAATGAGAAATGATGCACCTATTTATATAATATTTCATCTGAAAACATTGAAACAACAATACAATAGTGTCAAGAGCCTAGCCTCAAAAGTCAAAATTTTTGATCAACCTCTTGTGGGGGCAACACAAATTCCTACCATCATTCCACTGAACACCAGGGCATAGTGGGGCATAATTTTTTTCAAAAACCTGATCTTAAAAACATAATCTTTGAAACAAAGGAACAAATACTTTGTATCAAAGAGGGGAAAAATGTAGACATGTAAAATTGACTTAACACCTATCATACACCCCTAACAACATCAAACAACATTGAATATTATCGAACAACATCAAACAACATTAAACAACATCGAATAACATCAAACAACATCGAACAACATCAAACAACATCGAATATAATTAAACAAAATATCATCCCAGAACATTTCGTAACATCTTAGAATGACTCGAAATTGTCTCGTAAACTCTCGAAATGACTTAAAATTATCCTCTAACATCTCAAAATGACTCAAAATAATCTTATAACATCTCAAAATGACTCAATTTTTTCTTGTAATATCTCAAAATGACTCAGAAATATCTTGGGGATAGGTGCATGGAAATGGGTAGCAATTTCATGGACACCTTTCAAAAAAAATTTTGAAAAGCCATAACGTGGGTGCATTATAACTCTCTCACATTATTGGTTTGTTGTGTTGAGCTTGAGGATCAGTGAAAAGAAACAAATAACACGAGCACATTATAACACGCTCGCTTTATTGCTTGTTAAAAGCAAAAAAACATGTGAAAACCTGTCATTGTTATTTCGACAATTTTTTTCTTGTAGTCGTGGCCAAAACCCCCATATTTTCGCGCTCGCATTCTAGGAGGAGAAATTCAACAAATTCCTTCACAAAAAAATTATATTTCTTTGCAACGATGGTGCCACGACGAGGAGGAGGTGTGAGAGGTAAGGATTTTGTGGTTTTGTTTTTTGAATTAGTTAGTTTTAGGTTGAATTTGATATATATTTGTTTGAATTTTTAGGAGATGCAAATCAACTTGCAAACCCTCAAGATCCTCAAGATCAAAATCAACCACAATAACAACCTCCTCCACTAATCACTCAACCCCCTCCTGGCACTCAACAAAATTTAATGAGTGAAACTAAGAACAAGAAAAAAAAATTGAGGATTTGATCAGTAGGTTGAGTGATTCAAGTAGTTCAATCACAAAAAGAATGACCCTATAAATTTCATTGAAAGATATGTTAAAAAAGGAATATTCAATTAGCAAATAAATAACTGGATGGCAAGATAGGAGGTAGGTAGCTAGGTATTATTATGCCAATAAAGTATCATATAAAGATGTAAAGGATTTAAAAATTACAAAAGGTGATTTTTGCTCATTATTCACCTACCCACGAACAAATCAAAATCTTACTGTCAATGTAAAGAGGTTTCCTATCCATTGGTGCCACCACCAATAGATTAGGGACCAGTTTTATGATAGGTGGTACATGGTCTTTGATTACCCTCTGTGCAACAATTGCGAGGTCCCGCAATATTTCCTTAGGAAACTATACATTGAGTTCATATTGAACAAAATCACAAACTATGTTGATACGAGGGATTTCTAGGGGAGAGGTGGGGGGTAAGCTTAGGATAGACCCAGTGCACAGTACGATCATACATGGCAAGGTAGATGAGAACTCGCTAGGCCACCTCATGAGCACGTTGTTATGCCTTCCGTCGTGAAGGAAAGTGTTGATATAGAGATATTCTAGGTGATCAACACTTTGACCCAGAATATCATCCATCATAGTAGCCCTATTCTATAGCGCCATCCAAGGGATTCTTCGAGTGGTGGCCTTCGAACACATGTGTGCCAATCTTGTGGGGCTACTTGTTCATATGACCCCACTCACACTCAGGAGACTGGTATGTAGGATCCGTCTGCAACTATGGAGATGGAGAGGGAAACTAAAATTTTGCATTAGGCATATGGCATTGATAGTTAGGTAAAATTTAGTGCATGTTCATTGAATTTAACTTATTAAATTTTGATTTTGAAATGCAAGATTAACTAAAAATGTTTTATGATTTCAACAAAAATTGTAGGGTCACAGTGTTGAGACTGGATACACCGGTCCCCCACCAACTTATTTTTGTAGCACACCTATCATTGGGGTATGTAACTAGTAAAAAATTATAAATTTATTACATTTCAATAGCATTATTTTACGAATGGTAATTTAGTATACGATTTTGGATGTTGAACAGACTTATAATGGAGGTTTTGATGGAACACTTCCCAGTGGCAGTGGATTTACTCAAACCTACACAGAGGTAATAGAATAAAGATTTTAACTAATGAATCATGTACTTAATAGATTTGTGTAGTTTATATGCACATCGTTGATTACCTTGAATAATTTGTTGTTTTATTTTCATATGTTGCAAGTCGAAACACCTATGAATGTGACGAGGTTAATGGATATTGGTGTGTCATCTTCTATACAATCCTTGATGGCTCTGATAGGAGAGGTATGAGGAAAATTATTAAATTTAAATTTACATTTGTTGTTATAGATGTTATTTAGTGAAAAATCAAACCATTATTGATTCACGTAGTTTAATTTCTATTTGTATGGTTTATACAGGGCTTGAGCATGCTTGAGCATGGGTGTGAGAATATTTCCCTCATGGAGAGAGATCATGACATGGCGGTAAGTGATTATTTTGTCAAATATATCATTTTTTATAATGTAATTTCTATATATTCATGTCTTTAATTCTTATTGTAACAGTTAAAACTTCACCATGAACTAAACCCTAGGAGGAGGAGCAGGAGCAGGAGCATTCCTCAAGCACAACAAAAATGAGTGACAGACCTATCACCATCTGATCTAAAAGGAAAGGGAAATAATTTATTTCCATGGCATGGAGAGCAATGACTTTTGATTCTAGAGCTCTTTGTTGTATACCTACATGGCAGTTTTGTACATATTTTTATTGGACATATTTGATATTGTATGCCTATATGGCTATTTTGTACATATATTTCATACTTCTATCGACATATATTGATGTATTACTACATGGCTATTTGGTTATTACAGATATAATTTATCAATGCATGTCCATATTTAAATTCTAAATTGATGGTTCAATAGATATGAGCTACGTGTATTCAAGTGTATACTTTACAACTTATGTGTATACTTTTTGACTTATGTGTGTTCGAATGTATAATTTGTAGCTTATGTGCTTTCATGTGTATAATTATTGAGGCTTACATGTTTTTTATTACTTGTGCTTCCCTTATTGACATGTACATTCTTGAATTATTCACATGTATAATTATTAATTGGTTAGCCCTAGCATTGATAATTGTTTTCCTTCATGATTTGTATTGAATATTAATTGATTGATGCTAAACAACTTTATCTAAAAGAAAAAACATGTTTACAATTGACATTCCATGAAATGATTCTTAAAAATAATCCAATATGTTCTTGATACGTCACTATCGAAATGTTTATATGTCAACTTTTTGCAATATTATTTCTTGTATACGAAATGGACTCGGGAGAAAGAAAGTTATAATTTATAATACAAATAAGAAATGAACTCAACGTTGTCCTAGACCCCTGAATAGGTCTATTTAACAAAAAAAAATGCTCTCAATCAATCTTCAAATTGAAAAGCACCTTAGGTGATATAGAGTGGCTCAACCAAGTTGTGATTTGACATAGCTTCTCTCAAATATGCCCACTAAGACTCCAAAATTCACTTGACTCAATGATAAGAAATATCCTATTCATTTATGGTTTTGCACCAAACCACCGCCAAAAGAAGTCCAACTCATCCCTCTTTCAATCCATGTCAGCCTTGGAACCGTACAGGAAAGTTGGAGGTCATACCAAGTACGGGATCAACAAGTTTGTATCAAAAATTAAAAAAACAAAGAATAGTGTGAATAATTATTATTAGATCCTCTCCAAAAGTTCATCAAAAACCTCCATTCAAGCCTCTCAAGGCTTTAAATAGTTTTCTACACCCTTCTCTAACTGATCCATGCCCGCAACTAACTAAAAACCAACTTTCAAAACAAGTAACTGTTGCATTTAAAATTTGTTTCTTTAAGCAACTTACAAATTTGCAACTTGAGACTCCTCCAACCTAATGAGTACATATAATGACCTCTAAACCCACACAAATGGCATACAAATAGCCTTATTACATCGAAAAACCTCCATTCTTTCACAATCATATACAAATTCATAAATTTTCCTTCAAAGGCTGCAAAGACAACTTCTAGTGCAAGATTGTAATTTTCACATTTTTTATCACTAGACCCAAAAGTCACCCTAAAACATACCTAATGGTCTTAATTTACCTTATTCAAGACAAATCATGCTCAAAATACCTACAAAAACCTATTGACCAACCTATTCACCATCATATAATCACTAAAACCACAGAACTAGACCGTCTTCATCAAATGGAGGAACAAGGTGGTCTGCACCAATGATCATATGTTTTTTGTGTGGAATACTCAAACTTCTCAACCATCATTTGTATGTTTCTCTTTTCCAATGTTGTTCATGCCATCATAAGGGATCAAGTCAGTTGAATGCAAGTCAGATCAATTCCACATGTTTGGGTGCAAAAGAGGATCATGCCTAGCATAAACCTACCTATTGGGATGTGTTGGAGCAGTTAGTTTGGTCACACAAATTGAAAAAAAAATGTTGCACCACTTTGTAATTTTGCAATGCTTGAATTTGACACTTTTTCCATCAAGTGAAAATCCATCACCACAGGAAAACCACTCCGAGATAGCCAAAACTAAGAGATGTTTTAGTAGAGGAGCCCAATGTGATCCTATAGGATCAGATGAGAATTTTCTTAGCATCATGATATCTGATTAATAGCATGCTGAAGTTTGCATCCATTTTTCACTTTGGACCCTTAAGGGATCGATCCAGTGGAATGTAGATCAGAGCGATTTCACATGTTTCAGTGTGAAAGAGGACCATTCCTTACATAAACCAGCCTATTCACCATCAGATAATCACTAAAACCACTAAACTAGACCTTCTTCATCAAATGGAGGAACAAGGTGCTCTGCACCAATGATCATATGCTTTTTGTGTGGAATACTCAAACTTCTCAACCGCCATTTGTATGTTTCTCTTTTTGAGTGTTGTTCCTGCCATCATAAGGGATCAAGTCGGTTGAACGCAAGTCAAAAAAATTCCACGTGTTTGGGTGCAAAATAGGACCATGTCTAGCATAAACCTACCTATTGGGATGTGTTGGAGTAGTTAGTTTGGTCACACGAATTAAAAAATGAAATTTGCACCACTTTGCAACTTTGCACTGCTTGAATCTGACACTTTTTCCATCAAGTGAAAATCCATCGCCACAATAAAACCACTCCGAGATAGCCAAAAATAAGAGAGTTTTTTGTAGAGGAGCCCAATGCAATCCTGTAGGATCAGACAAGAAGTTTCTTAGCATCATGGCATCTAATTAATAGCATTCTGAAGTTTGCATCCATTTTGCACTTTGGACCCTTAAGGGATCAATCCGGTGGAATGTAGCTCAGAGCGATTCTGCATGTTTTGGTGTGAAATATGACCATGCCTAGCATAAAAATACCTTTTTGGATGCGTTGGAACAATCCTCTTGGTCACATGAGTTGCAGACCAAAAGTTGGACCACTTTGCAACTTTGCACAACTTGAATTTAACACTTTTTCCATCAAGTGAAAATCCGCCGCCATGGGAAAACCACTCTGAGATAGCCAAAACCAAGAGAGGATTTTGTAGACAGGCCAAAAAAAGTCTTGTAGGATTAGATGAGAAGTTTCTAAGTGACACGGTATCTAAGTAGTAGAATGCTAAACTTTGCAACCATTTTTCACTTTGGACCCTTAAGGGGTCGATCCGGTGGAGCATAGCTCCGAGCAATTCTGCGTGTTTCAGTGTAAAAGAGGATCATTCCTAGCATAAAAATACCTATTTGGATGTGTTGGAACAATATGCTTGGTCACAAGAGTTACAGAACAAAATTTACAGCACTTTGCATCTTTGCACTGCTTGCATTTGATGCTTTTTCCATCAAGTGAAAATCTGTTGGCATGGGAAAATCACTCTAAGATAGCCAAAACTGAGAGAATTTTTATTAGAGGGGCCCAATGTGATCCTATAGGATCAGACGAGAAGTTTCTAAGCATCACGGTATCTAAGTAATAGCATGATGAAATTTGCAACCATTTTTCACTTTGGACCCTTAAGGGATTGATTCGGAGGAACGTAGCTTGGAGAGATTCCACGTGTTTCGGTGTGAATCAAGACCATGCCTAACATAAACATACCTATTTGGATGCGTTGGAGCAATTAGTTTGGTCACACGAGTTGCAGAGTGAAATTTGCACCACTTTGCAACTTTTCACAACTTGAATTTGACACTTTTTCCATCATGTGAAAACCCACCACCACGGGAAAACCACTCCGAGATAACTAAAACCGAGAGAGGTTTTTGTAGAGGGGCCCAACGCAATAATTTAGGATTAGAAGAGATGTTTCAAAGCATCATAGTATCTTAGTAATGGCATGCTAAAAATTGCAGCCATTTTGCACTTTGGACCCTTAAGGGATCGATCCGGTGGAACATAGCTCTAAGCAATTCGGAATGTTTCGATGCATTTGAGGACCATTCCTAGCGTAAAAATACCTATTCAGACACATTGGAATAGTTTTCTTGGTCACATGAGTTGCAGAGAAAAATTTGCACCACTTTGCAACTTTGCACAACTTGAATTTGACACTTTTTCCATCAAGTGAAAATCCGCCGCCACGGGAAAACCACTCCAAGATAGCTAGAACTTAGAGAGGTTTTTTTAGAGGGGCGCAACAAAATCCTATAGGATCTAATGAGAAATTTATAAGCATCATAGTATCTGAGTAATAGAATGATGAAGTTTGCACCCATTTTGCACTTTGGACCCTTAAGGGATCAATCCAATGAAACATAGCTCATAGCGATTTTGCGTGTTTCGGTGTGAAAGAGGACCATGCCTAGCATAAAAATATCTATGCAAACATGTTGGAGCATTTTGCTTGGTCACACAAGTTGCAGAACGAAAGTTGCACCACTTTGCAACTTTGCACTACTTGCATTTGATGCTTTTTCCATCAAGTGAAAATCCGTCACCATGGGAAAACCACTCCAAGATAGCCAAAATCAAGAGAGGTTTGGTAGAGGGTCCCAATGCAATATTTTAGGATCAGATGAGAAGTTTCTAAGCATCAGGATATCTGAGTAATTGCATGCTGAAATTTGCAGCCATTTTGCACTTTGGTCCCTTAAGGAATCAATCTGGTGGAACATAGCTCAGAGCGATTCTGTGTGTTTCAATGTGAAACAAGACTATGCCTAGCATAAACATACTTATTCAGATGCGTTGGATCATTTATTTTGGTCACACAAGTTGCAGAGTGAAAGTTGCACCACTTTGCAACTTTGCACAACTTGAATTTGACACTTTTTCCATCAAGTTAAAATCTGCCGCCATGGGAAAACCACTCGGAGATAGCCAATACCTAGAGAGATTTTTCTAGAGGATCCCAACACAATCCTGTTGGATCAAACAATAAATTTCTAAGTGAAATGGAATAAGTTTTATGGGGTTTGTGTTGCTGCCCCTGTAGATTTTGATGGAAAATGGCATGAAAAATGAGGTCTAACCCTAGGGTTTGATAAAATATTGCATGTAGAGGTTGGGTGATTTTCTTTTGAGTTTTTTTAGGTGATTTTAAGAAATTCTAATGTTGTGGCATGTTCTAGTAAGGTTTGGAACCATTTCTTTCAATAAACCTTCCTTATACTAGCATAAAATAGGGGTTTTGATTTGGCATGGTGGAGTGAGTTTGTCCTAAGAAAAATTGTGGATCTGAGGGTTTGGATACATGATAATTTCTGCCCCAACAAGTTAAGGGGTTTATTTAATGTTTAAAGGTATGTTCCTTTGTAAATTAGGCCTAGTTAGCTTAATGAGGATAGCGAAGAAGGTCATTTTTTATGCACATGTTCCTAGATAGTCACTGTTGATTTTGAAGTATGTGGTGTAACTCAATAATAGCTATCTAGATCAGTCATTTGTTTTCAAAGTCATTTGAGAATATTTCCTCGAAACACCACTTGGAGCCACTCTTTTCACTCGAAAATTCATCATAAAACCCTTTAGCAACAACTCCACCTTTGTTTCTTGAATTCCCCTACACAAATAAACACACACACCTAGAACATCCTAATTCAACCTTACATGCTTTATATAACTTCTCTAATCACCTAATGACCTCTTTGGGATTTTGAATACATTACATATGACCTTTACATGACCTTTTTCACATTTCAAAATTCAAATTTTGTAAATTTTCCTATTGAAGGCATTTACAGAACAAGGTGCTACTGCACCAAACATGAACTCCAAATTTACAATATTTGAGTAAATCTCATTATGTAAGTAAATCTCATTACAATGCCTTAGGTAATTCATTCTCATAGATCTTTTACAATGTCACTCATACAATCGAGATTCTCTTTAAATGTCTACATCATAGTTGCTCATTATGAGGTTAACTTCAATAGAGTAACTTGAGATTCGCTCGCTAAGCTTCACACGCTCTTTTATAATGGCTTGAAATCAAAATTGAGATTTGTCAAGATCATCAAAATAAGGATGTTGCGTTGCTTTTTTGGCTAAGATTCTCTTTGATGGCTCATAAATCTTCATTTTCTGCAATGAGAGATCAATCAATTTTTAGTAGTTTACTTAAAAATACACAAAGTAAAAGAGAAAAAGAAAGAGGATACAAAATGGAAGGCACTTAAAGATAGGCATGCAGGTCTCACAACTTAGTCACTCCTGGTCATACATCTTCACTAGGAATTCCAACATACCTACTGCACACAACACCTCTCATGAATAGAGTAAGTTGAAATTTTAGATGCTCTTATGATGTGTACATCATAGCTGCTCATGATAAGGTTAACTTCAAATGAATAACTTGAAATTGTCTCACCAAGCTTTGCACACACTTTTCTAATGGCTTAAAATCATGATTGAGATTTGTCAAGATCATCGAAATAAGGATGTTACATTTCTTTTTTGGCTAAGATTCTCTTGGATGGCTCATATATCTGCATTTTTTGCAAGGGGACACCAATCACTATTTAGTATGTTACTTACAAATATGTAAAATAAAATAATATGATAGGATTGGCATTAAAAAAATTAGTGTGCATACAAGTATAAATTAATAAGAACCAATGTGCATATACTTACAAATTAATCCAACGAACCATCCGGGTTTGCTCTACTATTTATTGTGTCAAGTATTAACACAGGGTCAGACTCACGGACCTTCCACAAGGTCTTGTTCAAAGATCTACCCCTATATTTGGTCAAAAAAGCATTGGATGCCACTACAAGGTTTGAGTAATGAATAATCCTATGATGTGTGTCAATGTCTTGAAATAGCCAATGTTTAACACTCGAATGTGGGTACCTTCTAAGCCATGTTCCAGTAACCACAACTAAGCTTGTAGGGTATTTGATGTTTTCTCCATCCATAAATGGGGCCTCCGAAAAAACAATGACACAAGTAATAGTTTGTTCCATCTTCATTGTATTCATCTGCAATAACTACATAAACATGCCCAACATCCATATGTGCAGAAAATATCTTGAAAATTTTCAACATTACGAATACAGTACAAAGTAAGATAACGATATGGAATTTAAACAACTAAGCAAGTAGATATATCACTTGGTTGAACTAGAGCTGATATGTGGTCAAATTCAACTGATGATTCCATCTGTGTTAGTTCCAATTTCATCAGAGGGAAATACGTGTGAAGTGGGCTAAGATAACTTGTCAACCATTTGTGAACCCACTCCCCTGACTCACAATCAGTCCAAGCTTGCATTGTACATGAAGAACAAAAGAATCCCATCTTTCGTGTATCTATACTCCATGAACCTACATTTTAGCTAAGGAAAGAGTGTACCTCACTTGATCCTGTTACTGTACAACAATATTCATATGGTACAATGTTAGTATCATCCATCAACCAAAAAAATCTATGAACTGAAGATGTACCTTCATTACCTAGACCCATCAGATCATTACACCACTCGACAATTGATTTTGCATCTATCAACTTTTCACTGTCTTTATACTTTAACTCTTCTCATGCTAATTCTCTTTTCACGCGAGCTCCTGCACCATCATGCTCTCCCTTTCCATGTCTAGCCTCACAAAAGTTCTACATACATTGAAGACCTATAATGACATGCATCATGCACAACCAGTAGAACATGCATGAGTTCTTGAACTATTCTTCACAGTTATCAGACCATATTATATGTCAATAGTATTTTATGCCCCTCTGAGCCAAACCACTATAGAACATTTAGAAGAAACCTTGCATGAACTCTAGAGAATGTGTGCGATCATCACTAATGTAAAAGTGGTACTCCCTCAATACCTTCCTTTGGTCATCTATACTATCAGATGCATGAATGAATTCTATGTGCATAAATATTGAAACCTATGTGGAGTTGTAATACTGTGACTGTACCTCATGTTGTGGTTGTAGAGTGTAGTTCTCAAATTCAAACACTGATATTATGCTTCCAACTGGAAACTTGTCCTTGCATAGCTTGAATTGTGTGTCCAACCATTGGAATCTATGGGTATGAGTTGCATACTAAGATAGTATATTATCATGAAACATGGACATAAATTGGTACACTCGAATCTTCTCAATAACCAAATCACATATTTTTTCTTGAGACCCATCTTTTGTAGCATATTCCATTGTTTTATACTTCCCAAACTCTACTAGTTTTTGTCCCACATCATTTGTTCTTTCCATATGTTGACATACTGGCATACGCTAGAAGCCACAACAACGCTTACATGAACCATCCAAGCATGATGTCCTGTAGAATATTGGGCCATCCTCTATTTCACATAATTTTTTTGATAAGAACTCTCTTGAAGATTTTGGTGGGGCTTCTATGCCACAATCCTGTAAAACATTGTTAGTATGAAAATCTACACATATAGAATGATAAACATCATAATGGTTAGAAAATTCAATATGTAGTCTACAACAATAAGTAGTGTGTGTGTGATTTATCTTGACATAAAAAGGTTTAAGCATTTCAAAAAATCTTTGAGAAATACTAATTTTAGGATAATTATTTTCATTTTTTTGAAAAATTTGGGTTTAAGTCATATCCAAAAAATGCTTTGGATGTGGCTCATGATTCTGACTACCGATTCTCCTTCTTACCACATCCCTTTGATTGAGAGATGGCCTTGTGGAATTATGAAGCTTGGAGCTTAGGGTTTATGGAAATGTGTTTGTAAATGAACTTCTAATGGACTTATAAGCTTGGGCAGGTCAAATGAAAGGTATTTGATGTATTGGTTATGAGATTTTTGTGTTAGGGGTAGCAAAACCAATAACCCCTATTTTCACTAAGGCATAGTTAGGCTTATTCTTAGACTAAAACAACTAGTTTACAGGAATTTTCTCTGAAGGGCCTAATATCCATCTTGTAATATGTTTTTTATGAGGGAAATGGGTGTACAAAATGAGTATCATAGTCCAAAGTGTGTGCATGGTTTGGGAGATACATGTGATAGTTTGCAGATGCTTGGCTACTAGTAATGTGGGCAGTCAACAAAGGAACTAAGTTTGTGTGTAAGGGCAGACTTCTAAAAGGTTTCATTTTTATTGTACTAACTCAAAAAAATATTTCCTAATAAAATAATGGTTTGGTTGTGCCTTAAGAATTATAGTTTTTATTTGTAAACAATCGTGCCATTATGGAATACTTAAGACAACTTGTGAATGACATAATCATTGGTTGATGTTTTGAGGAACCTAGTTGATTGTAATCAGTTATTTTCAAGATTTTCAAGGTGTTTTGAAGGTCCAACCTATAACCACCTATTAACTACCAACCTAAAACCACCTATTAACTTCCAAACTATAACCACCCTATAACCAACATATAACCACTTGTTAACTACCAAGACCTTCATTTGTCTTAAAAATTGCCAACATTCACAACTTTTGCTAAATAAGAAAAATTATGCAACTTTGTTGTCCAAGAAACCTAAGACCACTCAAGCACCTTTATTTCATCCCTAATACAACTTCTAGAATCTTGTATTGCACTTCCATTTACAATTTGAATAATTTTCCTTCAAAGATTATATGGCAAAATTGACAATTTTCTGAAGCAAGAGTGCACACTTGCACATTTGATCACCAAACTCACAAAATCCCTAAGTACATGAAATATTGGTCTATTTAGACCTTATTTTCAATAAAATATATGAAAAAAAATATAAAAAATCTTGAATTCACCCAAAGACCTTAAGACATATTGTCACCAAAGTATATTTTGAAACATGGTTGTAGGTGCCCCTGCACCATGGGTTTTGAATACTGCAAGGGGAAGAATGCTCAAAGGAGGAATTTTGGTGAGACATTTGGAATTGTATTTGGTTTATTTCAATCAATAACATGCTGATTATGGTGTCTTGGATGTTTGCATAAAGGTTGGTAGTTACCTTCCATGATTTGTTGTTATTTTTCCATGTAAGCTGCAGCATTGAGTTTTTGAATTAGTGAATCATGAATGAATTGAATGGTTCTGAGTTTCTAATCAGCTTTATGCTATGTTAAAATAAATTTTATGACAGTTAATCCATTTTTTGAGTCTGACAAAGAGTTGAAACCAAGTTATAATGTTTTGTGGAAATATGAAATCAAGTGAAATTGAAGGATTTTGATGAAAAGATGATTGAGTTTTGTTCATTGATCTTCTTCAATTTAAGTTAGGGTCAGAAGTACCCTTGATTATTTGTGGATCCTAGTAGATGCTCTGCATCAAGTTTAAAATGGTAATTGGCAAGTGTATATAATTGTGTAATTTAAAATTTGAATTGACAACGTAAGGTTATAATGACAAACAAAAATGAAAGCAAGCCATAATAGAATGAATGAAAATGTGTAAAGAGTTCACACACCTAAAAAACCAGACTTTCAAATGGAAGAGTTCAACCCAATTATGTAGCCTTAGCTTCTTCTTTCTTCAAACTCCACAACAATTTGACTTGTTCAAAAACTTGTTCCCCTCCAAAATTCAATTGTATATCAATTTTCAATGGAATTCAAACTTCAATTGATATTATATGTATTTCAACATGGAAAATCTTCTATTTCATGCAAAGGTGGTAGAAATATCATGGGAAAGGTGATGGAATGTGAAAAAAAGTTTGCACACTTCACAAAATCATCAAAAATATACTTTTTGTTAGATTACGTGCAAAACCAGGAGAATATACAGATCATGGGCCTTGAAATCATGGGTATATTGAGTTTTTTACCATTTTTAGTGGAATAAAAAATGCGCTCGTGTTATTTATTCCTAAAATGTTAAGATCTCCACTTCTTCAAATGTGCACATGTTATATGAATTATGGTTTTCTTAATATATTTATTTTCTCCCTCTTTGTCTACACCCTCTATCCTAAATCTATATCTCTCCCCTGCACACTTATAGTAGAGAAGATAGAGGTGAGTGTGCGTGTGTGTGTGAGAGAGAGAGAGAGAGAGAGGGAGAGTGGGAGAGAAAGAGATAATGGGAGAGTAGAGAGAGTGGGAGAGAAAGAGGGAGAGGGAGGGAGGGATGGAGGGAGAGAGGGAGTGGGAGAGAGGGAGGGAGGAGAGTGAAGGAGGAAGGCGAGAGGGAGGGGAGAGGAGAGGGTTATAAAGAGATAGATAGGAGGAGAGATGGAGAGCAGGGAGAAAGAGAGAGTGGGAGAGAAAGAGGGAGAGAGAGGGAGGGAGGAAGGAGGGAGGGAGGGAGAGGGAGAGGGTTAGAAAGAGATAGTGGGAGAGATGGAGATATATAGGGGGGGAGAGAGGGGGAGAGTGGGAGAAAGAGAGAGTGGTATAAAAAAAGGGAGAATGGGAGAGTTGGAGAGAAAGAGAGAGTGGAAGAGAAAGAGGGAGAGAGAGAGGAAGGGAGGGAGAGAGGGAGAGAGGGAGAGGG
>CM021100.1:537583447-537609411 GCA_007115665.2 Sequoiadendron giganteum | reverse complement strand
GGAGAGTGGGAGAATGATATAGTGGGAGGGAGAGATGGGGATAGTGGGAGAGAAAGAGGGAGAGAGGGAGGGAGAGAAATAGGGAGAGATGAAGGGAGAGAGGGGTACAATGGGATAAAGAAAGAGTGGGAGAGAGGGAGGGAGAGTGAGTGGGACAAAAAGATGGAGAGAGGGAGGGAGAGAGGGGGGAGTGGGAGAGAAAGAGGGAGAGAGGGAGGGAGAGGGAGTGGGAGAAAAATAGGGAGAGAGGGATGGAGAGGGAGAGGGGGAGAAAGAGATAGTAGGAGAGATGGATATATAGAGGGAGGGAGAGACAGAATGAGAGAGAGATAGAGGATACAGGGTTAAGATTTAAGGGTCTAAATGGTTAAGAGATAGAGGGTAGATGGAGATATTGGGAGAGATGGATGCCTCTATACCCTCTTAATCCCTCAACCCTTAAAACCTAATCCCTCAACCCCTATATCCTCTAAATCCCTCAACCCTCAACCCTCAACCCTTAAACCCTAATCCATAAACCCCCATACCCTCTTAATCCCCCAACCCTCAACCTTCAACCTTTAAAGCCTAATCCCTCAACCCCTATACCCTCTTAATCACTCGACCCTCAACCTTCAACCTTTAAACCCTAATCCCTCAACCCCTATACCCTCTTAATTCCTCAACCCTCAACCCCTATACCCTCTTAATTCCTCAACCCTCAGACCTTATCCCTCAATCCTCAAACCTTCAACCCTAATCCCTCAACCCTCAACCCTTAAACACTAATCCCTCAACCCCTATACCCTCTTAATCCCTCAACCCTCAACCCTTAAACCCTAATCACTCAACCCCTATACCCTCTACTCTATAACCTCTTAATACCTCAACCCTAAACCCTAAATCCTTAAACCCTAACCCGTAAACCCTCTACTCTCAATCCTCTACCCTCTACCCTCAACCCTAATCCCCCAACCCTTATACCCACTTAGTAAACTATCTACCCTAATCCCTCAACCCTCTTGACCCTTAAACCCTTAAACAATCAACCCTAAACCCTTGATCCTCAACCCTCAACCCTTAGACCCTAAAATCTTAAACCCTCTACCCTCAACCCAATACTCTCTACCCTAAACCCTAATCCATCAACCCTTACACCGTTAAATCCAAGAAAAATCTCTACCCTAATCCTTAAACCCTCAACCCTTAATCTATCAACCCGTATAACCTCTACCCTATATATTGGACCCTCAACCCTAATCCCTCGACCCTATACCCTATACCCTCAACCCTCAACCCTCAACCTTAAACCCTCAATCTTCAACCCTTAACACTTAAACCCTAAACCCTCTATCCTCTACCCTCTACCCTATACATTAAACCCTCAACTCTCAATTCTCAAACCTCAACCCTTAATCCCTCAACCCTCAATCCTTAAAACCTAAACCCTCTACCCCTATACCTTCTACCCCTTACATTGGACCCTAAACCTAATTTTTCAACCATATACCCTCAAACCTATGCCCTAAACCCTCTACCCTCAACTAGGTAAACCCTTAACCCTAAACCCTTCAACCATAAACCCTCAAACCTTCTACCCTATACCCTCAACCAAATACCCTCTACCATCGACCCTATTCCCTCAAACCTAAAACCTTAAACCCTAATACCCTAGAAACCATCAACCCTATAGGTCCTCCACCCTAATCCCTCAACCCTATACCCTCAACCCCTATCACTTTCTCTCTATCTATACATATCACCTCTCCCTCCCTCCCTCCCTCCTACCCTCTCTAATTGTCTCTATCTACTGTCTCCCTCTTTCTACATACCTCTCATTCAATCAATCCCTACCACCCTCTCTCTCTATTTCCCTCCCACTCTATCCCACTCTCTCCCACTCCCTCTCTCTCATGTCTCTCCCTCCCACCCCCCCTCTCTCTCAGGTCTCTCCCTCTGGAAACCTACCTAGGTAACTCTCTCTCTCCCCCCTCCCACCCTACCTAGATAAGTCCCACTCACTCCACCCCCTCTTTCTCTACCTCTATAAGGTAACTCCCTCCCACACCCTCTCCCACTAGCTATCTCTCAAGTATCTCCCTCTCACCCCCCTCACACTCTCAAGTCTCTCCCTTTGGCACCCTACCTACATAACTCTTTTTCTCTTTGTCTCTCTATCCCCCCTCTCTCTCTCCCTCTCTCTCAATTCTCTCTCTCCCACCTCCCCCTCTCTCTCCCTCCCTCTATCCCTCCCACCCTACCTAGCTAAGTCCCTCTCACTCAAACCCCTTCTCTCCCACTCCCTCTCTCTTAAACTCTCACTTCCACCCCCTCTCCATCTCTCTAGACTCTCTCTCTCTATTTAAATTCTCCCTCCCTCTAAATGCATACATAAATAAATACATACAAGCATAATACATATGTACATATAATCCTACATCCATACAAGCACACATACATACATACAATATATATGCATTGATACATACAAGCATACACACATACATACAAGAATGCATACATGACATACAAGCATACATGTACATACAAACATGAAAATATATCAGAATACATTCAATACATTGGAATTTAACATAAAGGAGCATGTGTTATAATATGCTCGCATTATGTCTTAGTTGATATGTTTCCCGTAGAAGAAAAAAAATGTCAAAACTAAAATATAACACTAGCACATCATAGCGCACTCACGTTATATCTTGCTTTGGGAATTCCTAAGCCTTAGGCTTGGTATTTTCCTTGGAATACCAACCCAAAGGCTTGGAAGGCATTCCCAATGACCAGAGATGTGTTTTTTTAAAAATCTACCATATTTCACATAATCGAGTTCATGCTCACCGTTAGGATTGCACGTGGTTCAATATCAAAAAAATTGAATACATGCGTAATGTTGTGTTCTCTCTTAACTATCCAATGATGTAATTTTTTTCACTTTCTGAAAATATTAAGCCTTTCATCCATAATTTATTTTATTTGTATGTCTTTTTTTGCCAAAAAGTAGTGTTTGGTATTTTTTGTTATAAATTAACCGTTCATCAAAATTTCAAATAAATTACATTTTTAGAAACTAGACTCCATTCTAAAAATTTATAAAAAAAAAAAAAAATTCAATTAGTTTCCAAAATTTGTAGGGGTAGCATAGCCAAAATTCTATTTTTCAGGAAATGTCCACTTCGAAAATTAGTAAAAAATCAAAATATTCATTAAAAAATTATCAGAAAAATATTGCATCAACTACATACTGTTAGCTAACTTCTGACCATTGTAATTTTAAAAATACTTAAAAAAACATTCACCTTACAAGGGTCGTACAAGAGTTGCTATGTTATGTTTTTTCTGACAAAAACACCACCAATTTGTGTGCATCCCTCTTTTGAACCCCTTAATCTCAACCATTTTAAAAATAAACTAGTAGTTTAGAAATTAGACTCAGAGCACTTCGATCCTTGTTTTTGTTCCATCTCAAATTTTTGAATGTAACTATCCTTAGTTTCACGTCCAAGGTCAGTATTTCCTTATTTTAGAAAAAAATCATCCACTTAAGTCCCCTTTTTGGGAAAAATCTTGGTGCACTTACCCTTGGAACATCCCATAACATCTCAAAACATCTTGAAATCATCCCAAAACAACTCATAGTCATCATGTAATGTCTCAAATTATCTCAGAACATTTTGAAATCATCTCAAAACAACTCAAAATCATCTCGTAATGTTTTGGAACATCTCAGAATCACCCTAAAATAACTCAAAATCATCCCATAACATTTTGGATCATCTCAGAACCATCCCGAAACAACTCGAAATTATCTCGTAATGTTTTAGATCATCTCATAATCATCCTGCAATGCCCCACATCACACCACATCAAAATGACATCAAAAACCCTAATTCCTATATTAATTGAATAATACAACATTATTTAATTAATTCAATTTTTCATCATTTCACATAAATTAAATAAATTTGACTTATTTAATAAAGTCTTGGAAACCCTAATTCCTCTATTGATTGAATAAAACAACATTATTTGATTAATTCACGTTTCATCATTTTGACCAATTAAATAAATCATATTTATTTAATAAAGTCCTCATCTCACATCATTTCATCTTGATTGATTAATTAATGACAATTATTTAATTACATCAGTAAATCACCTTATTCCCCTAAGTTGATTAAGTTATTAAATAATAATCTAACTACGACACTTTTCCTCCAAAAAATTGAATAAATAAATCAAACTAATGCAAATTTGTTTGCAAAAGTAAAACTTGATTTGCATGTTCAACTCCAAAAATGAATGAATTAATTAAATCAATTAATTCATATTCCTCACCCACTTTTTGATTGAGAAAATTATGATTGTTAACTAAGCAATCTATTTTGTTAACTGATCAATCCAAATTTTTAACTAAGAAATCTAATATATTAACTGATCAATCAAATTCCTAACTGAGCCGTCAAAATCCTTACTAATCAGTCTAAATCTGTTAAATGATCAATCACATTCGTGACTAGCCAATCTATTTCTCAATCACCCAAATTGTGCAATCAACTTTGCACAATTTTCTCATGTCTAAATCCTCTCAACACACTCTAACCATTGATTTGGGTATTCTTCAACATTATCTTGATCATAAATTTTTAATTTCATTTTCTATATAAAAAACCCCTTTCCTCATAAATAGGGATCAGAGAATCAACATACATTGAGCAACGAAGTTGTGTCAAGAACACCATTGATAGAGCTTCACCATTTCTTCGATCAACCAACCAAAATAGTCACTCATCAAGCTTTTACACATGAACTTTGGAGGATTCATGGTGATAAGAACAACCCAACATTAGGTGAATATACTCCACTATGGGATGGTAAGACTATGTTATTCTTGTACATTCAATACTATAATAATATATTCTTTAATGCATGTTAGAATAGCTTAGTTTCATTTCGTATGTGTATGTTTAGATCTTAGATTAATATGTTTAATCCTAGTTTAGATGCTTGAATTTAGCATATTTTTATCCCTCTTCTGGTTTAATGTTCTCTCCCTCACATAGTAGTAAATAGCCTTTCCCTAATATCATATCACGTTTTCTAATCAAAACAAAAAAAACATAGAACCTTTCCAAACACATTCAAAGCATAAAAAAGAGTAAGATTCAACATGCTTATAAATGTAAAGATCCAATTAAATCTAATTGGTTTCCAATCTTAGCCTCTTCAAATCATCTTACAACTTAGCAACTATCACTTCCACTCTTTCCAAATTCTCTCACAAAATCTCTTGTAAAATCTCTTGCAAAACCCCTCACTAAATCTCTCATAAAACTCATAAGAGTAGAGAAATAATTTAGAAAATAAAATAATGCAGATATGTGTCCCTTAATGGTAATGATTACCTCTATTTATACATATAAATTAGAAACTAAAGGCTAGAAACAAGGTAATTGGATTGACACTTCTTAGCTCAAATGGTTCGACTTAGCAAGGTAAATAAAAGGTGGAAAATTTATAAACTAAGACTCAACAATATTGTACAACCAGTCACTTTTATCATGGACAACAACAATATCATTCAAAAATACAAGGGAATTAATCTCACAAGTCGAATATCTCTATTCCAACTTCTATTTGACTAATTATCCCATTTGTAGTTGGCCTCCAACTTTGAACAAAGTTCTCAGAACAAACTTCTAAGGGAATGCCATTATTCATAATTTGGCACCACATAAACTTCATGCATGGTATTTTTGTGTTTTGGTTAAAAGACCAAGTCAAATCTTGTTAATGCGTTTCAAATTTTCTTTAAATCATTTGACTATCTCTTGCAAATAATTTTCATGTGATTTATACAATGTTGCATGTATTTTACACAAGTTAATACTTAGTGAAATTCTCATAGAACTGCCATGTAATATGCTCTTTGCATTATAGAATGTATGGTATGTGCTTTACATTATAGCATGTACTTAAAATATAATCTACACTATTTAAACATTATAATATATCTATAATATATATTGTATATATCTATTATACATATATATACATATATATATATATAATGACATGTAATGTTATTATATATATATTAACTTAAACATTTATAAAATGAATCATTGGATATTTGAATGTACATACTTATATGCATTTAATTCCATAATATTATTGCACATGTATCTATATATACACATATGCATACTTATATACATATTAATACACTTGTATGGATGTTGTCATCACGTCAATACATACACATATATCAATATATATTCTTATACATATATATGCATCATATATTTATATAAAATAATTTCCTCTAAATAATTTAAACTTATACAATTACATTAACATATATATATATATCACCTTTTCCATTCGATGTTCCCATGCATATGGGTAATCCATCGATAAGCATGCATAGATAGGTCTATCTTTGTATACTTATGTACGTATTTACTCATGTGTATGAGTTCATTGTAGACATTTATATACGTGTGTATATATACATCCTATGTATATATCTCATCAATTATAATATAAATGCATAAAGAAGTGTACTCAAAGATACAAAGAAACTCAAACACTTAAATCAAGAACATTTTCACAATTAAACCAAAACCTCCCCTAATTCACGCACAACCAAACTAAGGTATCTTACCTTTTTCCTATAATTATTGACTTGTGAAAGCTCAATTAGGCTGATTAAGAGTTACCAGACCAAAACTCTTCTCCTAAGTGATACTTCCCCTGCCTTCCAAAGATGTGAACCTGTACTTGCAACCAACTTGGTACATTTGCAATAGTAGTCATCCGATCACAAAACAATCATTTGCATTATATACTCCATAGTCAAGATTAATACATATATAACATCAATTTGAATCAACCATTTATTCATTATATTTCCAATGATTCATATAAACAAAATACAATCACATTTATTTCGATCAAAGTTACAAACACACACATATATGCAAGTATTTCATGTAGCTTGGTAATAGTAATTAGGTAAATACACAACATGGTGTAACAACTCTATTCAGGTTACTAATTTTATGGGTATGTGCAGGATCATGATGGGCCAAAAAGTGGCGATATGTAAGTGATATGATGGCCCCTATGGCTAATGACTTTTTTTTACCCAAAATTGATGAAATGAAAAGGGTTTTTAAAGGTGATTCTAAGATTTCCACCAATATAAATTATGCTTTACTTTGAATTTAATAAATTATTATTATTCATTTGCTATTTGAATTATGACTAAATTCCAGATTGATAGACTGATTGAAAAACATCTATAACTTTCAAATGGTATCACATTTTTTGAATCTGAAACATGTGCCGCATTCTATGCTTCACATACTATAGGATTAAAAAAAAGAAAAATTGAATTTCATGAAGTTTTGACCAAGTTAAGGTGGTTAGACATACGATTTTTTATATTTTTTAAAATTTGTAATAAAAAAATCATAATTAATTATTTACTTGGAAAAAAATTACAAACAAAGATGCATCACATTGGGACATGAGTCCTATACTTATATATAAAATCTTATAAAAAACTATTATTATTTTATTGTGGTTAAGGTGGTCAGACAGACACCTACTTCTTATTTTCCCCTGAAATTTAAGTACTACTGCATTGATATTTAAAATTTTCACCAAATTAATTTTTTTATTTTTGAAATAAACTTAGTATTTTAGAAATTACATTTAATTTTATATAGATTCTATTCTTACATATTTTTGAGATAATATAGATAAATTATTCAAATATTTACTTCAACTTGCCTAACTCTGATTTTCTGATTTTCATTGCCACTTGAGGGCCTGTTTTCTCCATGATGATCCTGCACATACCCTTATACACATAGTATTCATGCATGCACATGATGGTATAGAGGTCTAGACATCAAGGTATTAAGAGAGAATCACTTCTACATTAACAACAATCATAGTCATTCCATCAAGTTTTTGCAAGGATTTTTTCAAATTTTCAATGATAATTTTAGGAAAGAAATATGAGATACAATCAACACATAATATGGTCAGATAATTGCACATCACAATTCAAGAATTCAAGGATTTTTTGTTGGTTGAATAGGATTTATGTGACAAGTAGTGTTAAATTTGTTTGTGTGTGTGATAATATGTGGACTAATTAACAAGGTAAAATAACACACCAATGAAACATTAAATCAAAGTAAACTAATTAAAAAGATAAAACAAACTCTAAGTAACAACAACTCCTTCAAATGCATCCCATTGTCTTCTATCTCCAAGTATTCTATGTAAGTTATTGGCTTTTAGCTGGTGTAAGTAGCAGCTTGTTGGAATGACAACTTAGGAGAACGATATTTATGCAACATGCATGCTTATTGCTAAATGATTGAAATTATGAAGGTAAAACTGAAATGCTATGCTATGAACTTGAAATTCCAAATGCTGATTTGAATTCAACTATAGTAATCACACTTAAATTCACAAAATCTAGGATCCTTTTCAACTCACAAGAGAGTGGTATCTATAGATTTTTGGAGGCAAGAATCTAGTCGACAAAGATCAATGGCTGAATTCAAACATGTCAAGATGAATGGTGAGAGATTGAGAAGTTGAGAGAAAGATGGAAGTTTGAGAGAATAATGGGAGATGTTTCCTCCTACACAACCTTCTTCATTCAAAAATGAAGGAAAGTTGTCATTTGTGCACTTCATTTATGAGGAGTTAGTTGGTAGTTAAGGATAAATCCTAATTAAATAAATAAATTTATTTAATTATATGTCACAATGAATTTAGAAGCTTCCATAATTTAAATAATTAATATTTAATTATGTGTGAGAGATGGTAAAAAAATGTCTATTTAAATATATAAAATACGTAATTAAATATGAAATGAAGAAAGTTTCTAATTAAATATTTTAGAATATTTAATTATATGAAGAGAAGAAAGTTTCTAATTAAATATTTTAGAATACTTAATTATATGAAGAGAAGAATTTCTAATTAAATATTTGAAATATTTAATTACATGAAGAGTGAATAATTATAAAGTGTTTAATTAAATATTTAAAAATATTTAATTAAATGTGGAAAAGGAATTTAGAGGAATATTCCATTATTTGGATTTAACAATTCAAACTTAGAATAATATGATAATTAATATAAATAAATAATAAAATTTATTTAATTTAATTAAGAAGAAGATGGTAATAATTAAATAATTTTTTTTTATTTAATTAAGCTAGAAAAAAAAAAATGAACAATATAAATAAATAATTAAATTTATTTATATTTAGATAACTTTAAAAGATTAATTAAATAATTCATATTTAATTAATTAATAGGTTTTATTTATAATGACCATTTTTAAATGTATACATTTTGCCCCTCTTTGAAGTGATGTGTTTTATGCATTGCTTCAAAGAATTAAACAGTTTGCCCCTAACTTTGAAAAGTTGATTGATGATGTTATATGCCCCCTCGGGTGATGAATCGGATAAAGTTTCAAAAAAATTGGATATTTTTGGAAATTTTTGATGATTATTGAAAATTTACATTGATTTGATGTCCAATTCATTGGCCAATAAATATGATTTAATGAAAGCTGCTATTGAAGGATTGATATGAAGATGAAGAACTATGATTTTTCCCTAATTGATGATGCTTTTTGATTGATTCAACATGTGATAGTGAATTCATGATGATTGATTGATGATGACTGATAAGAATCATAGTAGGATTGATAAAGTGACCTCATGATGAATGAGCCTCACTGATAAGATAGATTGATAAATTTGTTTTCATGATTGATGAGAAAAAAAATAGAAAGATTGATAAATTTTCTTTCATGATTGATGAAAAACAAATAGTAAGATTGATAAATTTGTCCTCATGATTGATGAGAAAACAAATAGTAAGATTGATTTGATAGAAGAGGATTGATTGGTTGAATGGTTAAATGATTGGATTTAGATGATGGATTGATTAGATGAAATTGGAGATGAGGAAGATGATGCAAAATGATGGACAAGAGAGGATGATAAGCAATAGGAGATTGAGAAGATAAAATGAGAAGAAAGAAAACATAAATGGATTCAAAAATAAGTATGATGTTTCCCTAGTCAAACTACAAGCCGAGATGGATTGATGATGATGATGATAGTGTTGTTGATAAGGGAATGATACATCTTGAAACAAAACAAGGATAGGGAAGGATACATCCCGATGATGATGATGATGAGAGTGTTGTTGATAAGGGAAGGATACATCCTAAAACAACACAAGGATAGGTAAGGATACATCCCAATGATGATGATTATTAAGGCTTGTAGTAAGGATAGGAACAAGTCCAAAGGTATGATTAAATGATTTGTGCTAGATTGAATGGATAAAATTAGATGAATTTGGAAGAAGTGATTGGATGGATATAATTAGATAATGCAGATGAGATGTGATGCATATGATAATTCTCATGCACAAACTAATATGGATTGCAATCTATATGAATCATGCAATCCTAACTATGCAAAATGAACTACACATTGTTGTCATTTTGTAAACCAATTATGTGTTTAATTTTCATCATTGAGCCTTTTGAAATGTTGAAAGTTAGTACAAGCATCAAAGGGGATATTCACACCATTCATGACCTGGGTACTACTTCCATGATGTTTGATATAGCAAGTTCATACAAGCATCAAGGTATAATTAAACCAAGATGACCTGAGTACTTCTTGCATAAACAGACAAGAGTTAACCTTTTTCCTATGTAAATCCTGAAATGCCATCAATGATACATTGTAGAGCATGTACCATGATAAATTTTCATTGTAATAATGTTTAACTCACCGAAAGAAATCAAAGAAAAATCATATTCCTTCCTTATGACTCTAGTTCATAACATCATTGAGTCATTCGAGAGATATGATGTCATCAAATTTCAAAACAATAGTTCAACTTGTGCTTTAAGTTTTTCCTTCATTTTATTCAGATTAAGATCATCCAATTTGGTTCAATTTTAAACTCTCACATGTCTCAAAGCTATTTTGACTAGACTTGATTGGATAATTGATTGTTGATCTGATACTTCACGCATGTTGTCATTTGTCTGCTCAAAGAGTTCAAAAAGTTGATTTCCCCCAGCGAGTTTAGGATTTTTCCCCCAGACTAGGATGAGACACAACCATTTTATTGATTTTATTTTAGATTTTGGAAATATTTTGATTTTTTTGGATTTTGATGTTTTCTGATTTTATTTTTTATTTTTTATTTTGATGTTTGTGATTATTTTTTGGATTTTTCAAGGACATTTAAGATGGAATGGGATGACCAATTGAAGAAACAAGATGCCCCACAATATAAGATAAGATGCATGATGAAGGATATGGTATGGAATATTTGCATAAAGTGAATAGGATAAGATGCACGATTTTCAAGAGCAAAGGTGAAAATGAGAATAATGACCATGAATGATAAGAGGAAAATGGAAGATAGTATATGGATAGGGAGATGGATATGAAAGATAATATTTGCATGATATGGGGATGGAAGAAGGATTTAATCATCAAGTTTCATGACTAATATCCCCTGAATATGCGCTCTAATAGACCATGGGAATGGGAATTAGACTTACAAATGTTGGCATGATAGTAGAAGCTAAGGCCTTATGTAAAGCTTTGAATTAAAGAAGGAGAATGGGGAATGGATAGTGGATAAAATATATGAGTTTTGAAGGCTTGGTGATAGATAGATGGAAAGTATGGCAATATTAACATTGGCACACACCTTGAAGGGTGATGGAGTGATGGAGAAAAATTGGATTTGGAAGGTGATATGTTTTTAGATGGGAGATGGGGAGAAGCTTTCAGATTAGCAAACTTGGATGCCAACTTTTATTTTAATGCTTCTATGAGACTTTTAGGAATCCACATGACTTTTGATTTTTGATATTTTCTTTATGGGCCTTTGTGGCCTTTGAGATTTTTCTCTTTGATTTATGGACCTTTGTGATCTTTGAAATTTTTCTTTTGAATTGATGGGCCTTTGTGGCCTTTTGAATTTTTATTTTGCTATGATGGGAATTTGTGGGCTTTTGAAATTTTCTTTTTCTCTGGTGTGCCTTTGTGGCCTTTTGAAAATTTCATTTGATTTTTGGATCAAATTTTCTTTTATTTTTGCATGACTCTTCGAGGAGACATGTTGATCCTTTGATACATGTGGATTTTTATATTGAAGCTTTTGACATTTGGGACCCAAAGTTCTTCCAAGAGCAATGGGAGGAGTCTATTGAGATGAATGATATGGAGGTATGATGGATGAGTTAATGTGGGAAGAATTTTGAAAGTGGATAAAGGATGTTTTCCTTTGTTGTTCTTGAAGAATAGGAGATGGAGAAATGTGGGACCCTAATATGAATGGAGGGGTTTATTAGCTAGGGTTGGGATGATATGCACCAAGGATAGATGGGAGGTTTTATGAACTAGGATAAGGACCTAGGATGGATGGAGAGTTAGATGGAATAGGATACCTATGTTGAGCATGAGGTGTATAACCAAGGCCATGAGAATATGGATGTGCTTGGATAGAAAGGGGTTCTAGGATACCTTGTTCATGAAGGCCTAAGCCTTTGCCTTTGTATTTCATAATTTTGAACATTCGTTTAGCAATGGGATATGTATTGTTTGTGAAACAAGATGCAAGTCAATTTTGGGGAGAATATGATATGGATGAAAGGATAGGTGTTGGAAGTAAAATGGAGTGGATAAAGGTGGAGGATCCCAATTTGTAGGTGCAGGGTTCATGGATAGCTTGAATAAGTGTGATAGACTCTCGACATGAGATGATGGAGGATTTTGATCATGAGGAGAATTAAGAAGGGTGACAGGATAATTTGATCTTGACTAGGAAAATAATAATTAGATGGAGTGGCTTGATCATCATATGGAAGGGAATAATAATATAGGATGGAATAATTGTCATGCTCCTCGGATGTGATTGATTCATGAGAGGGTATGGATTCATAAGATGGGATGGAGGGAGGACATGGAAAAACATTTTTTTCTTGAGATGGAAGAGGATTGTCATGGGTGAATAATGAAAGGAGGGGATCATAATATAGTTCTTGAGAGATGGGATCTTGATCAAAGATTGGAAGGGTTTGTAGAATTTTGGTATCATGGGATGGAGTGGAAAGAATGTTTTGATCAAGATGTGTAGATTGAAATGAGTCATTGGATGTAAAGGATATGATAGAAGAAGGTGATTGAATGGAATCATTATCTTGGGTGAAAGAATCATGAGGCTCATTTTGAATTATGGGGGAAGAAGATAAATGCATGACATGAAAAGATTGGTCAATGTTATTTGATGGCTTAGATTCGGGCTTCTTATTTAACCTTTGCAAAAATTAAGAAACATTGAATTTGGTTGATTTTGTTTTTGGAGTAGAAGAGGTTACGTTCATATTTCTGTCAAAGGACTTATTATTTGTGCCCCCTTGTATTTTATTGATTTTCCTTTGGATTTCTCTTATTTTTTGAGTAAGAGCACTAAAATCATTTAGGGGGGCCTCAGAATCCTCTCTAATCCCTTCTGTGTCAAAATCAGTAGGGAACTTAGCTCCTTGATTGGCCAATGAAAGGAAATATCTTTCTTTGTTTTGTTCCAAAACTCTATCCATGAGAGTATGGAATTGAGGATCTTGTTCTACTTCTTGAAGCATTTCTTTTGTTATCTCATCATTATTCGTATTATTCCTAGGGTAAAGTCTATGAAAAGGATTTTCTTCTTTATCACCACTATTGTTTTTATCACCCATGTTGTTTAATGTCCTTTCCCTTTCATATCCTTCTATGTTCTTTCAAGATCTTGTGACAACAGGAATAATATTTTGCCAAATTTCCACTAACTTTGATCAAAAGAATGAAATAGTGCAATTTTTGATGGATATCTAAGTCAGAATAGAATGAAGATTCTATAGATATGACTTATGTGATTTCTAATATTTAGCTCATGATTCCCTGATTGAAAGGATGATAATCCTGTTTGCGGGAGTTAAACCAAAAATAAAAAATAAAGATGATTTTGCACTTTGTGAGGTTTGATCGTAGTTTTGGAAAAAAAAGGATTTTGACAAAATGCCTAATGCTCACTAAGCTCTCTATTGAAGAAATTGATTGGGATGATTAGAGTACACAATTATTGGTTAGGGAATGAAAGAGGAACAAATACGCTGATTTTGATTATGCCTTTGAGAAAGAGCTCTTCTTTAAAAGAAATCTCGTGAATATAATGGTTCTGAAGAAAAATCATCAATGAAACCTCTAACAAAGTCATGATATTTATGAATAAAGGTTTTGTGTTCAAGAAAAACCTTTCGAATTTAGTATAAAAATTTCCTCTTTTTCAATAACTTCTTATAACTGAGATATTTCTTTGGCTTCTTAATCTTCTTCTCTAGGGACTTCTAGAAAAAATTGTATACTTCTAGACCCTGAGCATACAAAAAGACAAGACTGAGATGGCAGATTTTCGGGTGTCAAAAAATTACCTAGGCTCGGAATACAGATGCGCTAAAATATCCAACCTATGCACTGGACTGTTGCAAGTATGCACTAAAATAGAGCATAGATGCGCTAAAAAAAAGCATAGATGCACTAAAATAGAACATAGATGCACTAAAACAAAGCATGTATGAGCTAAAACAGAGCACAAATACATTAAAACAGAGGATGAATGTGCTGAAATAGAGCACATATGCACTAAAACATAACATAAATATGCTGAAACATAGCACAAATGTGCTAAAACAGACCAGGGATGCACTAAACTATCCAATTATTGTTATGAGATAGACATGTTTTGATAGTTTGATGTTTTTGGATGATCTTTATCTGATTTAAATTTGGAAAAACATGACATAGTAGAAAATAATTGTTTTGAAAATCCTAAAATCTAACAAAGAGTGTATGTTCTTGAGATTTTCACGGGTATTGAACAAAATAAGCACTTCAGACAAAATCACTCTTTGTTGTCAAATAGGTCATCATAAAAGCCACAACCCACATCTTAAAATTGCGTTGACTCACACAACCATGTCACCCCCTAGAGGGCACCCATGTTTTTATCTTTTCCAGGTGTGTACTCAAGGTTAGATTTCTCGATCCCTTGAGCAAACAATCCATGGAAATTATATGGTGAGTGTCTTGGGGGTAGATTCTTCGCTCCCCTTGCACTGTGTTTAATATGATGCTTGGATACTGACATGGTTGGCTTTCTACACTATGGTTCATAATAAAGGTATCCGTTTGGTGTGGAAATAGATAAAATCCCTCAGGAGACATCTCAATCTTTAGAACAAATATTTTGGGGATCATTACCTTTCCCACTTTTGTTGAATATGGGTTTCCCAAAAATTCACTTTTGATTAGAGTGGGTTGGAAAACCTGGCTTTGGTTGTTCTCACTTAGGTCGTTCTCGTAGGGTGAGTAATTTTTCCCACTACGACAAGCCTTCTATAGGATGTAATAAAGCATGAATTGCATAAAATGAAAAAGGTAAGTCTGGTGTTTTGGTCACCCAGTAAAGGGGAGAGAATAAACCTATTACCCTGCAATCACAACAAGTAAATGGTTCAATTTTAAATCCAAATGAATATTTTCTACACTAAGTGAAGATGTTACTTCACAAAAAACATTGGATTCATTTTAACCAAGAAAAATAACGTTTGGTGACTATCCTAGGATTGGTTAATTCCATATTTAAGTGACTAGCCTAAGATTCCTTCATTTTTAATTTAAAACTAAACTGAAAAATCTTTGTCTACAGATGGCATTAGAATCAAGATATTTTTTACACCCCTTGTATGCGCTAAAAGAACTGGTAAATTCACTAAAACAGTCAGTAAATCCACTAAAGGAACTAGCAAATACGCTAAAAAATCCCACCAATGCGCTAAAACAAACATCGTATGCGCCAAAATAGAGCATGTATGCACTAATCTGCAGATCATATGTGCTAAACCAAAGCTCCAGTCCATCACCTATCAGAAAATTCTGCAATAAAAAAGATTAAATATGGGGCAAGGCCCCATAGTGGGTGCCAAAAATGTGTGTGAGAATATGTGGACTAATTAACAAGATAAAATAACACACCAATGAAACATTAAAACAAAGGAAACTAATTAAAAAGATAAAACAAACTCTAAGTAACAACAACTCCTTCAAATGTGTCCCATTTTCCTCTATCTCCAATGATTCAATGGAAGTTACTGGCTCTTAGTTGGTGTAAGAAGCATCTTGTTGGAATGACAACTTAGGAGAATGAGATTTATGCAACATGCATTTTTATTGCTAAATGATTGAAACTATGAAGTTAAAACTGAAATGCTAAATGCTGATTTGAATGAAACTATAGTAATCACTCTTAAATTCACAAAATCTAGGATCCTTTTCAACTCACAAGAGGGTTGTATTTATAGATTTTTGGAGGCAAGAATCTAGTCAGCAAAGATCAACGACCGAATTCAAACCTGTCAAGATGAATGGTGAGAGATTGAGAAGTTGAGAGAACGATGGAAGGTTGAGAGAATAATGGCAGATGTTTCCTCCTACACAACCTTCTCCATTCAAAAATGAAGGAAAGTTGTCATTTGTGCACTTCATTTATGAGGAGTTAGTTGGTAGTTGAGGATAAATCCTAATTAAATAAATAAATTTATTTAATTAGATGTGACAATGAATTTAGAAGATTCCATAATTTAAATAATTAATATTTAATTATGTGTGAGAGATGATAAAAAAATAATAATTTAAATATATAAAATACTTAATTAAATATGAAGTGAAGAAAGTTTCTAATTAAATATTTTAGAATATTTAATTATATGAAAAGAAGAAAGTTTCTAATTAATTATTTTAGAATATTCAATTATATGAAGAGAAGAAATTTTCTAATGAAATATTTGAAATATTTAATTAAATGTGGAAAATGAATTTAGAGGAGTATTCTATTATTTGGATTTAAAATCTCAAACTTAGAATAATATGATAATTAATATAAATAAATAATTGAATTTATTTAATTTAATTAAGAAGAAGATGGTAATTATTAAATAAAATTATTTATTTAATTAAGCTAGAAGAATTAGAAAAGTGAACAATATCAATAAATAATTAAATTTATTTATATGTAGATAAATTTAGAAGATTAATTAAATAATTCATATTTAATTAATTAACATGCTTGATTCATACTGACCATTTTTAGATGTATACAGTTTGAAATTTCACTAAAGTTGGACATGGAAAGGGTGAACACGATGGTGATGGAACATGTGTAAAAAGAGCCCGAGCTAGAGATGAGTTGAAATACCAAGGTGGTGCTAAGTTGACCGATGTAGAAACAATTATACAATGGTGTAACTCTACAATGGGACTAGGTAATCAAGGTAGGTCTATGGTTTCTAGATTTTTCTAGTTGGTAAATGAATTTAATATTGTTGTACAGTTAGAGGATTGAGTGAGTTTCACTCATCTACAACTTCAAATGCAAGTTTACTACTTATTTATATGAGATATATTTCATGTATGGATTATTTTTGGGAAGATTATGAGTTAAAAGAGTTGGTTGATGAATGGTCTTGTAGACCTTTAGTTCCCATTGACACATATCAAGTTCCACAAGCGCTACAATTGAACCAAATAGAAGTATCAATGGACTTTGACCATGTATCTAACCTCATGCAACCAAGTATATTATGATTTATTAATTAGTTAAAATCAAAATTTTAAATTATTTTATTATATTTTACATGGTTTTTGGAATTAATTTATTCGCTCAATAAAATGCAAGTCATGTGTATGCGGTTATTGCTGATGAGAATAATGTAGAAGGAATGGATTATTTTTTTTGTTGTATAGAGAGGATAAAAAAGTTGACTACCACAATCACTGATGGAGAGGGTAATAAGTATCCAATAGGCTCTATTGTTGTCATAGGAACATGGATTAGAAGGTGTCCAATTCCAAAATTTGATGTTTGGTTGTTCAAGGACTTTGACACACATAGGCATATTCTTCATTATTCTAACCTTATTGTTGCAATGAATATTCAATTGATTAAATATCATGGTAGGCCACTTTATAAGAATTTATGTAAAGTTTATAAAGATAATCATGAGGTAATACTTGAAACTATAAGGGTTGGAGCTGATCCACAAGTTTCAGTAGATTGAATTTGGGCCAATTGCAGATATTTGGTTTGTTGGAGTATTGGATCAAACTGATTAGAATGAACGAGTAGAATAGTTTTAAAAATTTGTATATATCATTGTTTGATTGGCATATCATCTACTAATTGTACAAATATACAAAATACATTTTTTTTTTAAATATCATAAGCTGATTTTTATCTATGTATAGTCAAAAAATTATATATACAAACAACCAACATTCTACGAAATGTTAAAAACATGATTTTTTTGTAAATATTGTCAACTGTTTTGTATCTATTCATAACTAAATTTTTTATATATATAATTGATGAATATTTTGTTTGATGTTGAGGTTGTGTTGTTGATATTTGGTTGTCATTGATGTCAAAAATATTAGCATTAGGATTTAAATATAGTGAAGTGTGAAGAGGCTAAGGGGTATGTGAAGATGGAAGAGAGGTTTTGTGGTGTAGTGAAGTTTGAAGAGGGCTAAGGGGTATGTGAAGATCTGAGCGTAAATGCTTTATCAATTGAGGATTAGAATAGATTTTTTGAGTGAATTCTATGATAGGTAGTACTTCATATTCAAAGCTTCATTAGAACTGAAACCTACATACTGAAGGTGTATTATATCATTTCATACTTTTGGGAGTGATCCACAATCTTTTTATATTGGTGTTTAGCCATATTTTGTGTTTAGGTTGTGAGACTTTTTAATGGATAGTGAGTCCTGACATTGAGCCCTATAATATCTTGTATTCAAATATAATATATTGTTTGTTAAACCTCATCGTGGTATTTCCCTTTTTTAATTTTACACATAAAAATCTTGGTGTTCATGTGTGTTCTTGCATTGATTTGTTTCTATGTTTTCTCTTTTTGATTCAGTCAGATTTGTGATAATGGTTACATGGATTTTAATAGAATGGTTTTATGGAGTACCGATTCAGCCCCCCTCTCAGTATTCCAACTATTCAATAATTGGCATCAGATCTTGGTTCCTCGGAAGGAGCCTAACATCTTGAAGAAGGTCTTGAAATTCGAGTATAAGAAATTTTTTCCTCCATAAGAGATCTCTGATAGATATTCAAAAGAAATTGAAAACCTAAAGAATAAGCCAAAGGAAGTGAATGATTGTATGAAGGATTTGAGGAGAGGATTTGAAAACTAATGTGATCAACTTAGAAGAGAACATGATAATATCACTAGACTATTACAACAATTGGAAGAAGTGAAAAGAATTGAAGGATATTAGCTAGTTGAAATTCAAGAGAAAATGGATGAATGTGTCAAGCTTGAGCAAGAAGCAAAAAGATTTAGGTCTAATATAGAAAGGGCAAGAAGTTTTGAGAAAAAATTTAAGGTAAGATATTCAATGCTTGATGAGTTGATTACTTAGATCAAAGACCGAAAATGGATAAAAGTTGTTAACGGTTTGAAGAAGGTTAGTATTCAAAAGCGAATCAATCTTCTAACAAGAAGACTCAGTGTAAAGATGGATGAATCAAGAACTTAAGAAATAATTTGGAAATAAATACCATCAAAAAACCTAATGCTAAGAGGTATTTTTATTTCAATGGTGTTTGTTATTCATGTAAGAAATTTGGTCATAAGGAAATGGATTGCAAAAGTAAAATTAATGATACTCTATCATTCTTCAAAAAATTATTTAAGTGCATGAAGGTTGGACATAAAACTAATCAGTGTGAAAATGGATCGAATAAAGGAAAGAATGGAAGGAGGAATGTTGTTTGTTTTAATCTAGAACATCCTATTGATAACTATAGAAGAAGGAAAGATAACTATCTAGTGAAGAAGCATGAGCAAATCATTGATCTAGAAGAAGTGAGAAAAGAGATGAAAATAATCTAGAGAAAGGAATGAGAATTGAAGAAATTTGAATCAGATCCATCTATGTCAACCTCCAATGTAGATATGCTCATCAATTTTTGAGTCTAGAAATGATTAAGGGGGAGAAATTATCAAAAAAATTAAGAAACCCCCTAATCGACACTTATGTCACATCATGGTAGAAGTATATTTAGTGTGGTAATGAATTCAAGGAAATTTTCAATCGCATGTGTGAAGAATGAAGTTTGTAGAATTTGAAAGAATGGAGGTGCACATAATTTTTGAGGTAATCTACCTACAATTTGAAGCATTTATTGTGAAAGAATTCACAATGAAATTAAAAAATTCAGATATTTCAAGAGGTATATGTATTTTTGGAGAAGTGTGCAAAGGAAGTTTAGAGAAGCAAGAGAAATTCAAAATTTTAGGGTTTGAAGGAGAAATCAAAGCATGCTCTAGAAGCTAGATATCTATCCATTCCTTGTTGAAATTTATAGAGGTATTCCCTCTTGTATAATATTTCATTTTTATTGCTATGGATGATTCAAAGGTTGTGGATAGTTTGGATAAGTTGTAAGTAAATTTGAAGAAACATTTAAAAACTCTATCAAAAGATTTAGTTAGTGCATTCTCTTGCATTCCTCCTAGAGTGTTTCCCACTAAAGATATCTATGCATTCATCTATAGTAAGATAGATGAAATTTCACTTGTTTAGTTAAGTATTCTATGGAAGAATGAATTGGAAGAAAACCTTGATGCCTACAAAGTGTTAGTTGAGAAGCTGGATGTGTGGCAAAAAGCCCCTTTGTTTGAGTTCGATAGGAAGTATGTTTGAATAGTCTTGAGAAAAATTCATGACGAATTGTTGTAGATTTATTCAAAGCACATTTGATTACTAGAGATCAAATTAGAGATGTAACTATTTTGTGTTCCTCTAGACTAGTTCCCAAATGAAAGGCAATAAATGAGTAATAGATAATTGAGGTGACTTGTGTGACCCTTGAAGGGAAAGAGATTGTTTTGAGATCAATTGATATGTTTTTCTACCTAGAAATGACCTCATAGTTTCTACTGCTATTGCAAATACTTCTATTGACATGGTTAGAAGAGGTATGGATTATGACTTGTGTGAGATACTTCGAATACATATTTTAAAGAACTTAAAGGAAATTAATTAAAGTAAGAAGAATAAATTTCGGTACATAAATTTGATTGTCTGCTTACTATTTTACTTCTTGAAATAATTATTGGTAATAGGAAGAATAGAATGGTCAAATACAAAACCTACTTCCCATCAGATCATAAATTTCATTCTAAATCTTGGTAATTTAGATGCTCAAAAGAATACTCTTGCTACATTCTTTGGAACATTTAAAATTAGGATGAACAAAAGGTTAAGGATTCCTAGAAGTTTTATTGAAAGGTACTCCAAAAATATCAATTTCCTAGTTTCTATAGATGTTTTTCATATGGAAGCAGCTTAATCAAGGTTGTTGTGGATATTTGAGTTAGATTATGAAGTGTCAGAGGCTGAAATTGGTCACTATGCAAGAATTTTATTGGAGAGACCTAAGAATCCCAATTAAGAAGGTACCTCTTGTAGTGAAACCAAAATAGGGAAAGAGAGAAAGATTATAGTCAAACAAGAAGTTCCAAAAGGATGTGAGTCGGAGAGAGATCAACAGGAGCATGAAATAATAAATAGTCAAGGAGATTTGGAATAATAGGTTATTCCTAGTGCTAATTTTGATTCATCTATTTCTATTGTGGAAAATATTAGAAACATGATTAATTATTTGAAGTTCTATCTCTTTGGATTAGAGGTGCATGTTGGAATCAGGTTTTCTAAAGAAAATCTAGAAGATATCAAGAAGAAATGTGTAAGTGCACATAGTCAAGTGATGAAATAATTGGAGAATGTATAAGTTTGTGAGGAAGAGGCTTAGGAACTACTTTTTTTCCTAGATTGGTTTGGAAGTACATTGAAGATAAGAGATGAGATAAGGAATAGTGAAACCCGAATGAACACTCAAGTAGATACGTACAAATTTGTCGAAGATAGAGATAAACAGAGATGGTCCTACATTGTGCAGCTTCAAGAAAAATAATTTCCCCTACAAGACAAAACAACAAAAGATATTAAGAAGTTTGTGGAAAATATCTAATGCTCTTGATAGTATTGGAAAATTTTGAGATATTAATTAGTCCCAATACTTTAGTAGATGGTATAGAATCCTTAACTAAGCTTGAACTATTACACAAGACTCTTGTAAGTGAAAAATTTTCATGGGAAGAAGGCAAAGCCTCATGAAAGGGAACCTTGAAGAATCTCAAAGGTTTTTCTTCTTCAGGTTAATTCAACTATTTGTGTTCACATCTTTTTGATTGATTTTTTATGTATATATGTATATATACTAAACCTCATCCTTTTCAATTGACGTCAAAGGGGGAGAGATAGAGAAAGGCAATTTTTTATTTATTGAGAAGAACAATTTTGATAAGGGGAGTTTTTAGTTGTCTTATATTGAAATTTTTTTTTGACATGCATGTTGCCATCAATGCCAAAGTGGGATATTGTTAGAATTAGGGAGCCTTGCAACATGAGAATGAAGTGTAGATGGTTTGTATTGGTTGTTCCTATGTTTTCATTTATGTCAGCATGGTGACAACTGTACATGAAGTTTTCTTGGTTTCTCGAAAGCTATTCTTTGTTGGTAGTATTCTTTTGTGATGAATCAGTGTGTTGGTTTTTGAGTCCAAAATTCATCACAATAAAATATATGGCTCTAATTTCTTAACCATGCTATCATGTCTCATTTAGATAGCTACATCTTGGATCTTGAGCAGTTTTGGGTTGTGAGCACAAATTTATCACTAACAGAGTTCAACTATGTATTTTATTGTTATTCTCTTCTTAGAATATCAGTGTGGGAGACTCCACATTTTCTTAAGGAGAACATCCGAATGCTATGGTTCTAATGGTAGTCTCTATCATGATAGTATGTTGGGAATTTGATCTACTCTTAGATCCAAAATGCGTTTTCTTTGAGGATTGTATATTTTTTTAGAGTTTCTATGCATTAAGTTCTAGTCTTGACCGACCTAGAATATGCAATACACTAGGGAGACTAGTTATACTTTATGGCTTTTATCCAACTTGATATAATGCACTACATGGAAAAAATATTTTAAATCATATATGGTTTCGACAAGAATTTTTTGATTATTTTTATTTCATCTAATTAGGCCAACCTAATTATTCAATGAAATATACTTATATATATATAAGATTATTTTAAGGAAGAAGTGTGTACGTGTGGAAGAAAGGACTTGTGGGGTAGTGAAGTGTGAAGAGGACTAATGGGTATGTGAAGATCTGGTCCTAAGAGATTTATCGGTTGAGGATCAAAACATATTTATTGAGTGATTGTTGTGAGAGGTAGTACTTCATATTTAGAGATTCATTGGAATCTAAACCCTACATATTGAAGGTGTATTCTATCATTTCATACTTTTGGTAGTGAGCCACAATATTTGTATCTTGGTGGTTAGCCATATTTTGTATTCAGGTTATGAACCTTTCAAAGGATAGTGAGTCCTAGGGATAAGCCCTATAATATCTTGTTTTTAGATATAATATATTGTGAGTTAACCCTCACTGTGGTTTTTCCCTTTACACATTTTCCATGTAAAAAACTGTGTTCATGTGTGTTGTTGCATTGATTTGTTTCTATGTTATCTCTTGTTGTTCAGCCAGATTTGTGATAGTGGTTAGATGGATTTTACTAGAATGGTTTTATGGAATATTGATTCATCCCCCTTCTCATTATTCTGGATGTTCAATAAGAGTACCCTTTGGTACCCAAAATCCATGACGATCTACTGAAGATGAAACCCTCACCTCTTCCTCTGAATTTATTTTCACAGAAGTATTATTGCACCCAACAATGCATGCATCAAGGTTATGCAATGTGCCATATCTGAAAACTCTAGCAGTCACTATAACACCTCTAACCATTTTGCATTCCACGTTAGAGAATACTACCTGCACACTTGAATATATTATTTTTATCATAGATAATATATTTCATGCTAATCTAGGGATACAAAACACACCATTAATACATTTTATTCTACCTTCAGAAAACTTGATTCTAAATTTGCCATGACCAATAATATTCAAATAAGAATCATCACCCAAGTACACCTTACCTCCATCAGATTCTTCATATTCATAAAACCAAACTTTATTACTCAGATGAAAAGATGTGCCTAATTCAATTAACCATGCATCATTACCTGCACGATTTGCCAAAGCTGAAATAAATTCATCACCATCTTCCTTCTCATCTAACTCAAAATCATAGTATAATTTATTTTCTTCTTCTTTTCTTATTTTTTGTCCTTATGAAGATGTCTAGGTTTATCACAATTCTAACAAATAGCTTTGGACTTTCCAAGAGATTTGGATCTTCCCTTTGACTTTGATTTATCATTCTTCTCATTCTTCTTTCCTTTTTCCTTAGGTCTTCCATGAACATTTAGGGATTCCTTTCCATTGATTGATACCTTCATCCTCATCTCTTTAGAAAGAAAATAACCCACCACATCTTCAGTCTTCAATATAAAAGTACTCCCAGTAGTCATAACAAGAAAATCTCATGAATAAGGAAAATAACAAAGTAGGATCTCATATTTCTCCTCCTCATACATTTTGAAAAAAATTGATGTCAAATAAGCCACCAACATATAGAATGATTCCATGTGATCTTTAATTCATCCACACTCTTCCATTCTCAAGGAATATAATTTCTTCATTAAGAAATTCATTTTCACTAAAGATTTGGCTTGATACATCTCATCAAACGTCTTAGATAGTTTTTGTTCAGAGGTCTCTTCATGTAAATTGATTAAAAAACTATTTGTCAAGCACAAAATTATTAGACCCTTGGCTTTACAATCCATAACATCATATTGAGTAGGCTGAGTAGGATCTACAAGCCTTGAAATATTCGAATTAGCAACATCCCACAGATCTCGATCTATCAAAAAATTCTTCATCTTCAGCTTCCACATCTCAAAATTATTTCTAGAGAATTTATCCACCTTTATTCTCCCCGATGAATTGGCCATCTTAAAATTCTGAAAACAAGATCAAAAAGTATCTTCTACACAAGCTCCCACTCAAATTTGAATTAGTTCAAAAGACCCAACAACCCACAACTAAAAGCAAAGGTGATCAGTCTTTGATACCACTTGTAAATAAGCTAAGGTAGCAAAAACAATTCCTATACTAATATTGAGAGGAGAATAATGAATTTTTTTTACAAATATTTAATAGTTACAAAAAAAAAAAACATAAATATCATGCATACCACAACATAGTGATTTACATGGGGAAAATCCTTTTTGGAGAAAAACCCCACACTCCAAAAGCCACCCAATATATTATTCAAATATCAAAAATATTACAATATACATGCAAAGAAATATTCTCATAGGAGTATCACCAACCAAAGATCCAGAGGCAAAAGAACCAGTATCAAAATCTCATAATATATCATAATACACAACCATAATGCAATGCCCTCATAAAATAGGGTTTCCTTCTAGGGAAATTCAAGATAATAAAATATCACTTATCAAATTTAAGACCTAATGATGAATGGTCTAGATTTATAATAATAAAATATACATGAAATTTTGTGGATGTATCAACAATACCTCATGTAATTGCAAGGTTGAGACACACTTTACCAACATGAATAACTACCTTCAAAGAATACCTCAATGTATTCTCTTTCTAGGTCTCTAATTCCCAACATATTCTATGTTAACAACTTCTCACCTTAGAATATTTGAAGAAACATATTTTCATCATGATCAATGATTAATATTC
>CM021100.1:537561523-537583347 GCA_007115665.2 Sequoiadendron giganteum | reverse complement strand
GAAACATTGAATTTGGTTGATTTTGTTTTTGGAGTAGAAGAGGTTACGTTCATATTTCTGTCAAAGGACTTATTATTTGTGCCCCCTTGTATTTTATTGATTTTCCTTTGGATTTCTCTTATTTTTTGAGTAAGAGCACTAAAATCATTTAGGGGGGCCTCAGAATCCTCTCTAATCCCTTCTGTGTCAAAATCAGTAGGGAACTTAGCTCCTTGATTGGCCAATGAAAGGAAATATCTTTCTTTGTTTTGTTCCAAAACTCTATCCATGAGAGTATGGAATTGAGGATCTTGTTCTACTTCTTGAAGCATTTCTTTTGTTATCTCATCATTATTCGTATTATTCCTAGGGTAAAGTCTATGAAAAGGATTTTCTTCTTTATCACCACTATTGTTTTTATCACCCATGTTGTTTAATGTCCTTTCCCTTTCATATCCTTCTATGTTCTTTCAAGATCTTGTGACAACAGGAATAATATTTTGCCAAATTTCCACTAACTTTGATCAAAAGAATGAAATAGTGCAATTTTTGATGGATATCTAAGTCAGAATAGAATGAAGATTCTATAGATATGACTTATGTGATTTCTAATATTTAGCTCATGATTCCCTGATTGAAAGGATGATAATCCTGTTTGCGGGAGTTAAACCAAAAATAAAAAATAAAGATGATTTTGCACTTTGTGAGGTTTGATCGTAGTTTTGGAAAAAAAAGGATTTTGACAAAATGCCTAATGCTCACTAAGCTCTCTATTGAAGAAATTGATTGGGATGATTAGAGTACACAATTATTGGTTAGGGAATGAAAGAGGAACAAATACGCTGATTTTGATTATGCCTTTGAGAAAGAGCTCTTCTTTAAAAGAAATCTCGTGAATATAATGGTTCTGAAGAAAAATCATCAATGAAACCTCTAACAAAGTCATGATATTTATGAATAAAGGTTTTGTGTTCAAGAAAAACCTTTCGAATTTAGTATAAAAATTTCCTCTTTTTCAATAACTTCTTATAACTGAGATATTTCTTTGGCTTCTTAATCTTCTTCTCTAGGGACTTCTAGAAAAAATTGTATACTTCTAGACCCTGAGCATACAAAAAGACAAGACTGAGATGGCAGATTTTCGGGTGTCAAAAAATTACCTAGGCTCGGAATACAGATGCGCTAAAATATCCAACCTATGCACTGGACTGTTGCAAGTATGCACTAAAATAGAGCATAGATGCGCTAAAAAAAAGCATAGATGCACTAAAATAGAACATAGATGCACTAAAACAAAGCATGTATGAGCTAAAACAGAGCACAAATACATTAAAACAGAGGATGAATGTGCTGAAATAGAGCACATATGCACTAAAACATAACATAAATATGCTGAAACATAGCACAAATGTGCTAAAACAGACCAGGGATGCACTAAACTATCCAATTATTGTTATGAGATAGACATGTTTTGATAGTTTGATGTTTTTGGATGATCTTTATCTGATTTAAATTTGGAAAAACATGACATAGTAGAAAATAATTGTTTTGAAAATCCTAAAATCTAACAAAGAGTGTATGTTCTTGAGATTTTCACGGGTATTGAACAAAATAAGCACTTCAGACAAAATCACTCTTTGTTGTCAAATAGGTCATCATAAAAGCCACAACCCACATCTTAAAATTGCGTTGACTCACACAACCATGTCACCCCCTAGAGGGCACCCATGTTTTTATCTTTTCCAGGTGTGTACTCAAGGTTAGATTTCTCGATCCCTTGAGCAAACAATCCATGGAAATTATATGGTGAGTGTCTTGGGGGTAGATTCTTCGCTCCCCTTGCACTGTGTTTAATATGATGCTTGGATACTGACATGGTTGGCTTTCTACACTATGGTTCATAATAAAGGTATCCGTTTGGTGTGGAAATAGATAAAATCCCTCAGGAGACATCTCAATCTTTAGAACAAATATTTTGGGGATCATTACCTTTCCCACTTTTGTTGAATATGGGTTTCCCAAAAATTCACTTTTGATTAGAGTGGGTTGGAAAACCTGGCTTTGGTTGTTCTCACTTAGGTCGTTCTCGTAGGGTGAGTAATTTTTCCCACTACGACAAGCCTTCTATAGGATGTAATAAAGCATGAATTGCATAAAATGAAAAAGGTAAGTCTGGTGTTTTGGTCACCCAGTAAAGGGGAGAGAATAAACCTATTACCCTGCAATCACAACAAGTAAATGGTTCAATTTTAAATCCAAATGAATATTTTCTACACTAAGTGAAGATGTTACTTCACAAAAAACATTGGATTCATTTTAACCAAGAAAAATAACGTTTGGTGACTATCCTAGGATTGGTTAATTCCATATTTAAGTGACTAGCCTAAGATTCCTTCATTTTTAATTTAAAACTAAACTGAAAAATCTTTGTCTACAGATGGCATTAGAATCAAGATATTTTTTACACCCCTTGTATGCGCTAAAAGAACTGGTAAATTCACTAAAACAGTCAGTAAATCCACTAAAGGAACTAGCAAATACGCTAAAAAATCCCACCAATGCGCTAAAACAAACATCGTATGCGCCAAAATAGAGCATGTATGCACTAATCTGCAGATCATATGTGCTAAACCAAAGCTCCAGTCCATCACCTATCAGAAAATTCTGCAATAAAAAAGATTAAATATGGGGCAAGGCCCCATAGTGGGTGCCAAAAATGTGTGTGAGAATATGTGGACTAATTAACAAGATAAAATAACACACCAATGAAACATTAAAACAAAGGAAACTAATTAAAAAGATAAAACAAACTCTAAGTAACAACAACTCCTTCAAATGTGTCCCATTTTCCTCTATCTCCAATGATTCAATGGAAGTTACTGGCTCTTAGTTGGTGTAAGAAGCATCTTGTTGGAATGACAACTTAGGAGAATGAGATTTATGCAACATGCATTTTTATTGCTAAATGATTGAAACTATGAAGTTAAAACTGAAATGCTAAATGCTGATTTGAATGAAACTATAGTAATCACTCTTAAATTCACAAAATCTAGGATCCTTTTCAACTCACAAGAGGGTTGTATTTATAGATTTTTGGAGGCAAGAATCTAGTCAGCAAAGATCAACGACCGAATTCAAACCTGTCAAGATGAATGGTGAGAGATTGAGAAGTTGAGAGAACGATGGAAGGTTGAGAGAATAATGGCAGATGTTTCCTCCTACACAACCTTCTCCATTCAAAAATGAAGGAAAGTTGTCATTTGTGCACTTCATTTATGAGGAGTTAGTTGGTAGTTGAGGATAAATCCTAATTAAATAAATAAATTTATTTAATTAGATGTGACAATGAATTTAGAAGATTCCATAATTTAAATAATTAATATTTAATTATGTGTGAGAGATGATAAAAAAATAATAATTTAAATATATAAAATACTTAATTAAATATGAAGTGAAGAAAGTTTCTAATTAAATATTTTAGAATATTTAATTATATGAAAAGAAGAAAGTTTCTAATTAATTATTTTAGAATATTCAATTATATGAAGAGAAGAAATTTTCTAATGAAATATTTGAAATATTTAATTAAATGTGGAAAATGAATTTAGAGGAGTATTCTATTATTTGGATTTAAAATCTCAAACTTAGAATAATATGATAATTAATATAAATAAATAATTGAATTTATTTAATTTAATTAAGAAGAAGATGGTAATTATTAAATAAAATTATTTATTTAATTAAGCTAGAAGAATTAGAAAAGTGAACAATATCAATAAATAATTAAATTTATTTATATGTAGATAAATTTAGAAGATTAATTAAATAATTCATATTTAATTAATTAACATGCTTGATTCATACTGACCATTTTTAGATGTATACAGTTTGAAATTTCACTAAAGTTGGACATGGAAAGGGTGAACACGATGGTGATGGAACATGTGTAAAAAGAGCCCGAGCTAGAGATGAGTTGAAATACCAAGGTGGTGCTAAGTTGACCGATGTAGAAACAATTATACAATGGTGTAACTCTACAATGGGACTAGGTAATCAAGGTAGGTCTATGGTTTCTAGATTTTTCTAGTTGGTAAATGAATTTAATATTGTTGTACAGTTAGAGGATTGAGTGAGTTTCACTCATCTACAACTTCAAATGCAAGTTTACTACTTATTTATATGAGATATATTTCATGTATGGATTATTTTTGGGAAGATTATGAGTTAAAAGAGTTGGTTGATGAATGGTCTTGTAGACCTTTAGTTCCCATTGACACATATCAAGTTCCACAAGCGCTACAATTGAACCAAATAGAAGTATCAATGGACTTTGACCATGTATCTAACCTCATGCAACCAAGTATATTATGATTTATTAATTAGTTAAAATCAAAATTTTAAATTATTTTATTATATTTTACATGGTTTTTGGAATTAATTTATTCGCTCAATAAAATGCAAGTCATGTGTATGCGGTTATTGCTGATGAGAATAATGTAGAAGGAATGGATTATTTTTTTTGTTGTATAGAGAGGATAAAAAAGTTGACTACCACAATCACTGATGGAGAGGGTAATAAGTATCCAATAGGCTCTATTGTTGTCATAGGAACATGGATTAGAAGGTGTCCAATTCCAAAATTTGATGTTTGGTTGTTCAAGGACTTTGACACACATAGGCATATTCTTCATTATTCTAACCTTATTGTTGCAATGAATATTCAATTGATTAAATATCATGGTAGGCCACTTTATAAGAATTTATGTAAAGTTTATAAAGATAATCATGAGGTAATACTTGAAACTATAAGGGTTGGAGCTGATCCACAAGTTTCAGTAGATTGAATTTGGGCCAATTGCAGATATTTGGTTTGTTGGAGTATTGGATCAAACTGATTAGAATGAACGAGTAGAATAGTTTTAAAAATTTGTATATATCATTGTTTGATTGGCATATCATCTACTAATTGTACAAATATACAAAATACATTTTTTTTTTAAATATCATAAGCTGATTTTTATCTATGTATAGTCAAAAAATTATATATACAAACAACCAACATTCTACGAAATGTTAAAAACATGATTTTTTTGTAAATATTGTCAACTGTTTTGTATCTATTCATAACTAAATTTTTTATATATATAATTGATGAATATTTTGTTTGATGTTGAGGTTGTGTTGTTGATATTTGGTTGTCATTGATGTCAAAAATATTAGCATTAATGGATTGAAGGTTGTATATGTCAAGGATATTGAGAAAATTGTAATAAATATGTTGCAGGAAGTCTGTGAAGCTGAGAAGGTCAGAGTGATGGAAAGTTTTGTACGTTGATGGTAAGAAGGCACACATTAAAGGGTTTGTTGCTGAGCCTATCTAGTATGTTTTTGAAATTTTTAGAGGTGCACATCAAGAATCGAGAAAGTTATGAAGTTTTATGTTCCTACAATTATTCAATTATTGTAGCAAGCGTTTCTAGAAGAGGGTATGTGCAGGATCATGATGGACCAAAAAGTGGTGATATGTAAGCCATTTGATGACCCATGTGGCTGACGACTTTTTTTTCACCCAAAATTGAAGAAACGAAAAGGGTTTTTAGAGGAGATTCTCATATTCCACCAGTATAAAATATGCTTTACTTTGAATTTAATAAATAATTATTATTCATTTTCTATTAGAATTACAAATAAAGTCCTGATTGATAAGCTGATTGAAAAACACCTATAACTTTCAAACGGTATCACGTTTTTTGAATCTGAAACATGCGTCACATTCTATGCTTTGCATACTATAGGATGAAAAAAAAAATTGAATTTCATGAATGTTTGACCAAGTTACGGTGGTTAGACAGACGAGCTTTTATATTTTTTAAAAGTTATAATAAAAAAATATAATTAATTATTTACTTGAAAAAAAATTATAAAAAAATATGCATCACATCAGGACATGAGTCCTCTACTTGTATCTAAAATCTTATAAAAAAATATTATCATTTTATTATGGTTAGGGTGGTCAGACATACACCTACTTCTTATTTTTACCCTGAAATTTAAATACTACTACATTGAAATTTCAAATTTTCACCAAATAGATTTTATTTGTTTAAATAAAGGTGTAGTAGTTTAGAAACTACATTCAATTTTCTACAGATTCTATTTTTACATTTTTTTGAAATAATATAGATAACTTATTCAAATTTTTATGTCAAGTTGTCTAACTCCGATTTTATGTCTTTTTATTGCCTCTTAAGGACCTGTTTTTTCCATGATGATCCTGCACATACCCAAGATCAGATTGCAATTATAATGAATTGAGTTGTTGTGTACATTACTGAGATGTTTAGTGATGTTTCTAGATCACACTCTATCAATTTGGTATGTTCACGTTGATTGGTGTGTTCGTGATCAAATATTTTTCCCTTGTGTGTTCGAGTTTTCATGTTCTTGGCTAACATGATGGTGATAGCGTGTTTCAAATCCTTATGGATTAATATTTTATTGTTTAGCATGTTTGAGGATGTTTATTTAGGTCCTCACTATGTTGTGACTAACTTAGGTTGGTGTGCATTGAGATTTGTTCATGAATTGCGCCGACAGAGTTGTTGATGTAAATTCATGTAGCAGATATTTAAGAATGATTGTTTCTTCATTTTGTGTGTGTGAAAGTGTGTGAGCATGAAGTGTGTATTTGAAATGTGTGAATAAATATTAGATCATCTGAATGTAGAGAAGAGTGTGAAGAATATTGAGTGAAGTGCGAAGAAGTATTTTTGTTCCTAACTAGAACTGTCATCAAGCTTTTGTAGAAGCTAATTTCTCAGCTCAACCTCATCAAATGGATTTAATCTGATTATTTTATGTAAGGTAGCGTGCCTTCCCTTTGAGTAGTGTGCCTAGATACAAGTGCTCCCCATTCATTTATTTTATTATACTTCTAATAGGTTATAATCTTATGGACTAACATCCACCATGGTTTTTCCCCTAATAGGGTTTCCAAGTATTAAAATCTTGGTGTTGATGTGTCTCTGATGTGTTGTTGATTTATGCTTTCACTGTTAATTATCAGATATGAGATCAAAGGTTGATTAAGGTTGAATAACTTTAATTTTTGTAATAACTAATTCACCCCACTCGCATTTGTCTATCCTTTTTTTTCCAACAATTGGTATTAGAGCAAGTTCCTCTGAAGAATTTTAATAGTTTGAGGTGATCTGAGATGGCATCATAAAAGAAGGATAGTCCTAGATTTGATGGTACAAACTAATCCCTATGGAAATTTAGAATGGAGTGTCATTTGAAATGCATTGGTGAGCCTTTCTGGAATATTATGAAGAATGCATATACTATTCCTCAGAATGGTCCCTCTACTAATGATGAGATCAAACAAGAGAAAGCTAATACCAGGGCTATAGAAGCATTGTTAAATGCTTTGACAGATTCAGAGATGACAAATGTGATAGGTTTGAAGACTGCACATGAGATCTAAAAAAAATTGGAAACATTGTATGAAGGAGATGCACTAGTGAAAGTTTCTAAGCTACAAAGTGTGAAATGCAAGTGGGAGAACATGAAGATGAAAAAAAGAATTCTTCCACACAAAAATTAAATGAACTAGTGATGGGAATTAGATGTTTCGATGGAATCTTGGAAGAAGATGAGATTGTGGCTAAAATACTTAGATATGTGCCTACTTCTTACAAAAGAAAATCTCATACTATTGAAGAGATAAAGACAGTAACAAATGTAACAAGAGACATGTTGATTGGAAAACTTGTTGCCTTTGAGCTGAGTGAATTTGGTGAATATTCTCCTAAGATAGAGTCTACATTCAAAGCTATTGTATCCAGAAAAATCCAACAAAGATATGATCTGGGAGAGAGCTCCAAGAATACATTCAATTATGAAGATGAAATGAAACCAATTGAAGATGAAGAAAGAGAGATAGAAGAACTGGAAGCACTGATTGTGAAAAGAGAAGCCAAAGGACAAGGTAAGTAGAAAGGAAAGTTTCCTATTAAATTTTTCTCTTGCAGTAAGATAATTCATTTTGCATCAAGGTGTCCCAAAAGAGCTTCTTAGTACAAGCCTGATAAGACTAGATTTCAAAAGAAATGTTATTATGCTGAAGAAGGTGTTACTGATGATGAATTTGATAAAGAAAGTGGAAATGAAGATGAATGGTTATTCATTGCTATCAAGGAAAATGGTTTGGTGTCCACTCAATTAGCTAGTAATAAGAATATTGAGAAAGCTCTTATAGGCATGATTGATGAGAAGGATGAGTGGGTGATTGATAACAGATGCTCACATCATATGACTAGTGACAAAATAAAGTTTCTAAGCCTGGAAAAGTATGACAGTGGTGTTGTAAGATTTGGAGATAACAATGTTGGTGTGATTTGTGGAAGAGGCAATATTTCTCTTGGTGGTAAATGAAATAGTGATGATGTTCTTTAAGTCTAAGGATTGAATGATAATTTTTTGAGTGTTGGACAAATGGTTGACAAAGGTTACAATCTTCAATTCAAAGATGGTAAGTGCAGGACACTGGGAAGCTTCATAAATGTGATTTCTTCAGGTACAAAGACAAGAGGTAAACTTTTTCACTTAAATGTTTCTAGTGAAAGTTGTTTGATTTATCAAGTTGATGTAAGCTGGTTATGACATAGAAGGTTGTGTCATGTGAATTTTGATACAATTTTCAAAATAAGCTCCACACAAGCGTTCAAAGATCTACCTAAGTTAGTGAAGCCTACTAACACTATATGCAAGGAATATCAGATGGGAAAGAAGACAATAATTTAATTTCAAAGAAAACATCATTCTAATGGGGTACTCGATCTAGTACATACTGATCTATGTGGTCCATCTAGAATCATAAGTCTACAAGGAGAAAGGTACTTTTTGTTGCTTATTGATGATTATTCTAGAATGGTATGGGTTGCTTTCTTAAGAGAAAACATGAGGCATTAGAGAAATTAAAAATATTCAAAGCTCTGGCAGAGAATGACACAGGTTTGAAGATCAAATAAAGGTGTTGAATTCACTTCCTCGGAGATCAATTCAATTTGTGAAGAGAATGGAATAAAAAGATAGTTATCTTCTCCCTAGACCCCACAACAAAATGGATTTCTTGAGAGAAAGAACAAAAAAAAAATTAGATGTTGCCAAAACTATGACGTTGGAAGGTAATGTTCCTCATATCTACTAGAGGGAATTTGTAAGAACTACTATGTAAACTATAAATCAAGTGAATGTCAATAGTAATTTTGGTAAGACTCCTTTTAAGTTGTGGTTTGGTTATAAGCCTACTGTTAAATATTTCAAAATCTTTGGAAGTAGGTGTTATATCAAAAGAGATGAAGATATAGGTAAGTTTGAAGCTAGAAGTGATGAAGGAATCTTTCTGGGTTACTCTACTAAGAGAAAATCCTATTGGTGCTACAATAGAAGATTGAAGAAAATAGTTGAAATTACAAATGTCAGAGTTGATGAAGACACTGTTAGATCATCTAGGTGTTGTGGATATGATTTAGATAACCAATGAGATAATACTGAGAATGGAAAGTATGTGGAAATAGAGAATCAAGTTCAAATTGTTTCAGTGAATCAAGAAAATTATGAAGGAGAAGAAAATTGAAATGCAGAAGAAAGAACATACAAACCCAAAATTCCAAGGTATGTAAAGCGAAGTCATTCTGAAAGTCAGATCATAGGAGACAAGAACAAAGGTGTGCAGACTAGAAGAAGAATTGCAGAAGAATGTTGTCTGATATCCAAGACTGGGCCTAGCAATATCAATAAGGCATGTAGAGATGAATATTGGATGGAAGCAATGAAGGAAGAACTAATGTAGATAGTTAAAAATGATACATGGATTCTTTTTCCTAGACCTCAAGAAAAAAATGTGATTGGAACCAAATGGTTCTTTCGGAATAAGTTGAATGAACAAGGTGAAGTGATCAAGAAGAAACCAAGAATCATATGCAAAGGGTATTCACTGATGGAAGGTATTGATTTTGAAGAAATTTTTTCCCCTGTTTCTAGAATTGAAGTTGTAAGGTTGTTTCTTGCTTATGCTACTTTCAAGAATTACAAATTCTATCAAATGGATGTGAAGTCAGTATTTCTAAATGGTGAATTAGAAGAAGAGGTATATATTGAACAACCAGATGGATTTCAATTGACTGATGAAAAATATATGGCTTTCCGATTGAAGAAAGTTCTACATGGACTCAAGAAAGCACCTAGAGCCTACTATGCTAGACTGGATAAATACTTGTTGAAGCTTGGATTCAATAAAGGTACTGCTGAAAAAAATATGTATTTCAAGTTGGATCAAGATAAAGAATTCATACTTGAAGTCTTTGTTGATGACATTATTTTTGAAGGTGATGATGACTTATGTATGAAGTTTTTTGATGAAATGAAAAGTGAATTTGAAATTTCAATGATAGGAGAACTGAAATTCTTTTTAGGATTGCAAATTACTCAGTCAGATGATCTAATCTTTATTTCTCAGTCCAAATATGTAAGAGAGTTACAAAAAAATTTTTGTATGGAAGACTCAAAGCCAGTTGGTAAATCCATGCTAATCAGATGCAAGCTAATACATAGTGATGATTCTCCTAAGGCTAATCAAAAAATTTATAGATCAATGATTGGTGAATTGCTATATTTGACTTAGACCAAACCAGACATCATGAATTTTTTGTGCATGGTTGCTAGATATCAAGTTGATCCAAAGGAATCACATGTGACTGCAATAAAGAGGATTTTCAGATACTTAAAAGGAACAACTAATTTTGGTCTTTGGTATCCTAAGGATGATGATCTTAACCTGAATGCCTTTACATATGCAAATTGGGCAGGAGATGTGGATGACAAGAAAAGTACAAGTGGTGGTACATTCTTCTTGGGGAAGAAGTTAGTGACTTGGCTAAGTAAAAAGTAGAATTCCATTTCCTTATCTACTACTGAGGAAGAATATATTGTTGTTGCAAACAATTGTACTCAAGTGTTGTAGATGAAGCATATGTTGAGAGATATCAGAGTTAATTATGATGAGCCTACTTCTATATTTTGTGACAATTCAAGTGCCATAAAAATTTCCAATAATCCGGTGCTACATTCAAAAACAAGGCATATATCTATCAAGTATCTTTTTTTGAGAGACAAGGTGAGTGATAAAGAGGTCAGACTGGAATATGTGCCTAAAAAGGAAAAAATTGTATATATATTTACTAAACCATTTCCTAAGGATACTTTTGAGTATCTCAGAGGCAAGTTAGGGGTTATTTCCCCTCCTAATGTGAACTAAGATGCAATTATTTGCATCAATTCATGGACTTATAGTCCGATCTTGTTTCAAATTGATGTTGTGGTGGTTGCTACTCAAGGGGATCAGTCAGATGATTCAAATGATATGTGGTTTAGAGCTTGTGTAACTTTTCCATTGATATCAAAGTGAGAGAAGTGTAATGTGAAAAATTGTGTATTGTAAGGGAGAGAAGTGTAAGGAGGAGAAGTGTACTATGAGAAGAGTTAGTTTTGTTGATGGTATTTTTCACATCATGTGTTTCCATCAATGCCAAAGGGAGAGATTGTTGGATGTTGAGGTTGTGTTTCCAATATGTGTTTTTCATTGATTTCAACACTATTAGCATTAATGGATTGAAGGTTGTATATGTCGAGGATATTGAGAAAATTGTAATGAATATGTTGCAGACAATTTGTGAACTTGAGAAGGTCAGAGTGATGGAAATTTATGTATGTTGATGGTCAGAAGGTGCACATTAAAGGGTTTATTTTTGAGCCTATCTAGTATGTTTTTTGAAAGTTTTAGAGGTGCGCATCAAGAATTGATAAAGTTATGAAGTTATGTGGTCCTATAGCTATTCAGTTACTGTAGCAGGTGTTTATGGAAGATTAGATTGCAATTTTGATGAATTGATTTTTTGTGTATGTTCCTGAGATTTTTAGTGATTTTTCTAGATCATGCTCTATTAGTTTGGTATGTCCACATTGATTGGTGTGTTCGTGATCAAATATTTTTCCCTTGTGTGTTATAGTTTTCATGTTCTTGGCCAACATGATGGTGGTAGCATGTTGTGGATCCTTATCAATTAATATTTTATTGTTTGGCATGTTCGAGGATGTTGATTTAGGTCCTCACTATGTTGTGACCGACTTAGGTTGATGCGCATTGAGATTTGTTCATGAATTGGGCCGACAATTGTAATTTATTCTTTATTTGTGGCCGATAGAGTCAATGTAAATTCATGTAGAGGATATATAAGAAAAAAAATTCTTTATTTTGTGTGTGTGAAAATGTGCGAGCATGAAGTGTGTATGTGAAATGTGCAAATAAATATCATATCATCCTAATATAGCTCAAAGAGTGTGAGGAAGATTGAGCGAAGTGTGAAGAAGTCTTTTTGTGCCTAACTAGAACTATCATCAAGCTTTTGAAGAATTTGATTTCTCAATTCAACCTCATCTGATGGATTTAATCTGATTATTTTATGTAAGGCATTGAGTCTTCCCTTTGAGCAGTGAGCTCTAAGCAATGTGTTTGAATGCAAGTGCATTCACCATTCATTTCTTTTATTATAATTCTAACAAGGTATAATCTTGTGGTCTAACATCCATTGTGGTTTTTCCCCTAACAGGGTTTCCACGTATAAAAATCTTGGTTTTCATGTGTCTTTGATGTGTTGTTGATTTATGCTTTCATTGTTAATTATCATATCTAAGATTAAAGGTTGATTAAGGTTGAATAAGTTTAATTTATATAACAAATTATTCACCCCCCCTCTTAGTTGTCTATCCTTGTTTTTCCAATAGATTCTACCATGATTGTACCAATTGATTGTAAATGTGTGAATTTTGTACATTTTATTTGTTTGTATGTATATATGTAAGTTGATATATTTCATTAAAAAAATTGAAAAAAATGTACTTTTTGTTATTTACTCACAACATGTAAAATAAAATGTTTCATTTTTTTAAATATGAATGTTTTTTTATAGGTTGAAGACAAAAATAAATTAACTAAAACCTTTAATAGTTCTTAAAACTATTGAAAATTGGACAAGAAGGATCTTAAGAGAAAACACTCACACAATGTAGCCCAATTTTTTTGGGAGAGTTGGGGTGAAAAATTGAACGATGCCTAACATAGATGTGCCCACCCAGAAATGTTGGCACTGATGGTTTGGCCCCATGAAGAAAAAATCAAAATTTACTCCACCTTAAAAACTTTTTGTTGAATGCATTTGACAATTTTTTGGCAACAAGAAATCTTTTGACCATGGCCAAATGGATTTGAGATATGAAAAAATGAGAGATAGTATTGTAGAGGGACCCTACACCTCCATTTACCTTTAGAAAAAACATTTTTAAGTGCCAAGATTTCTAAGAAATAGCTCATCAAAGTTCGTCACTTTTGGGCATTTAGGGTTCTTAGGAGAAAGTGTAGCTCCCCTTTAATTTACTCATATTTTTTAGATAGTGTTTTATTATGATTTGCTTATGTCTTCAGATGATGTTTTTACTTTGATAGACCATGATACTATGTTGTTGTTATTGATCACTGAATTTGGAGTGATGATGGTTTGATATTGTGATGTGATGATGCACTATATTGCTAATTACTGTTTGTGACAGGCTTTCTGGATAGCATAGTTGTTTATTTGAGTTGATATTGGTATATGCTCATTTGTAGTTAATTGATGTTTAGTTTCATCAGTTTTGGTTTGGCACTATATTGATGAGGGGAACATGATTGCATCACTCCCTTGCGAGCGCCCTACGATTATGTGATTCTCTCTTCACAGTGTGATTGATTATGATATATATGAATGAAATTTGTTTGATTGTAGGATTGCAGGTACAATACATCGACTCCACCTAGATTCATAGGTTTGAGTGTGTCCATTGCCTAATGATATAGTTGATTGGGAGATAGTAACAGGTTTTCCTTGTCAAGCCACAACCCTAGTCACAGTGTGTCATCAGTCTTTTTTGGTCATGCTTAGTTGTCATGTTGTCCCTGTCTGCCTTATTGTTTATTTATTTTGTAAGGTTTTCTTTATGAGAAATTAATGCTTATAATTTTTTTAAGTGATTATTTACTTAATCTTAATTTTTGTGATAGAAGCTTTGTATTTAATTTAATTAATTAAATTTAATAAATTTTGTAAAGTGATTTAATCTGTGTGATTGAATTTAATTAGAAATTAGTATGTGAATTTTGAATTATTAAAGACATAAATATGTTAGAAAATATCCTAGAGGAATTATTTGTGAATTGGTTGGGAAGATATTTTATTTGTGACATGTGTTGGGAAATTAAACACGGTTGTTAGGAATTAATTCTCCGAGAGAATATTGGCATTAACAAAAAGAGGAAAGAGGATTCTTCATGAAAATGAGAAAAGATATTTTTGGGAGAGGTTGTTAAAAAATAAAAGGAGGTTGTTGAAAATTGTTGTTGGAAATTGGGGAAAGGTTCTCGAGAAAATTTGGCTCTGGTTTTGTTTTCATCTTTCTAGAAAGTTGAATAATTTGGAAGAAGATTTGATTCTATTGCAAGAAGCCTTGTTAAATTGGAATTTGAAGGTGAAGTTTTACTTTGAACATCATTTCCTCAAGCATCTATAAATAGGTTCTTTAATTGTTTTATTTAATTTCAAATTGGAAAGGCTATTGGAATTATTTATTGTTCTCAAAAAGATTACTTGTGCAAGAAGAATATTTTATTTGTCAAAATCTTTTAAATAATTTGTAAATTTGAAAGATTTTTCCTTATTGGAAAATTTTCGTAAAAATTTTAGAGCCTTTGTAGGAAATTGTTTTAAACATTAGAATTCCTAGAGGGACAATAAAATATTTGGAAAGTCTTTGTTGGAATGGATTTAAAATCTTCCTATCTATTTGTTGAAAGTCTAGTTTGGATTTGGAAAATATCTTCTTGTAGAAGATTCTTGTTTCATTTTATTTTTCTCCAATTAGTTTAATTTGGTTGGGAAATTGAAAACCTCTGGAGGAAATTGAAAAAACTCTAGTAAATTTTGTGAAAATTATTTGCCTAACAGGAGTAATGGTTTTGATAAATTTATATATATATATATATGTGTGTGTGTGTGTATATATATTGATACATATATCCATATACATATATATATATATATATATATATATATATATATATATATATATATATATATATATATATATATAAAAACATATATACATATATTATTTATGGAGTTCCTGGTAAATTTTCTATTTTGAAAACCCAGATTGAAAATGCTTATTTTGAGAAATCCCGGACGATTTTTCCGAACGGAGATTTCAAATATTAAATTCACCAAAAAATTTATTGGGGGAGGTTTTTAAGTTTTAATAAATTTAATAACAAAGGGGGAGGTAGATTGTGGAGGTAGCCTAGTGATGCCTCCCACAACCCGTGCCTGTATGTGGGGGGTGCGACTGTGTTGACAGCCCCCCAAGACCTTGTAAATGTAGCCATCGATGCATTTCAAACTTGTCAAATTCGTCTACCATATTATGATTCATTTTTTATTATTATTTTTGGTATTAAATATATATTATATATTTTATGCATTTATATATGCATGTATATATCTATAACTATATATTTGTATATATTTATATATATATTGACATGTATATATGTATATATAATTTATAATTGTTATTTTAATTAATTTAAAATATTTAATAATATATATATGTATATTTAAACATATATAATTGCATATATAAATATATATAATTATATATATATTTAATAGATATATATAAATTTAAATAATTTTTTTATTATAGGTGCATGTAATTGCACAATTAGATGATTTAAATGAAATAATTTAACAGAAGAAATGGATTTTTATTTAAGTGTAATGGGAAAATATAAATAAACAAATGAATTTAATTCCTTTGTTGTCTGTAAATGAAAATTGTATTAAGTAGTTTGTTTTGGGCAATGTATTATTGCATTTTCTTGAAATGGAAATTGGATTTAGGAAATCCTAGTATTAGTTTTAATTACTATCCTTGAATTGCCTTTAAAATTGTGATTTCTTCTATTCATGTAAGCTAGGGAAATATGTTAGTTGTAATTTTCAAAGCCTCCCAGATGTCGTAATTTTATGAGGGGGTTGTTGTGATTTATGGTTCAACTCTTTGTTTCCCTTGGGTAGTGCACTTGGTTGTAATTCAGTTAATCACCCAATTACTACAAATGTGGATGTGTTGCCTCTTATATTTTGGATTGGGATTTATGATCCGATTTTGTGCATTGTGTTTACCCTTGGGTATTGGATTAGATCCTTGTGTTGTCAGTAGGGTAGTGGCTCTCGATGGGGGTGAAGGCCTAGAAATGTCTTCTAGGGTAACCCATGTTACTTGGTGATGAAAATCCTCCTATGACAACAATTTGTATGGTTTAGTTGGTGTAATTGATTATTTTACTCTAGAAGCAATGCAACCATTAAAGTTAAGTATTGTATTTGTTTAGTTAGACTTGTGATTGCCTGTGTTTAGACATTGTTGGTTTTTCCTAGGAAACTATTTTTCTATCTCCTAGCACGAGGGGTGGGCCTTTAGGTACCACTTGGTTGGGTGGAATGTTCAACTTTCACCATTGGGTTTCCTTTTCATGTTTGTGATGGTGGGATCTTCCAAATTGGGGAGCTCGCATGTTCCAATTTTGTACCATCTCTTGTATATTGTTCGATCAGTTGGATACTTATGTATATGTACTACTACTCATTTGTATTCGAGGATGAATCTTCAACTTTATAATTGCAACGCTACTATATGAACTACCTCATTTTGGAAATGAGCTTTGTAAGTGATTTATGGAATGAATGCAATCTTTGGATGGTTCTATTATATACTTTGTTATCTTATGGAATGTATGCTCTTTATTTCATGAAGTATTTTTATATTTTATGCATTAGTTTATCTTTATATGTTATGGGATTCAGTTGTAAGCATTTTCATGTACCTTAGAGGATGTATGTGTTTTGGGTAGTGCACCTTACTTGATATTAATTACTCATTTTAAAAAAAAATTGTTACATTTTTGTTGTGTTGTGCATCGTCCTCTAGGGATTACGTGGCGGGGCTTTACACATGGTATCAGAGCCAGGTTCATACACTGGGTACTCTGGGTACATATAATCCCATTATGGTATCCTTGTGAATCTTTTAGTGGAGTTGTTAAGTGATCACGATGTTCATGGCATTGAAATTTAGCATCATGTGCTCTGTGGAAAAGAGTAGAGTGAAAGAAAACTGATAAAAGGTTATGGATGAAAAGTAATGATATGTATCACTTGGGTTGTGGAAGTAGATGTACTTATTAAATTATTTATGTAATTTTACCCACCTATAAATGTGAGGAACCAATAACTATGCATTGGTTGAGTGTTGTGAATACCCTATATTTGCTTTGTGCACTCATGGGATGGTGATACTAGGTACCCATCCATGGGGAAAAAGTTGTATTTTGGTGTGGGAATTAACCATACCATTATGTGTGTTTTCATGTTTGTTACTTGATTGAGGGACAACTCACATGTGGTTAAAAATTATATATAAGGGTAACCAAAAGTTAGTTTCATAGATTCTTTTCTTTTGGTTCTCTAGCCCCTCAATCCATGAAAGGATTGTAGCAGCCACAAAGTTCCTTGGGTGGAGTGTGTAATGTTTGCATATTGTGGTGCAAAGCAGTCTCGGCTCAACCAATCTTGAGGAAACATACCCACTAGTTTCCCTTATGATGGATCAGGATACTTGATCCATATGTGCTAGCCCAATCCCCATAGATTTGAGTACAACAACATTAGTTTATTAGTATATGTTTGGTCGTCCATAGAGAAGTTGACCTGGCACTAGTGAGTCAACCTCATCTGTATGAGAGGTGAAGCTTGAGTAGCCCCATATTGATATATTCATATATACCTTATATTTACACTATATCTGCACGTGTTTCGACATGATGCAATAGATACAATGCTAGACCCCACTGATGTTCCGACATAGTGTTGGTGATGATTTCATGTTGAAGATGGTAGCGATCTGGGCTTGAGGACACGATGCCATGTGCATAGACATGTGAAGGTTCACTATGAGATTTTTTTATGATAGCCTACTTGTGCGATGAGCATTATGGGGCCTCACACACTTGTAGAGGGATAATCATGTTTTCTTTTGATAGTGTTGGATTAGTTAGCATATGGGTATGTCCTAGCCATGTATACCTCTAGCTACGACGAGTACCTATGTGTGTCTTTTCCATGAGGTATTGCTAGGTGGGGTGTGTTCTATATGTAAATACTTCTACAGAGCCACAAACATACTGCCATATGACATACAACTAGTGTGTGCCTTCCTCGGCTAGTGTATGACCATGTTGAGTGATGATGTGATGTAGGGTGTAGTCATGGAGTACACTCTGAGTCATGTGGATGGAATTCTCACTCCACACCACATGAGGGCTATTATTATAGCCTACCGTTGTTCCCCTCTTCCTTGTTTGGTGGCTAGTATCTAGTCACATAGTGTTGTAGAGTGCAATTTTTAAGATTTTGAACTTTCTTTATCGTTATTGATGATTTTCTGTTGATTGTGAAGGTCAGTACCTTGTTATATTTGATTGTGATAGTTTATCCAAACCTTGTGATCTTATTTTCTTGTAACCCTCATGGTTATATTTGATTTAGTGTTGAAATTATGTGCATTTATTACCTTATTGTTGAAATTGAATTTTTATTTTCTCTTCTTTATGACCTTGGTGGCTAAACTATTTTATCTTTATTGTTTTCAATGTTGGAAATATGTCATATTGTGAATCCTATCCAAGGATGTATGAGGAAAACTTGGTAAGTGTATGCAAGGAAGCAAATGTAGGGAACCTTGAGGATGGGGTTATGTGAGGTTGTTACTCAACTAGGACCCACTACCCACCTATGTGTGATGACTATCTCTTGGAGGCTATTCACCTTATACAACAAGAGATAGGTCATTGTGGTTTTGATTGGATGGTATCACCATGTGTGTGGCCTAACATCATCAAGCCACTGAGTGTGAGGTATGGATTATGTGAGATGGATATTGGCTCTTGGCTCATGGATTATGTATGTTTCTTTCCAATGTCTAGATGAACCCATGTGTGGCCTTGTGATGTGGTTTCTAGTGATGTGCAGTGGTGTGTATGTGAAAAATTTATGTAAATCATGAATATGGTGCTTGACTTATGAGTTCTTGTATTTTACTTTATGTTACCCTCACCTAATTGTTTGTGACTCTTTTCTTGGGTGGTGTGTGTAGGATGCCTAGGGGATGTGGTCGTGGAGTCAATCGTCTAAACACTTCTTTTCTAAGTCCCCATGAGAATGATCGTGAGGAGCACCTGGGTCCTCAGTTATGTTCTTTGCTTGAGGATATTCTTATTCTATTAGGCCCTAGATAGGAGGGTGGTCGATAGGTGTTTAGAGAAAGAGAAAGGTTCCCTAGGAGGAGAATTTTTTTAGCTTTAGTAGGATTTATGATGGGCCTTTTGAGGGCACATTCTTTTCTCATCAATCGTTCTTAAAGAGGTTTGGAGTTTGAGAATTCGATGATTGGTGTTCATTTTGGTAGGGTGTCCCTAAGAGGTTTTAGGTTCTGGGGCAATCATCTTTCATATAGAAGGATCTAGAGTTGGTTGCGAGCCCAACTCCATCATCCTGGCCAGTCAGCTCAGAGCACACAGGCTACAATACGTAGATGTACAAGATGTTTCACTTGTGACTGCCAAGGCTACATAGCTAGACAATGTCCTCAGAGGAACACATCTGAATTTGGTCAGAGGTTGGCAGCCATAGAGCAAGTGGGGAATGATACAAGGTCTCGTAGAACAAGTGCAGTGGTTGATCATCATTGGGTAGAGCATCAAGGCATGGATGTGGATATTACTAGTAGTGGTTAGGCAATTGATTCAGGAGCCTATGGAAATCCTGTGGTACAAGAGACTAAGGAAGTGCCTTTAGTGTTGTTTTCTCTACATTGACACTTGTTGTGATAAGTTGTGTCATTTGAGACTTTTTTCTTGGTTGCTTCACCATGTTGGTTTATTTGGCTTGGATGATTATGACACTGGTTACTCTTTTTTTAATGTTGATGTATGGAGATATTTAGGTTTGGGAAAATCGGATTATGTGATATCATATGGATTTTTTACTATGCGTGTTTGTAAGCTTCCAGGAGTAAGCCTGATCCTAGGGGGGAGAATGTAGTACCCCTCTAATTTTCTCATATATTCCAAATAGTATTTAATTCTGATTTGTTTATGTCTTCAAACAGTGTTTTTACTTTGATAGACCATGATACTATGTTGATATTATTGATCACTGACTTTGGAGCAATGATGGTTTTATATTGTGATATGATGATACACTACATTGATGATTATTCTTTGTGACATTCATTTTGGATAACATAGTTGTTTATTTGAGTTGATCTTGATATATGATCATATGTAGTTAATTAATGTTTAGTTTCGTCAATTTTGATGTGACACTGTATTGGTGAAGGGAATGACATTGCATCACTCGCTTATGAGCACCTTGTGATTTTGTGGTTCTCTATTCACGGTGTGATTCATTATGATACATATATATATGTACAACATATATTTGATTGTAGGATTGTAGGTACAAGACATCGACTTCACCTAGATTCATAGGTTTCAGCATGTCCATTGCCCAATGGTATAGTTGATTGGGAGATAGTAACAGGTTTTCCTTGTCAAGCCACAACCCTAGTCCCACTATGTCATCAGAATTTGTTGGTCACTCTTAGTTGTCATGTTGTCCTTGTCTGCCTTGTTTTTTATTTATTTTGTAAGGTTTTCTTTATGGGAAATTAATGCTTATAATGTTTTTAAGTGATTATTTAATTAATCTTGATTTTTGTGATATAAGCTTTGTATTTAATGTAATTAATTAAATTAAATTTATTGTTTAAAGTGATTTAATCTTTGTAATTAAATTTATTCTATAAAGTGATTAAATTAATTAGATTAAATTTAATTAGAAATTAATATGTGAATTTTGAATTATTAAATACATAAATATGTTAGAAATTATCCTAGAGGAATTATCTATGAATTAGTTTGGAAGATATTCTATTTGTGAGATGTGTTGGGAAATTAAACACGATTGTTATGAATTAATTATTTGAGATAATATTGGCATTAACAGAAAGAGGAAAGAGGATTCTTCATGACAATGAGAAAATATATTCTAGGGAGAGATTGTTAAAAAATAAGAAGTTGTTGAAAATGGGGGTTGAAGATTGTTGTTGAAAATTGTTGTTGGAAATTGGGGAAAGGTTCTCTGTAAAATTTGGCTCTGGTTTTGTTTTCATCTTTCTGGAAAAGTGAATAATTTGGAAGAAGCTTTGATTCTATTGGAAGAAGCCTTGGCAAATTAGAATCTAGAGGTGAAGCTTTACTTCAAACACCATTTCCTCAAGCATCTGGAAATAGGTTCTCTAATTTTTTTATTTAATTTTAGATTGGAAAGGCTATTGGAATCATTTTTTGTTTTGGAAAAGATTGCTTGTGCAAGAAGAATATTTTATTTGTTAAAAGCTTTTAAATACTTTGTAAATTTGAAAGATTTCCATTATTGGAAAATTGCTGTAAAATTTTTTAGAGCCTCTGTAGGAAATTATTTAAACATTAGAATTCCTAGAGGGAAAACAATAGAAGATTTGGAAAGTCTCTGTTGGAATGGATTTAAAGTCTTCCTATCAATTTGTGGAAA
>CM021100.1:537474593-537561423 GCA_007115665.2 Sequoiadendron giganteum | reverse complement strand
ATAGATTTAAAAAAAAGAATAAACCTAGTAGTTTCGAAACTACATTCAATTTGCTACAAATTATATTCTTACATAATTTTGAAATAATAGAGATAACTTATTCAAATTTTTACGTCAAGTTGCCTAACTCTAATTTTCTGAATTTTACTGCCACTTCAGGGCCTATTTTTTCCATGATGATCCTGCACATACCCGAAAATATTGGTATAATGTAGCCCATGAATGATCTATCATGTTGGGGTGCAAAATAGGACTTTTCCTAGAATTAAATCACCCACGTGGACATTTTCGAACTTTTTTTTTGGCTTCATGATGGATAGAACAAAATTTACACTACCTTGGAACTTTTCATTGAATTCATTCAACGGTTTTGGAAAATCAAAAAAAAAATTCACGATGTAACCTAGAATGCTATGACATTATCGAGAATGAAATGGGGCCTTTCTTAGCATTAACCCACCACTCAGATGTGTTGGCATTATTGATTTGGCCACACGATGGACAAAAAAAGGTTACTGTACATTGCAACTTTTCATTGAATGCATTTGAGAGTTTTGTGTAGCAAGAAACACTTTCACCTTCGCTAAATGGATTGGAGATATGAAAAAATGAGAGAGGGTATTATAGATGAACCGTACAACTCAGTTTAACTATAGATAGAACATTTATAAGTACCATAGTTTTTAAGAAATATCTTGTAAAAGCTCATCCCTATTTGGAATTTAGGGATCTCAAGCAAAAGCACTTGTATGATATTGTATACACCTAAAATGGCCACATTATAATAAGAATAGTAATTAATAAAATACAAGTTATTTAATTAATCTTCTAATTCAATCTACATATAAAAAAATTAATTATTTATTTATATTGTTCATTTTCTAATTCTTCTATTTTAATTAAATAAATAATTTTATCTAATTATTATCTTTTTTTCATTTCTTCTTAATTAATTAAATAAGTTTCTCAATTTATTTAATTTAATTATCACATTGATTTATTTTGAATAAAGTAAATATTCTTCTTTTTCCAAATCATAAAATCATTCTTGATATTCTTCTTTTTCCAAATCATAAATCATCTTTAAATTTTCTAAAAAGCCATCTCACATTTAATTAAATATCTTAATATTTAATTAGAAACTTCTTATCCATATTCCACACATAATTAAATATTTTTCAATATTTAATTAGAAGCTTCCAAATCCAAATGTCACATGAAATTAAATAATTTTATTATTTAATTATTGAATTATCTTCAACCAACAAAACTAAATCAATAACTAAACTTGACAAATGGAAAGTTTCCTCTATTTTTGAGTGAAAGGTTTTGTGGGAAGGAAATATCTTCCTTCTTTTTCTCTAGCTTCCAAATTCTCCATCTCTCACTGTTCATCTTACCAGATTAAATCTCAATCGTTGATCTTTTCCAACTAATCTTTTGGCTCCAAAAATCTATAAATAAGACCTCTTGGCTCATTGAAAATCTTGGAACTATTGCATAGCATGAGAACTATACTCAAACATTCAAGAATTTAGAATCTTAGCATAGCATCATATATTTTAACATTTTAGCATAAATAATCATGGTAGATTAGCTTGCATAATCTATTCTTAGTTTAATTATCTTAGCAGAATTTTGCATTTCATCTCATTCTCTAGCTTGTCATTCTATTGATATTTTTCTTACACAATCTGAGAGCAAGTAGTTTAAAATGAATCCCTAGAGATAGAGGACAATGAGACAGCTTTGAATAATCTAATGGGTTTGAAGCTTTATTTACTTTTAAATTAGATTTTTTGGTACAATGTTTCATTGGTGTGTTGTTTAACTCATTTTTTGTTTCCACATCTTAAAATGGCCATATCTTGGTCATATTTTGGTGTTTTCGGAGATTTTTTTTTAAATAGTGTAGAATTTCATAAGCTATCCAATGGTGTAGGTGTTTATCAACTTTGATAGAGTTCGATTTTTCAAATTCTCACATATTCTCCAGTGTATTTGTAATTTTTGTAATTTGTTGTCTAGATCCGACATGATCATGACCAGTGGTTTTATTGTTGCTTTTGGATTAAAATGAACCAATCCTAGGTTAGTCATCATACATTTCTATCTTGGTTAAAATGAACATCATGTCTTTTGTGAAGTAATATCTTCATGTAGAATAGAAAATCGTCATTTGGGCTTTAAAAATGAACATTGTTTGTTGTGATTGGGTGGTGATAGGCCTATGCTCTCCCCTTAACTAGGTGATCAAAATTCCAAAGTCATCTTTTAATTTCATGCACTTTATGATTTGTTAAAACCTTTAGTAGGCCTATTCTTGTGGGAAAAATTAATCACCCAAGAGGAATGACCTAAGTGGGAATTCCTAAAGCTAAGGATTCCAACCTACTATAATCAAAATTGAGTTGTTGATGAAATTCCACTCGATGGTAGTGTGCAATATAACCATCCTCAAAGACTTTGTTCTAAAGGTTGAGAAGTCTCTTGAGGGATTTTATTATTTTCCACACCGAATGGAAACCCTTATTAAAAACCTTAGTGTAGAAGCTAACCAAGTCAGTATCCAAACATTATAATACTCATAGTACAAGGGGAGGGAAGAATCTTCCCCCAAGATACTCACCATGTATAATTGTCAAGGACCATTTTCTCAAGGGATCAAGAAATCTAAATTTGAGTACACGCCTGGAAAAGACAAAAACATAGGTGCACTTTAGGGGGTGACACGACTGTGTGAGTCAATGCAATTTTAAGATGTGGGATGTGATGATTATAATGACCTTTTTGACCATTAAGAGTGAGTCTACTTGAAGTTTTATTTTTTGTTCAAATACATGTGGAAATTTTAGAGAACATACACTTATTTTTTAGATTCTAAGACTTAAAAAACAACTGTGTTATAAATTCTTGTTATAATGTTTTCAAAACATTAATTCAGATAAGATCATATGGAAAACACAAGAATTTGGAAAATCAAACTGTGACATTTATGTTAAGGGATTGGAAATCAACAAAAAAATTCAAGAAATCCCTTGATAAAAGAATCGGGAAACCAAAGATGCAACTTACCTACAAGAATCTTTTGAAAAGAAGATGATTTTTTTACCAAATTAGGAAGGTTTTTCTTGACTATCGAACTTTCATCAATAGATATCATGACTTTGATAGAGGATTTACTGATTATTTTTCTTTAGAGCCTTTATATTTACGAGCCTATAATAAACAAAGAGTGCTTTCACAAAGGAATAATCATAGTCAACCTATTTTTCATTCTTACATTCCACAACTGGAAATACAATACTCCAACCATCCAAATCAATATCTACAATAGAGAAAAACTTGGAAACATTAGGCTTTTTTCAAAAATCATCATTTTTTCAAACTAAGATCAAAACATCTTAAAGTGCATCAATTTCAAATAAATTTTTGGTTTTCAATTTAACTTCCATAACAGGATCTATCATCCTTCATCCATAGAAACAAATATGAAAATTGGAAATTCCTTAGTCAATATCAATAGGACCCATCATCCTATTTTGCTAAGGTGTCACTTATCTAACAAATTGCACTCCCATTTGAGATCTAAGTTTTGTAAAAATTGTATACAAGCATAAGCCTATTTTTAGAAGGTCTTGAAAACAAAGAGAAGAAGATGAAAGAGAAAACCCACTTTGCAACATGGTTGATAGGGAGGAAAATCCCTTTCATAGGCTTCGTCCAAATGGAAATAATTTAAATGATGAAGCAATTGATGAAATGCTTAAGCAAGTGGAACAAGATATAAATTTTCACATAGTTATGGACAAGATCCTAGATAAAAATAAAGAAAGATACTTTCTTTTATTAGAAAACCAAGGTGCCAAATTTCCCTCTAACTATGATACAAAAAACATCAAAGAATATCCTAAAAATAATGAAACTTCCTTCAATGATCCTAGTACTCTTACCCAACAAATCAGAGCACTACAAGGGAAAATCAAGGAAATGCAAGGGGGAACAACAAAGAAGTATACTTTGGAGGATATTTGTCCATATCATTTGGATAGACACCTCAACATGATCCCATTTCCAAAACATTGTGAAATTCCAAAATTCGATAGATACAATGGAGAAACGGATCCTATCGACCACGTGAGGGAATTTAGAAACATGAGCCTTGAACTTTCACACGAGGATACATACTTAATGAGATTTTTCCCACCAATTTTGGGTGGGAAATTCATTGAATGGCTTTCTAAAATAACTCCACCCATTAAGACATTTGAGGAGTTAATCAACAAATTCATATCCCAATACTCCTACAACATTCAACATCAAATAACCATGCTTGATTTATTCAAAGAAAAGAAAAAGAATGGAGAAATATTCATCACATTCCTACAAATATGGAGAAGATTATTCACATGATATTCCCATCTGGTTCCTGAAAAGGAAAAGATGGATATCTTTATTGATAGTCTTAATCAAGAAATGAGTTATAGGCTCAATCTTCATTATCGTCCACATTTTAAGAAATTGATTGAGAATTAAATCACTATTGAAGGAGCCTTAGTCAAGAGAGGAGTGATAAAACTTGAAAAAGATGGTCCAAACTCATCCAATCATAACAACAACAACAACAAAAAATCAATATTTTGGACTAGATCCAAGAATGTTGTCAAAGATGTGGTAGATGCAAAGAATGTGAAAGAAAAACCATCTATTTTCAATCTATCAAATGCTCCACACAATAACACCAATCAGGGAAATTCAACCAATGAAGGTAGTAGCAACACCAATCAAGGAAGTTGTAACGCCCTACCACACAACCCTAGAGGAAGTAGCATTTAACTACTTAAACAGAATAATTTTTTTTTTAAATGTATAATTAATAAGCAAGTTTGCTAACTAATGCCAACAACCTCTAAGGTTACGAGACAGAGGTTATAAAGAACCTAAACAAAAAACATGATTTAAACCATGCCATTTAATTACTAAATAAATTAAGCACATACATTCCATATAAGATAATTTAATCAAGCATAAGAGATAATCATCAACTTCATTAATCCATAAATTAAACCATAAGGTTACAACACTCATTCCCCAAATGAGGCAAGCCATATATAATATTACAATTACAACATTCCACCTTGATAGCAAAGAGGGGTAACATAATACAAGATCAACTGAAAAGAATAAAGGAAGAACTGAAACTGAAACCAACAAGCTCTCCAACTGCAAGTCTCATCCACACGAACATGAAGAAAGAACCCAACGGATTTAGGTGCATGCCACCCAACCAAGTGGAACCCAAAGGCCCACCCCCCATGCTAGGAGATAGTAACTAGGAATCTTAACCAAGACCAACACCGCTAGACACAGGCTAAACATAACTGAACCAAACTGAAACAACCAATCACAAGAACCTCACAAGTACACCCCAAGGTACAACTCAAGAACAACATAAGTACAACAAAGTAAAACTCACAAGCATCATGAGTAACACACAAGGACAACTCTACATGGTCACTTTGCTTCCAAAAATAAAGAAGAACAAGTATGTTACAAGAACCATACACATAATAATTGAATACCAACTATGGTCACATCAGGTATGTTATGGAAACCATACCCACAATAAACAAGAACCAACTATTGTCTTAGATAGAGTGTCATCACACAGCTCATCATGGGTTATCCTTGGGAATCTTCATAGGCATTGGCCCCCACAAGAAAAGGTTATCCTGGTGACCTTTACCAAATCTTGGCCCCCATACTCACTCATGCGGAGCCAAATACCTTTCGTACAGACAAGATAGATGACCTTTCCATTACAAGCCTTCCTATCTCATCCCAAGCATAACCGAGCACTTGGGTCTATGAGTGAGGCATTAAAATATTGATTAGTGTGAAGTTAGTCCTAAGCTTCTAAGTATTGTTTTAGTTATCACTTGATTAAATAACTTACGAGTTATCCTGGCACCACTTCTTGTGCTAGCCCCCATTACAAGCCACTCTTCTACTTGAAAATGGCATACCAAACAAACATCTATGGTATGAGGTGAAACATACAAGCTAACACGTCTACTCCTTTCTTGGGAGGCGACGAAGATAAAACCATCTCCAAACACTGGAGGTAACAACAATAACAAAACTGCTCTTGATCGCTCCTAACAAGGAGGCACACATTACAAAATCCACTCCTTTCTTAGGAGGCAACACAACTGAAATGCACTCCAACACTGGAGGCAAAAACAATACAAAACCACTCCTGACAAGGGGACACGGATCCCATAATCTGCTACTAAACCAAGGAGGTACAAACATCCCCATCCATGGAAACCGGGTACTAACATATACACGACCTCTTGCACTACCAAGAGAATTCAAAATAGGTTGACATCACATATGACAACCCTAACAAATGATAGACCATCGGCAAGACTTACAAATTTACCACACATTTAACCCACTTCCGTAACCCTGAACATGAAAGACATATTCACTGAAGGCAAATAAAAGAACTATTTTTGGATATTTTAAATCCATTTTCCACATAATCATTCCATAGTTTATTGCATTAAATACACTGAATTAAAGTACGTCTTTTCCAGACAAGGGAGAAATTAAAACTCAATATATCATTCCCTACATGTAATTAAATAATGATAAGATATTCGGTTATTTCTACTAATCAAAATACATTGATTTAAAATAAATAATGTCTTCTCTTTTCCCATATAACTATTTCAAAATAATCAATCTTGTCTTAAAGGATATTAATTAAACAAAACTACTTCTCTATTAAATATAATGTTTTAAAATAACAACGATGATTTAATTAAAAACACCATGTTTTCTTTTCTTCAATTTAATTTAATTCATGCCATTAAAAAAAACAATAATTTCTTATGCATAAATAATTTAAACCCACCATTCTAATTATACAAATATTATATATATAAAAAAACATAATAAATAAATATATATAATATTTTAATATTATAACTTATAATATTAAATAATATTAAATAATATTTTAATATTATAAAAGTAATATATGAAATATTAGTATATTTATATAATTTTTTTTTATATAAAAAAAAGGGACCCTTGTTGAACCGCGCAGATTTTGAGGTGGTGACTCTCTCGGGCCATACTTCGGATCTGATTGGGCACATTTAGGGCATTGATAGTTTTCCTTAAGGCCGCGGCAAGCTGGGCGGTCGTAGGGGGCGGAGCTTTGTTTTTGGGGCAGCGGCGGATCTAACGACAGTGGCGGCGGATCTGAGAAGCGGTTGCGATTTGGTGGGGCGTGCACCACATGTAGGGAAGAGCAGAGGGTTTGGAGTGGGGCAGAGGTGGAGGTTAACACATAGGTTGCAGGGTGCCATCGACTATGCAACGCACAACTGACTCCACAGAAGGCGGTGGCAACGCCGACCCCACAAGGTGGTCGATGACTGTGCACCGATTTCCCCACAAGGGTGGCTCGGCTGTGCTTAGCACAGCCGGCCACCACTGTGGTGGCGGTAGTGCCAAGCCACCGTAGTGATGATGGTGGAGGCGGCTAGCACGGCTCCCCACAGTGCCTCCATGGGGGTGGCTGTGGGTCGAGCCCTAGCCCCCTTAAATTTGATTTGATTTTTTTAATTTTTTTATATTATTTTTTTATAAACCCATAGACTTGCAGATTTTAGAAGTCTGCACCCTTAACTAGGGCCTAACAAAATTTATTCTAATAGCAAAACCTCCAACCCAAAAGGTAAAACTAAAAAAAAATATAATCTTTATATATATATTTTTTAAAAGGAATTTGCAATTTTAATGAAGCATAAAATTGAATAAAACAAACACTTCCAACCAAGAACACAATTTATTTTTTTGAGGAAAAATTAATTCCAAGGAAGAGATTTTCAATTTAAAGCAAGATTTATCATGGGTATTTTTGAATAATACACAAACAGAATTAAAACGGTTTTCAATAGCATAACCAAACTAAGTAGCATCTCAATATGAAATTCTAATAAAAAAAGAACCTGATTTCTGAAGCTTAATAGTTGATGATGAAGCCAAGCCCTTTCCTCTATTCCAGATCCTCTCCAGAATTCCAACTCAACTTCTTCAAGAACCAAAACCATAACTCACAAAATCTCTTTCCTTCCTTGTTTTCCAATTTTTTCCAAGCTCTCCCCAAAAACTCCATGAATTTTCCATAATAACCAAGAAAAAAATCCAAATATCTCTACAACCACCATAATAAATTTCCAAAAATAGAAAACAACAAAATATCTCATTTTCCAAGTTTGAATTCAAATTTCCAGAATTGACTTTTAAATCATTTTCTTTAATTTTTTTTTTTTAATTCCTAATTTCCCAAATTGACCTTTTATGTAATTTCTTTATTTTCAAATTCAACATAAATAAATTCACTTCTTTCAACATAAAAAATTTAATTAATTAATAAATAGATTTAATCAACGATTAAATTATTTATTAATTAAATTAAATTAATAATAAATAAATTATATTTCAACATAATTTCATATTGCATTACTCAACAAATTAAATACCTTAATCCATTTAAATCACCTAATTTAACTTGCAATTAAATAACAAAGAGAGGGCACAAAATTCAAAGCAACACAACCTGACAAACAACTGACGACATACAAGGACTAGGGTGACGACTTGACATGGAAACCTAGCTACTATCTCCCAATTGAATACCATTGGGTATTGAACACGCTCTCATATATGAAACTAGGTGGAGTTGATGTCCTATACCTGTCAACCTGCAACAAAGAGTATATCCACATTAATTAAAACACACCATGAAGAGGAGATCACGGAATCGCAAGGTGCTCACAAGCGAGTGATGCGATACCGTCCTCTTCACCAATATAGTAGTACTAACTAACAAATCTAACATACTAATATAACCCAAAGCATAAAACATCATTAATTTGAATATCCATAAATGCTAATTAAAACATGTCATAAAGATACATCATATTAAAATACCAATACATCAAAATATAACATTAACGTCACTTTATAGTTAGTGATCAAATACAACCAAGTACCATAGTCAAGGTACTAACAGAAAATACAACACAAAAAAGTATCTGAATAACTAGAAATACATCAAGGCAACATAACCACACAAAGGCACACTGACCAACCAGAAGGAAAAACAGAGGGGTATTACGGAAGCAATAACAATCAAGGGAATTTGACCAATCAAAACAATAGCAATAAATGTGGCAACTTCAACAATAATCCTAACAACACTCAAAATGAAAATCCACCCAAGTCACATTTTTTTTCAAATCAAAGGAGTTTCACTCCTTTAGGCCAATCTCTTGAGTCAGCTCTCAAAGAGCTTCTGGATAAAAACACCATCACTTTACTACCTCAAAGAGATTATAAGCCATGAGTCAAACCACCATCGTGGAATGAGTTGTATTACTGTGACTACTATAGATGTAGGGGACATAGGACAAATAATTGTAAAGGATTGAAAAATTTCGTCCAAGATTTGATAGGCAAGGACATCATAATAGTTGAGGGACATCATGCCAATGAAGATCATCAAGCATTTAAGGACCCTCTTCCAAGCTATCAGAAAGGATAATCTTCAAATGGAAAAAAATGAAACCATGTCTAGGATACCGTGATCAAACACATTTACATGGATGAACAACAAGTTAATGTTATCAAGGTCAAGGAAAAGCAAGAATATCAACAGGTCAATGTGACAACAAGGGGACAAGCTAAAGTTATCTTAAAGGGGAGTTCATCCAAAACAATTGTCCCTCCTCCAAGTCACTATAATTTATTCGATCAATTGAAGAAAATATTGCCCAAATCTCTATCTTTGAGCTTCTCAAGATATCCCCGACACATAAGGACATTTTGGAGTAGGCTCTTATTGACACAACTGTATCCACTGATTTGGATATTAACAAGTTTCAAGCCATGGTGGGACACTTGTCCTTACCCACTTGCCTATCATTTTTTGAAAAAGACGATGCCTCCATGACTCATCCATACAAATCCTCTCTTTATCTAGAAGTCATGGTCCATAAAACTCAAATTAGGTGTGTCTTAATAGATGGAGGAGCTGGCTTGAATATTTGTACTTTAAATTGTGTCCTTGCCTTAGGATTTTCTGAAGATTCTATTGATCTAAGAAGGATGATAACAATTAGAGCATATGATGATGAAGAGCGAGCTTCCAAGGGTCTTATCATGTTGCCTATCAAAGTGGCATTTGTTATAAAGAATACTTTCTGCCAAGTTTTGGATCGAGACCTTTCTTACAACATACTTTTGGGTCATCCTTGGATCCATGAGATGCAAGTAGTACCATCAACATACCATCAATGTCTCAAATTTCCCTATGATAGACAAGATGTAACTATACCAGCAGATCACAATAGAAACCAATTTTTTTCTAATCTCAGAGCAACCCAAGACACCTTTGTACCACATAATAGAGAGGCTCTTGTTTTTTCCCCTTCAAATTATAATGATCAATCAAAAGAGTTGATAAAGAACTTTGACACAAAATTTTAATTAAAGGACAAAGGGGTGGGAGAATATTCATTACGTCTCTCTAAATTACCTATCTCTCCAAGATCATTTGGCCAACACACAATATCCAAACAACAAGTTGCAGAAACTTCTACATCAGGAGCACAATCTTCGATACACATCACAGTGTTTGACAAAAGATTTATCAAAGGGGTATGTGATGGGCTAAAAAGTGGCGATATGTAAGTGATATGATGGCCCATGTGGTTGACGACTTTTTCTACCCAAAATTGATGAAACAAAAAGGGTTTTTAAAGGAGATTCTTAGCTTTCCATGAATATAAATTATGCTTTACTTTGAATTTAATAAATTATTATTATTCATTTTCTATTTGAATTATGACTAAATTCCTGATTGATAGGCTGATTGAAAAACATCTATAGCTTTCAAACGATATCACATTTTTTGAATCTGAAACATGCATCACATTCTATGCTTTGCATACTATATGATTGAAAAAAATAGAATTAAATTTCATGAAGTTTTGACCAAGTTAAGGTGGTCAAACATACGAGTTTTTATATTTTTTAAAATTCGTAATAAAAAATTCATAATTAATCATTTACTTGGAAAAATATTACAAAAAAATATGCATCACATCGGGACATGAGTCCTCTACTTATATATAAAATTTTACAAAAAAATAATATCATTTTATTGTGGTTAGGGTGGTTAGATAGACACCTACTTCTTATTTTTTCCCTAAAATTTAAGTACTACTACATTGAAATTTCAAATTTTCACCAAATAGAATTTTTTATATTTTAAATAAACCTAGTAGTTTAGAAAGAACATTAAATTTTCTATAGATTCTATTCTTACATAATTTTTAAATAATATAGATAACTTATTCAAATTTTTATATCAAGTTTCCTAACTCTCATTTTTTGAATTTTCATCGCCACTTAAGGGCCTATTTTTTCCTTGATGATCCTGCACATACCCAAAGCTAATACTCAAGAAGATGAAGCTGACGATAGAGACATTATCAAGTGGCTATATTAGGATGAAGATGAATTTGTTCAACATATCAAATTGCCCATAGAACAATATGGAAAAGGCTATGCTATAATGCAAAGGATGGGCTATGAAGGAACTAGTCCCATAGGTAAAATAAAGGAAGGAATTGTAGAGCCCATTCAACCTACAATGATACATCCAAAGGATAATATGGTACTTGGGTATGGTGAAGTTACAAAAGAAGCAACTTTATAGAAATCCCAAGAAGAAGATGCTTTAAAGAAATATTGTGAAGAATTAGCTTTAACAATTCTTAGATTGCAGGATAACTCTGACACTGATTCAAATGAATATGAATGGGATACAATTTATGATGATCAATTTTGGAGGGATAAAAAGGTTGATTTCATACAAAAATATACACCCATGCTTATATAAGAAAAAATTTCAAGGACTCAACCACTTGACTATGTACTTCAATCCCAATATTCCAAGATGATGAGGCCATGATACATTTCCTTTGCTCTTCCTATCCTAGGTTCCACCAGTGAATCTCATAAGCAATATTTTGATAAGGAGGGTGCCAAGTTTCTCAGTTGCAAAATTAATAATATAAAAGATCGATCTAATGGTGAAAACTAAAAAAAGGCACTGTTAGATCATGAAAAAGGAAAAATAAAGAGCATATCTAATGGTGAAAACCTTTCAAAGGCACTAAAGGATGAGAAACTTGACACCCTCCCAGAACACTACCAGGATAGATCTTCTATTTTAATTGAGCCAACAAAAGCAATCAACATAGACACTACAAAATAGTCAAAGATCCTACAACTTGTTGCTTCATCAACAAAGGAAGAAATTGCAAAGTTTACAAAATTCTTGAAAGACAATCAAATTAACTTTGCTTGGTCATATGCGGATATGTTTGGAGTAGATTCTAACCTCATCATGCATCATTTGTCTATAATGTCAGGGACAAAACGAGTAAAGAAAAAACTTAGAAAGATGCATTTGTATATCACCTTATTGGTTAAGGAGGAATTGAATAAACTATTGATGTAGGGTTGATTAGGTCCATTGACTATGTCGAATGGATCTCTAACATTGTACCTGTATCAAAACCGGATGGGTGCAGATTTTCGAGATCTGAATAAAGCATGTTTGAAAGATGATTTTCCTCTACCTAGCATTGACACAGTTGTAGACCTAACAGTTGGGCATGCCATGTATTCACTTATGGATGGATTCTTAGGATATAATCAGATCAAGATAGTGCCTTGGGATCAATACAATAATACTTTAACATGTTCCTAGGGTACCTATTATTCGAATGTGATGTCATTCAGACTCAAAAATGCAAGTGCAACTTATCAAAGATCTATGACCACTATTTTTGATGAAATGATGCACAATTTCATGGAAGATTATGTGGATTATGTATTGGAAAAATCTAATACAAGAGAGGGACATCTAGAGATTCTATCTAAAATCTTTGTTAGATTAGAGAAATTTAAGGTTTGACTCAATCCAAAGAAATGTTTCTTTGGGATCAAATCTGGAAAGCTCTTAGGATATATTGTTTCAGAAAAAGGGAATAGAGGTAAATCCATCAAAATTCAAAGCCATGATGGAGATGCTACCACCAAGAAATATTAGTTAGCTTTGATCATTACAAGGATGACTACAATCTATCAGAAGGTTCATCACCCAACTAGTAGACAAGAGTTTCCCTTTCACGCATCTCTTGCATAAAAATGTTCGAAAAGTGTGAAGCAACATTCAATTAAATCAAGCAATATCTGATGAGTCCACTAGTTTTTGTTCCACTTGTACCAGGAGAGCCGCTCATACTTTACATTTCCACCACAAAGGTATCCTTGGGGGCATTATTGGCACAAGAGGATAAAACGCGAAAAGAGCGAGATGTATACTACATTAGCAAGACCTTGACAAGTCATGAGCTCAACTACACTTTTATTGAAAAGGATTGTTTAGCAATAGTTTTTGCTTCCCAAAATTTGTGGTACTATATGTTAGCCCATACATTTAAACTTGTGGCCAAAAATGATCCATTAAAGTACCTTTTGAGAAAATCTACCTTAACGGGAAGGCTATCCAAATGGGTAATGATCTTAAGTGAGTTTGATATCCATTATGTAGATCAAAAATCCATCAAAGGAAAATTCATAGAAGATCTGTTGGCCGAAGCACCCTTACAAACAGATCATCCAATGCACATTAAATTTCCTAATGTAGATGTTTTCACAACAACAACAAAGAAATCATGGACACTATATTTTGATGGATCATATACACAACATGGCTCGGGGGAAAGAATTATTTTTTTCACACCTTAGGGACATACTATTCCAAAATCCTATCGGTTATTGTTTCCTTGCACTAATAACATCTAGCTAAATATGAAGCATTGCTTACTAGAATGAGAGTAGCATTAGAATGGAGGATCACAGAACTATAAGTCTATGGTGATTCAAAACTTGTCATTAACTGAATCAATGATGATTATCAGACCAAGGATGACAAGTTGATGCCTTATAAGAGAATTGTTGATGATTTTAAGAAATATTTTTCTGAAATCAAGTTCACAAATATTTTAAGAATTGACAACAAAGCTACAGATGCCATGGCTACAATTGCTTCGCTACTACAACTATCAAAAAATCAAAGTCGACATGAATTCTTGGTGGAAAATTTTCTTACCCCTACATATGATAATCCTAAGACCCAAATCATCTTTCATTTGGGTTGGTTATGATTCTCCTTTACATGGAAAGACCTATACCTACTTGAAGGATAATATCTTATCCCCAGATTTGTCCTAAAACCAAAAGAGAAACTTTATAGCCAATCTTCCTGATATACCTTAATCATTGACACCCTTTATCAACATGGTCTTGATGGTACACTTCTTAGATGTCTTGAACATGATGAATCCAAAAAATCCTTACAAGAATTTCATGGAGGTATTTGTGGAACACACTCAAGTGGATTGACCTTAGCTAAGAAACTTGTCAGAATGGGTTATTATTGGCCAACTATGGAAAGGGGATTTTTTTACAGTTATAAAGAAATGTCCAAATTTTTAGATACATGGAAACCTCATCCATGCTCCTACTCAAGAGTTGCATCCTTTCATGACAACATGGCCCTTTTCTGAGTGGGGACTAGATCTGGTTGGAAAAATTCATCTAACAGGAAAAATTTTATAATCACGGCTACAAAATATTTTATCAAATGGATTGAATTTTTCCCTTGATGACAATAATCAGAAAGAAAATTTCATCCTTTATACTGAATTATATCATATGCTGGTATGGTATTCCTAGCTACATTATCACTGATAATGGGAGACCTTTTAAGAATCAAGGTGTTGATGAACTTTGTGAAAGATTCCACATACAACACATGTTCTCTACACCTTATTAGCCACAGGGAAATGGCCAAGCAGAGGCTTCAAATAAAAAAATCCTAAAGATCCTGAAGAAGACAATAAATGATGTCATCCATGATTAGCATGTTCAGTTGAATCCAACTTTGTGGGCCTATAGAACAAGCATTTGGACACCAATAAGAGCCACCCCATATGCCTTGGTCTATGGAGTAGAAGTGATCTTACCACTAGAAGTTGAATTACCTTCTCTTAGAGTATCATTGAAGGGACTCATGATTGATGAAGAATATAGAGTTTTTTGACCACAAGAGTTGCAAGTACTAGATGAGAGATGACAACATGCAACTAATCACTTGAAGGGTTATCAAAAAATCATGTCCCGTAGCTACAACCACATAGTCAAACCACACAAATTTATGGCGGGTGACTTGGTCCTGAAAGAGAATCCCTATAATCAACAAAAAAGGGAGAAGAAAGAAAAGTTTGAACCAAAGTGGCTTGGTCCATTTATCATCATTTTCATATATGGTTATGGAGCCTATCAATTGTCTACGCCTGAAGGGGACCTGTTTGAACATCCGATCAATAAAACTCATCCAAAGAAGTTTTATGTCTAAAAAATACAAAAACAATAGAAAAAGCCCAAAAAAAATCATCATTAGGGTGAGAACCTAGCAATCGGGCATCCCTTTGACATTAAAAAAAGAATCAAAATACCAAAAAAATAAAAAATAAAAAGAGAAAATACAAAAAAAAATAGAGTGAAAAATCAAAAAAATGGTTGCCTAGATGAAAACCTAGCGAACAGGCATCTTGGTAACAAAAAATAAAATAAAATCTTAAAATCTAAATAAGTGCAACAAAAACAAATATTGAAAACCTAGCAATCAGGAACTATTTTTGAAGAAGTTGGCTCTTCCATGTATTAGTTCATGTCATGCATCACCATCATATAAACATAAACATCCTAGCAGCATCATGTGTATATCCATCATTTGTACATTATAGAGGCAATCATCTTTTATCATGGTTTGGTGAAATTTGTACATATCCATAATAATCAGTTGCGTCTAACTGGGGGAAAAATATAGAATACATGGGGGCAACTAAATTTTTAGCTATTACAATGGATAAATAGTGGTACAACAAACACATCAAGAAAAACAAAAACCAAAACACAATGACAAGAAAACACTTGACAATCAATCATACATGATCAAAACACTTATCTGACAACATATCATTAGGTTTTTAAATCAAAATGGATGATCTAATCTGAATAATGATTGAAATACTTTAAGTAAAAATTTGAATTGTTGTTTTATGGATTTTGTTATCATACCTCTGGAGCAATTCAATGATGTCTGAGACTAGAGGAGCCAAGAATGAGTATAATTTTTATTTGTCTTCTATTTGTGAGTTGATCATTATTACCATGCAAATTTGTCGTGGGACATGCTCTACAATGTATCATTGATGATAATTCAGAATTTGCATAGAAAAAAGATTAAATCTTGTTTGTTTATGCAAGCAATACTCAGGTCATCTCAGTTCAATTATACTTAGATTCTTGTATTACCTTGATATCTCAAAAATCATGAAATTTGTACTCAGGTTATCATCAGTGCAAATATCCCCTTTGATGCTTGTACTAACTTCCAACATTTGAAAAGCTCAATGATGATAAACACACATAAAATAGCTCTCAGAATGAAAAATCTGCATGGTTAATATAGATTGCATTCATGATTAGTTATGCATCTGCATTATAAATTTTCCAACGTTGCCAAAGCATCAAAGACAACATATCTCTCTAACAAAGGATTGAGTACATTTGACATTACCAAAAATAGTATCATCCATTTCAGTTACATTATCATATCATTCATCCATTTCATTCATTCATGTTAAATTGCATTATTATTTATCATTTTTCATATTATTTTAAATAGCATTAGAATTTTCATTCACTAAGGTTGCATTATCATTTATCATTTTCACATCATCCATTTCATCCATTCACTAAGGTTGCATTATCATTTATCATTTTTATATCATTCATTTTAAAGTTGCATTATCATTATCATTTTCATATCATCTTTAGTTGCGTTATCATTTTCATATCATTTATCATTTTCACATTCATTCATTTATGTTCCTCATTCATTTTCATATCATCCATACATTTAGAGGACATACTCATTTTCCATCACATTATTATTTTTACACCATATCATCATTATATTCATTTACAATGCATTTAGAAATCATTATCACATCACATCATCATCATACATCCATGCATTCAATTATAAATAAGCATCGAAAAAAATATAAAAATACACATCACATTGCATAACATTTGCATCCATCTTATATAACATCATTCAAATTACATATCAGTTCCATCTATCATATAAACTTACATTAATCATAAATGCATACATCATAGTTTATCGCATCATAATCATTTTGAATCATAAAAATCATAGGTCATCAAATCATCGTCATAAACATCATCATCATTATCATGGCATATGCATACGCCATCATGGCATAATCATAAGAAACATAGAATAGAAATAGAAATGCATACATGAACATCCATCATTGAATAAAATAGACACATGCATAGATCAATAATATCTATTGCATCTCATAATATCAAAACTCAATGTCAAATGTACAAGGATATCAAAACAAGGCAAGATACAATATCATAATGTGACAAAATTGAATGTGTGTATAAAGATCATCAAATATACATCATCAACAAGGGATCATAAGACTATGAGGTACTCCCCCCAGAACTTGTTGGTCTTGTAAGACCTCCTACACCTAAAGTTCCTGCACTTGCGAGACCTGTACCTGGATCTGGACTCGAATATTTGTGGGGTGGTTGTGTCACACCCATGCTAGTAGTATGAGAGCAGTTGCAACCTAATCTAGATGTTGCATAACTGATTCTCTACTATACGGGAACAACCTCATGGTACTGGCCATGATAATACTCGTACTCTTGGGCAACCCATGTAACCTCTACCATCATCACACCCATGGAGGTCCCCTCGACTACTCTCTGCAATCTCTCAGATAGAGCCACTACTGACTCCTGAGCCTGTCTCGCGACATCCCTCTTAGCCATTAGGGTAGTCACCTAATTAGTAAATGGTTAATTATTCCTATTCTAGCTACCCCTATAAACTTTGTACTATGGCCTGAAGGGTGGCTATCTACCCCTGATTTGATGGACAACCTATATCCATCCCACTACCTACAACAAACTATCTCCTCTGTGCAATCTGTCTCACTATTGGAGCACCCCGACCACCACCACCTCCATCTCCATCATCATCATCATCACTCTCATCCTCACTATCCCTCTCCTCCATATCCTCTCTCCTCCACCTTTGTCTGGATCTCTACCCTTTTCCCCCATCTAATGATACAAATGGCTCCTTAGGACTGGTAAGCCATGGAAATGGATGAGTTGTAAAATAATGCACGTACTCAGCTATCATCCCCTATCAATAATGTATGCTCGGTAATCTCACATCTGTGCACCTAGGGAGGTGAAATCTATAGCAACTACATCAAATGAAATTTGGCTTCCCCACACTGCAATCTCCTACTACCGACAAGTGTAAATAGTTGAACCAAGGGGCAACCCCTGTATCCAACCATATTGTCTTAGCACCCAACTCAATAGAAATCTCTCAATGATATATGGGGTGTGGCCAATCAAGTATCACAAATCAAAAACATATGGCATCTCTTTGGCATCCTCTAGCCACTGCTGACAATCTAAGTATGGAATCCATGTCACTATATCCAAATCATCAAGAACTCGTTGCCAGTAATCTAGTTTTCCTATCCTAGCTTAGACAACAGCACTTGCATATGCAAAAATGTATGGCCACCCAATTGGACGTTTTGTATCTACCATTGGATGTGTCACTGCTATATGTTCCTATGCCCAGACCTAAAGTAGAGAAAATCCAATGCCCATGCTCCTCGCTCTATAGTATACTATCTGATGCATCTCATGATATAAATGAGCGAGCATGCATGATCTCTAGGCCTATTAAGTACCTTGCGTAACCATGCTCTCAAGTAGTTGGCCCCATCCAACAACGAGTTCCTTCGACCTATGGTCGGGACATAGGAATCCACCAATGAATCCTACTAGTATGCTCGACAATGGTGCATACGTCTCAGCCATCTCAAGCCATGGAGTATCATACCTAGAAATATGATCATCTATGAAAAATCTCCTCAAGGCATCAGTGCCTCCCTGCTCTCTAGTATCATAAGTCATGATCTCATCCATCACTAGAATCTGTAGAATCCTATAAACATCCTCAAGAGTGATCATCATATCTCCAATCGCTAGGTGGACTTGTGTTTGTCTCACTATTCCACCTCTCGGTGAGTGCAATCAGCAAACCTCTATTGAGATGCATCTCTGGCATCTCAAGAAATGAGAGCAATCCACAAGAATCAATGCAATCTTGGTCTGCCTGAACAAGCAGTGGAATCAAATTCCAAGTCTTTGGGAATTGCTCCCAAAGTAGAATAATGACTAATATCTCCTATCCATTCAAAACATATCAAATCAGTGTTTGTACTTGAAGAAATCAAATCAATCTATCTTACCTTTTTCTTTTTCATCAATCATGAAAGAAAATTTATCAATCCTACTATTTTTTTTTCATCAATCAGGAAAGAAAATTTCAATCATGAGGGAAAATTTATCTAACCTTTCTATTTGTTTTCTCATACATTATGAGGACGAATTTATCATTTATTCTATTAGTCCTATCAGTTATCATTAGTTGAACATCCACATTTCATCATCACACTCTAAAGAAATTGAAAAATCATCAATCGGGGAGAAAAATAAATCAAACTAGCATAGCTTCATCATATGCGCTACAGGATTTATTGTGTGCACTATAGTTTCATATGCACTATTCTTTTTATCAAATGTGCTATGATTCACATCATATGTTCTATATTTTTATATGCGCTACAAAACTTATTGTATGTGCTATGATTTTCATCATATGCGCTATGGAATTGGATGCGCTATGAAATCTATCAGATGCACTATGAAAACTATCATATGTGCTAATCTGGTCAAAACGTGTAAAAAACAATAAAAAACGTGTAGAAAAAATTTAAATTTTTGACGAATCAAATCATAAAGTGGTTTACGCAATACCTATTGAGGCTTCATAGTGTGTCGAGCACTGATGTCATCGAATCCGCTCAAATCTATGCTTGTGGATGGGAAGTTCCATTTTTCTCACTCTAGAGCTCAAATTTCTCAAATTTACTATAGTAACAATGCACAAATGATTTGACAAAGTTACCTTTTACCTATTTAAAGGTGAGTGGAGGGTAATTTTTTCGCATTGTTTTAACCATGGGGCATAATCAAAGTTTTTCAAACTCATATCAATCTTTCAAAATCAATTTTCACCAAATCATTCTATCGGCTGATGGATCAGGCAACCCTTCAATAACAATTTTCAAAAATCATCAAAATTTCCAAAAAAACACAAAAAATATGAAAATTCAAAATTTTATCCAATTCACCACTCGAGGGGGATCGCAGGCATCGGTTTTCCAAAATTCACATCTAGGGAAAACTTTTTAAATTCTTTGAAGCAATGCGTAAAACACATCACTTCAAAGAGGGGCAAAATGTATATACCTAAAAATGGTCACATTATAATAAGTATGGTAATAATACAAGCTATTTAATTAATCTTCTAATTCAATCTACATATAAATAAATTTAATTATTTATTTATATTTTTCATTTTCTAATTCTTCTATTTTAATTAAATAAATAAGTTTATTTAATTATTATCTTTTTTCCATTCCTTCTTAATTAATTAAATAAGTTTCACGATTTATTTAATTTAATTATCACATTGCTTTATTTTGAATAAAGTAAATATCCTTCTTTTTCCAGATCATATAATCATTCTTAATATTCTTATTTTTTAAAATCATAAATCATCTTTAAATCTTCTAAAAATCCATCTCACATTTAATTAAATATTTTAATATTTAATTAAAAACTTCTTATCCATATTCCACACATAATTAAATATTTTTTAATATTTAATTAGAAGCTTTCAAATCCACATGTAACATGAAATGAAATAATTTATTATTTAATTATTGAATTATCTTCAACCAACAAAACTAACTCAATAACTAAACTTGACAAATGGCAAGTTTCCTCTATTTTTAACTGAAATGTTTTGTGGGAAGGAAACATCTTCCTTCGTTTTCACTAGCTTCCATCTTTCTCTCCAACTTCTCCATCTCTCATCGTTCATCTTACCAAACTGAATCTCAAATTTTGATCTTTTCCAAGTAAGATTTTTCCTCCAAAAATCTATAAATAAGACCTCTTGGCTCTTTGAAAATCTTGGAACTATTGCATAGCATGAGAAATATAGTCAAGCATTCAAGAATTTAGCATCTTAACATTCAAGCATTTAGCACCTTAGTATAGCATCATAGATTTTATCATTTTAGCATAAATAATCATTGTAGATTAGCTTGCATAATCTATTCTTAGTTTCATTATCATAGTTTCATTATCTTAGTAGCATTAGGCATAAAAATGCATTTTGCATATCATCTCATTCTCTCGGTTGTCATTCTATTGAGCTTTTTCTTACACAATCTAAGAACAAGTAGTTTAAAACTAACCCCTCAAGATAGAGGACAATGAGATGACTTTGAAGAATCTAGTAGGTTTGAAGCTTTATTTAGCTTTAAATTAGATTTCTTTGATACAATATTTCATTGGTGTGGTGTTTAACTCATTTTTTGTTTCCACATATTTACACGCATAGATATAGCTTTGAAAAAAATTGGCATGATAGGGCATGAAATAGGACCTTTCCTAGAATTAACCCACCCAACCAAATGTGTTGGCACTATTCATTTTTCCACATGATGGATAGAATAAAAGTTATTGTACCTTGCAACTTTTTATTGAATTTATTTGACAATTTTGGGGTAGCAAGAAAAAATTTCACCATGGCCAACTAGATTGGAGATATGAATAAATGATAGAGGGTATTATAGAAAAACCCTACACCTTCATGTACCCTTAGATAAAACGTTTGTAAGTGACTTGGTTTCTAAGATACAACTTGTCAAAGTTTGTCACTTTTTGGCATTTAGGGATCTTAAGAGAATGTGCAGGTACAATGTAGCCTAGAATTATTCAACATTTTGGGGTATATAATAGTATCTTTAATAACATTAATCCACCCACCTGGATGTGTTATCACTATCTATTTGGCTGCACATAGATGAAACAAAATTTACAGTACCTTGCAATTTTTTATTGAATGCATTTGATGGTTTCAGGGTAGCAAGAAAAACTTTCACCGTGACCAAATGGATTGGATATATGAAAAAATGTGAGATGGTATTGTAAAGGGGCCTGAAACCTCTATGTACCTTCAAGAATATTTTTTGTAAGTTCCATGGTTTCTAAGAAACAACTTGTCAAATTTCATCACATTTTGGCATTAGGGATCTTAAGATAAAGAGTTGGTACAATTTATGCTAGAATGATCTGGCATGTTGGGGTGAAACATTTAAGGAAGCTAAGGTAGCGGAAAAACTTCCTACACTAACCTTGAGAGGAGAATAATGCAAAACGTTTATAGATATTTAATAGTTACAAAAAACACAAACAAAAATAGCCATTATCAGACTCTCAAAATACACACACGTCTACATACATCACACTTGCTTATAACAAGGTTTTTGGAACCTTCTAGAATTAGGGCTTTACAAGGTTTTTTTTCATTACATGTGTTAACAGAAAAAACTTAATGTGTCACCGGAAAAATCCTTGACGTGTCAACAAATTTTTTTTTCAGCCGTTGCCCCAAACCCCGTGTCTTGTTATGAGTTTACAGTGTTTTCACGATCAGTCACCAAATACCAACATAAATTCTATCAATAAATCATATATAACTACAAGGTTGAGACACATTTTACCAACACAAAATAGTACCTTTCTTAGCATTAACCCACCCACTTGGATGTGCATTTCCCATTTGCCCCCATGATGGACGAAACAAAAAGTACACTACATTGCAAATTTTTGTAGAATGCATTTGATGATTTTGGGGCAACAAGAAAAAATTTCACAATAGCCAAATGGATTAGAGATATAAAAAATGAGAGAGGGTATTTTTGAGGGACCCTATACCTCCATTTACCTTTATAAAAAACATTTGTTAAGTGCCATAGTTTTTGAGATACAACTTGTTAAGGTTTATCACTTTTTGGCATTTAGGGATCTTAAGAGAAAGTGCCAATATAATGTAGCCTTGAATGATCCAGCTTGTCGGGATGCAAAATAGGAGCTTTCCTAGAATTAACCCACCCACCCAGATGTTTTTCCACTATCTATTTGGCTGCACAATAAATATAACAAAAGTTACCCTACCTTGCAACTTTTCATTGAATACATTTGACAATTTTTGTAACATTTGAAAACTTGACACCATAATCAAATGGATTGGAGTCTTAAAAAAGTGAGAAAGGTTATTGTGTATTTACCCTACATTACCCTATAGGATAGTCAAATGTATGATATGATCATTATCTAGTGGTTGGTAATTTGAATTTTAGTAAATAATATTTAAAATTTCAATACATTATTTTTTAATTATTCATTATTATCTTATTTGCATTGCATTCTATAAATATAAATTTTAGATCGATGCTTGTTTGGAAATATTTTTCTTTATTAGTTATTTTTCTTTGATAAGGTGATTAATTTGATGTTGTAGTTAAATTTTTGTCACATGATAGTAAATTAGATTCAAAAATTAAAATATGGATATGGGATATGATTCATACATGCACCTCTTGGGGCTAAGTAAATTACGGGAATATTTTAAACCATTTAAGGTACCATTTTAAGAATATTTTTTTTATATAAGTTAATCCCGATAAGGCCATACAAAATGTCATAAAAATTTCATACAATTCCATCATGAGTGCACACAAAATGTGATACAATACCATCATGGTGGTGCACAAAACATCATCAAATTGTCATACAATACCATGAGGCTAATGTATTGCCTCTTAGTCTACAAAATACCATCAATATATATAGCCACAAAAAAAATGTTATCTATGTGCCATGTATAGGCATAACAAATGTGTTCGAATCTATGAATATTGAACATTAATCCTAAAAAATTGGGCCTCTTTTAGCTTGACTAGCTGAACTTTGGTCACATCTAGTAGTTGGTGTCTTATGTTGTTCTGATCTCCTACACTTGGTATTTTGTACTATAACCTATATAAAAAATATAATATTAGATACTATGCCAAATTCAAAAATTATAAAAAATTATTTAAAATGATACATATATTATAAAAACACTTACAACATATTGGTAGTATAATTCCTCTTGTTTATGATGCTTCACATCATTAAGAGATGTTTATTATCGCACTAGGGTGTTTAAATCCATCTATAACATAGAAAAGGCATATTTATCAATTATTTTTTATAGGTATACTAATATCAATTCACATAATATAAGCATTATTAAACACATATATATTCATACCCATACTTGACTTAAGCTCACGGAGGATGAAATTGATGCACTAACACTAACTTGCAAAATTTCTCTTATCTCGAGAGGTGTGTAATGAATTCATAAACTAGTAAAAAAAATAGAATAAACTCAAAAGTTCACAAATATATATAAACAACAGATTTGAAATTTGCAAAAACAAACTTAGATCTATTTAATAGTGTACTTGAGTAAATCCAATATCATAACCATCAATTGTATCATTTGTAGCATACGGTGATGACATTCCCACCTATTCAATAAATAGATGTATTTTAAATTATTAAACATTATTTTAATCGAAAGTATTATTTTATTTTGATATATTATACAATTTTTACCTCAAATATAGATGCAATTGTACAAGTTGTAGGAATCCTCGATGATGGACCAAGATATAGAATTACACCTTGAAATTCATAATGTTTACATCAGTTTATTTTGATTCTATAATTAAAAACCTATTTACATTTAAAATTTTAAGTATTTAGTAGATAACATGTTATAAATTCAAATCAACATATCTACATTAGACTAGCATACACCTCATTCAACAACTCATTTTTCATCACTGCATCATTTGATGTACCAACTTGATGGACTCTTCTACTCCCATGAAATCTATATTGATAATGAGAAAACACATGGGAGGTGATACCATCAACAACCTATGCATCACTATCTCACCCAAAGCATTTATTACAAGGGTTTGTACATATATAAGAACTAGGAGCACTAGAGCTAGATGGTTAAGTTGGTGCATCATCTTGTCATGCAAAAGGTTGGGATATTTATGTGCCATGCTCTATCATTGTGTCTTCTAGGCTAGAAACTAAATGGATAGTCTACACCTCCATAATCTCCTTGATGGCGACTAAAATTTTCACATGATAAATAGGTCTTTGTGCTATTGTTCTTTGATTTGCACAGTTATCTATCCAACAACCTCATAGTATATTTTGCACAGAGCCTCCAATTCTACCTTGAAACACCCTCATATAAAGTAATTTTTTATTTCATGAAGGATAAACTCACGATATAATTTTCTTAAATACTATAGTATCACCTCATAATTATTATAGAGAGGTTGGTCAAAGGCCATCCACCACCTATCCCAGAACCTATTTCTTATCTCCTCATGAGTAAACCAATTTATTGGAAACCTCTTTGAATTTAGAGGAATAGGTTGTTTGGTTTTAGGATCCATAGAAAGAAGAAACATTCTTTATTTTCTTATATCTTTGTTTTTCACTTCATCATAGGATAATTTTGTTGCATAATAGTGACAAAATGAATCTTTTCAAGTTTTAAATTTTTTTATTTGATTTGTGATGGTGTCAACATTCTTCAACATGGCTTCCAATGCTAAGGCAAGGGATTGGTGATGCTTGTTTGATATTTAACCCCTCAATTTTAAAACTAATTCATAAATTATAACTTTTTTTGGGTCTAGATGCCTTAACAAATCCTCTTGCCTTTGTCTATGTTTTTTTGGAGCTTGGTAGGAGGAGGAGGGTCAGGCATCCTAGATTTTTCCTAAGAAATTCATCATTTAAATTTTCTTGCGGGTTAGGGTTTACATGATCTATTATATAACTCAAAAATTATGAAATTAATCAAAAATAGTCAATTTTTCATAATGCAAACAAAATTTAAATCATATGAAAAGAAACCACTTAACTCTTCTTCGAAATGGCATTGTCAGGTAGGATTGGAAAGGGAAAAACACATTTTCATATGCTCAATTGAGGGAAGGAAAACAACTACAGAAAATGTTGGTTGTAGGTGAGAAAAATGGATAGTCTTTTTCTATTTATAACTTTATTGAGAATAATATGTACATGTTTTTCTTTCATTGAAACACGTACATGCATTTGGCTTTCATAAGAACATGTATGTGTTATTTTTTGATAATAACACATACACATTTTGTTTTAATAATAAAATGTACATGTTATTTGTTTAAATAACGTGATTGTGTTATGGGTCAGATTTTTTGGGCCATAACATAATCACATTATTTCAAACTCTTAAAAGCACAAACATGTTTTGTTCATTTTTGGGTATTTGACTACTTTTTTGTGCCCCATCCTTGTGCACATACCCAATCATTTCCCTCCAACCACTTTAATTAAATAATTTTTAAAACTAAAAGAGGGGTAAAAATTTATTCAATCCAAAAACGAGCAATAAAAAGCAAGGGAATTACACATCCCTATCAATCTCCACTAATTGGTCCAAATTTTGAGACAAATTCGGGGGTAATTGGCCCATATCCACAATATTCCAATCATACAAATGATCAGAAGCCCATTTAGCCAAATAATCCACAACCCCATTCCATCCACGCAAAATATGACAGAATGAAATAGAATTAAAAGAAGCAAACAAATTAAGAATATGTTTTATAATAATAGCCAAATTCCAACTAACATCCTCTAATTGGTGCATCTTCAACAAAGTCACTACCACCTGAGAATCTGAGTCACAATTGATTTTTCTCCACCTAAGAAAATAACCACACTCCATAGCACAAAGAATGGCAAGAGCCTCCATCACATTGTTAGTATACCAACCCTTATAAAAAAAATATATAAATTCAACAGTCCTAGAACTAGTCCACCCAAAACCTCCAATACCAGCATGGCGAAGATTCCCACGCGAAGACCCATTTGTGTTGATTTTCAACACACCATGAGGATGAGGGCACCAATGCCCCTCCCTATTTATCTTCCTAAGGGGATGAAGACATCTATTTCTCTTTATCTGATCAGTGCTTTGAGCAGATGCCCTCTGAAGAGGAAGATTGAGATGAGTACAAAAGGAAATCTCTCCTAGATCCAAACCCTCAGCCAAGTCACACTTAGCTGCAATATTTTCTCTCACCGAATGAAGAATCCTCCACCACAAGCATTGGAAAACCAACTTCACATCTTGAAAAATCCTATGATTCCTCTCCAGCCATAAATGTGAGATAATAAAATTTGGTCCCAAATCCCAAGTAACTTGAAGAAAAGGTCTTAACAGGAGATTTTCCCCATCGGTCAAAGAACTCTACCAAAGAAGAGGCATGTCAACAAGTCTGGTTCAACACATCCCACTAAAAGGTTCCAAAGCCTCCAAGAAAAGGAACACAAGAAGAAGAGATGAGAGACATTCTCTTCACTTTTATCACAAAAAACACACATCAAGCGACCTTGGAACCCTCACTTGCACAAATTATCCCAAGTAAGACATCGATTATGGACCACCAACCAAAGAAAAAAATTGCACTTGGGCCAAGAAAATTTATTCCACTTGTTTCCACCAAGGGACCTCAATTTTGCCAAACTCCTTCCTAAGCAACACACCATAACCCACCTAAACAAAATACTTACCAGATAAATCACTATTACTCCAAGCTAGAACATCCTACCCCACCATGGAATTGCATTCCCTTTATGCTAGAATCTAAGCCAACTCTTGTATATCCTCCTCTAACCCTCCTGGTGGAGAATCTGAGAATTGCTTCCATCTAAGGCTAGTAGCCAATCCAATATTCTGAACAGACTTGTAATGCTCAACCGTATTCCAACCCACAACAGGAAAATGATCACAAAGAGACTAGAGGTGAGGGCAATTAGAAAGAATGGGAGGGTGACTATCCAAAGAATCCCACCAACAAAGGGCTTGAGAACCTAAATGACATATCCAAAAAATCCTCTTCTTAACAAACTGAGCCCCCAATTTGAGGTTATTCCATATCATAGATCCTCTTCCTTCTAAAGGGAAACGAGGAACATCAAAAAATTTAACATCCTTAAGATAATTTTGGGTAAGAATAAGAGCCCAAAGTTGATGTTGACTAGTACACCAACGCCAATATAACTTGGCAGCAAGATCTTTCCCATTCAAAATAGAAAAATGCAATCTTAGGTCCCCCTCTTTTTGTGGCTTGCACATCGTATCCCACTTAACAAGACTCCACTTTGTTGACTGCAAGTTACCACTCCAAAGAAATTGTCATGAGAGACCATCAAATTCCCTCAAGAAATACAAAGGATCTACCTAAATACAACCCCTATAAATGGGAAGAGCCTGGATAATAGACTTCAAAAGAGTCACTCTTGCAGCAGTAGAAAGACAATGATGAGTCCAATGATTGAATTTACTACACAACTTATCAAACAATTTTTTCTAAGAAGACGTGGGTTGTCTACCAATAGCAAGAGGTATTCCCAGATAGACAAAGAGAAGAGACCCAATCTGAAACCTCAAAATATCAACAATTTTCCATTGAATAGCTTGAAGGGTATTAAAATATAATATAGAAGACTTGTGCTCATTAATTTTTTGACTCGAGGTAGCCAGGTAAATATCCAAAGCCTACCTAAAAGAAACAACCTCCTGAAAGCGAGCCCTCCCCAAAAGAGAAGTTTCATCCACAAAATGAAGATGAGAGAGTTGTGAAAGCCCATTGCCCCAACACCAGCCTTGAATTCTACCCTAGTTAACCCACGACTTTAGAAATCTTCCCAAACCCTCAACCATAATAATAAGAAGATAAGGGGAGAGAGGATCTCCTTGAAGAAGGCCCATGGAAGCCGCAAAAATCTTAGAAGGTTCCCCATTTATAAGAACAGAAAAAGAGAAAGAGGTAACACAACTCATAGTCCAGTTGACCCAATCCATACAAAAACCAAAGCCTAAGAGCATTCTCTATAAAAATTGCCACTTAGCTCTATCATAAGCCTTGGCCATATCCAACTTGATGAACATAGCCTTCTCCTTGGAAGTCACCATAGAGTGGATGACCTCATAGGAAACCACCACCCTATCTAGGATCTGTCTACCAGTAATAAAACCTCCTTGCTCTCAGAGATTAAAAAAGGAAGACAAACTTTGAGCCTCTCAATGATCAATTTAGTAAAATTTTATACACCACATTACAGAGAGAAATTGATTAAAAGAAATCTAGCTGATCCGCACCATCCTTTTTAGGAATAAGAACTAAAAAATTAGAGTTCAAAGCATGAAGCATCTGCTTACTATGAAGAAATTCATGTGCAACCTCCAACAAATCCAAATTTATAATATCCCAAAATTCCTGAAAAAAATCAATCGAAAAACCATCTGGTTCAGGGGCTTTACCTTTATTCTTTCCAAAATCCATCTCTTCCAATTCCTGCAAAGAAATTGGGTGAATGAGGAAATCATTCATTTCCTTGGAGATCAGGGAGGGGACACAAGCCAGGATCAAATTTTCCTTCTCTTCAATAGGGGGCAAATCCTTAGGAAAAAGAGTAGAATAAAATTGTCTAGCCTCACAAGACAAATCCTGCAAAGAAGAAATACAAATCCCATCCGCATTAACCAGAGAGGAAATACAACTTCTCTTATGATAGGCCTGCACAAAATGATGGAAGAAAGCAATATTCATGTTCCCTTCTTCAAGCCAATCAATTTGAGCCTTTTGATTCTAGAAAAACTCCTCCTAAAGCTCCCATTCCTCAACAACTCCCACAGCCTGGGCTTCCACTTGACCCAGAGCATTTGAGAAGCCAAAATCCTTAATTTGGCGAGTAATCACATACAATATTTTTTGGGCACTCTACTTCATAACCTTAAAATTTCCAAAAGTTCTCTTATTTCATCTCTTACGGTGAAATTTAACATACTAAAGTTTCTTAACATAAGTGTACATAGATGTACCATAAGCAGGGCTACCATCATGCCACCACTGAGCCATAATAACATGCAAAGAAGACTCCAAAAGCCACATAATATGAAACTTAAAAGGAGGATTCTTGGGAGCAGTAAAATAGGAAATTGAAAGTTTAATTGGCCAATGATCAAAACCCCTCCAATCAAGAATCTCATAACCTATAACCAATCTACCTCCCACCCAAAAGAAAGAGACAATAAATCTATCCAGCCTTTATGAGATCGCTTCCTCTCCACTATGTCTATTATTCCAAGTGAGAATCACATTAGACGGCTTACCATAATTTAAAGGAATAAAATCCACATTCTCCCAAAAAATAGCAGCAATAGGCCCAAGTCGAGGAAACCCACCTCTTTTTTCCTCCAAGCTCAAAACAAAATTAAAATCACCAGCTAAAATCCAAGAAAGATACATAGCACATGATCTAACATACCTTATATGGGCCCATATCTAGATTTTTCCATGAATACCAATCGAGGCATAAACATTAGTAACCAACATGGTCTCACCTATTTCCAAAGAAGAGGCAGCCATCGAAATAGAAGAAAAACTAGAAATCCACCAAAGGGGAGAAATATTTCTAGGATCCCAAAAAAGAGCCAAACCCCCCGAAACTCCCTTGAGAACCAACACACTGAAACTGACTAGAATACCAAGTATGAGAAGCACACAACAACATACAATCTACTAAAATTTTAGTCTCTTGAACACAAAAATGGTCCAGAGAATGAGCAACAACTAGGTCATGAATAACCCTTTGATAGGGGTGCTATTCAAGCCCCTTACATTCCATGAGAGAACAATCTTGGAGGTGATGTTGAAAAGTGAGCATCAATGGGTTTAATAGACCCAAAATCCACCAACATCTCTCTGGTACACTTAATATTTTCAAGATCCTTATTACGGCCACTTTTAGAAGCATTCTCTAGTAGTCCCTTCATAATCGTGTGTTGTTGAACCCCCAAGGCTAGAGAAGGACCCTTCCTCTTTCCAAAACCTAGCCCCTCCTTTGCCAAATCTTCCAAAATAATATCATCATCATCATCCTGCATATCATCATTTAGAGTTACCAAATGATTTGGCATACCCTGCGATAAATGAGTATCCTGACCAGATCCCTATCCCTGCCCCACAACACCAACCATACCAACAACATCAGAAAGCACGTCCAGCATGATTCTTTCCTCCAAAGTTGAAGTTTTCAACACCTCAAACTGATTAAAGTCTTCTTCATTCTTTGTATCCTTGAACGATCTCTTATGACCATAAACCTTAGCCCTCTTAACTGACACAAAGCCATCTTGATCTATTTCACCCTCCATCATAGAATATTTCCCTTTATCCTACCTAAAAAAATTTGAAGCTGAAGACAAAGGAGAGGAATTAGAAGGAGGAGTCTTCTTAATCCTAGGAAATTACTTCTGGAGATGACCATACTCATGAAAAATCTGACAATGAAAAGGAAGGACTCATAATGACAAAGAACCTAGACAAATTTCTAGATAATTTGGCAAGGGATTATTCAAATAAACCTCCACACAAATCCAAGAAAAACAAATAACCTTTCTTTCAAGGGTTTGTTGAGCAACTACAACAGGCTTACCAAGAAGAGTCACTATTCGTTGTAAGATATATTTTCTCCAAAACTCTAGGGGAGTCATGGAAAGAGAACCCAGACCATAACCTTTGATGGAAATAATTTAGTTGTATTAAAACCCATATGTCAGGGTTTGATAAAGAACCCAACATGATTGTAAAAGTAAGGTCCTCCCTCAAAAACTTGATTATTTTCAACCATATTGGAAAAAATAACCACAAAATAGCTATTCGCAGCCACCATTAACTCCATGTTGCCCTCAACCTGCCACGTATGCCTGATCCAAGCATCCAAAGCCAATAGTGGAACATGAATCCAAAGCAATTTATAGATTAACACATGACAGTTCCAGTAAGAGACATCATCCACCACCAATTCTGGAGAAAGAACCAAGATCGAACGATCCTAGCTCCTAAGCAAACAACCATTCACTTTCTTCAGTTTGGAGCCCTCCCCCACATAAAAGGACTCAAAGTGTTGAGAATTAAAATCTAATGATGATCCATTGTGAAACCCATCACCATGATCAACCACCACCAAAATGTACGAAACCTATTGCTCCACCACGAAACAAACAAAAAAACCCCTTAAAGCAGAAAAGCTTAATTAAATAATTTTTAATTATTAGTTTATTTTTCTATTTTTTCTTCATCCATATTAATTAAATATTTTTTTATTATTTTATTATTTTTAATTATTCTTCCCACATTAATTAAATATTTATTATTATTTATTTAAATTTCTAATTATTCCTCTATCCACATAATTAAATAAATTTGTATTTATTTAATTAAAATCACGTATCTCTCTTGAATCCAACATAATTAAATATTTTTTATTGTTTAATTTTCTTATTATTCCTCCAAAATCAAATAAATTATTTAATTTATATAGTTTGACTTTGCACATTTCTCTAAATATAAATACAACTATTATTTTATTTATTTCCTATATTATATTATTCTATCTTTATTCCTCAACTCTAAATTTAGTAAGTTGACTAAAACACAACCTTGATTCACTCTCACTCACTTCTACTTCATTCTCTCATGTATTCAATCCTCTAATTCATGCAATCACTTAACTCATCATAACCCCTCATCTTGAAACATGTTGTGTGCATGTTCCTCATGGTCTCTCAATAATTTTCATTCGTTGATCTAATCTCAAATCCTACACCATTGATTTGATATTCTTGAATGCTATAAAACACCCATTATTTACCCATTTAATCTCCTAAATAAATTTTGTATCTAAACTATATTTGATTTTACACTGCTTTAGCTATCTAGGTTATGCTAAAGTATTTGAGAAATGGACATAAAATTCAAATTGGCATAATTATATTTTATAATAGAGTAGGGCTAGGCATTTTTGGTAGAGGTAAAGTAGTTAGATTAGAGAGATTTAATTTGATTTCATGTTTCAATTCGCACACGCTTCATTGAGATTAAGAAAATTGATCATTGAATTGGGTTTGTTATTTCTTTATTTACATTATAAAATTCATTGATCTGATTTCTCCTATTCACATAAATATTTACAATTCTACTCGTTAGATGAACAATCATTAATTTTTTTAAATTTTTTATATCTAAGTTTCTTTAAATATATACAAAACAATAACTTGTCCCATTTAATTAGCAACAATTTTATACTTTAAATCTATCCCAATTAGATCCTCTTTTGAACTTAAATGATGACCAACTATTGTAGGTATATTTATAAATATGGTTAATCAATAAGTTTTAACAAATATGCAACTCAATAATAGAGGTTTCAAGGATTCCTCAATATTTCAAAATTGATGTTTAACAAGATGTACATTTGAGGTTTTTAATTTTTCACCAACTAGCTATTGGAAGTTTGTGTTGTCATTGATGTTAATAGACATTTGTTGTTGCATTGATTTCAACCTATGAAGATGCTTTGATCGGTTGTATTATGCTGAAATTAAAAATACCATTGATGTCAACCTCTAATGTTTCCTTGATAAGAATGTGTTTGTGATGTTTAAAATCTTGTGTGGTTGAGGTGCTAAGAAGTTATTCCAAATTTTTAGTTTGAGTTTATAGTGTTTGGTTTACAAGTGATTTTGAGAAAATTTGAATAAAAGATGAAACAGTGTGGTGAAGAGAGTTCAGTGTGACAGAGTGTGTTTAACATTTTTCTCCACATTTATTCATGGATGAACTTCTTCTTGTGTGGTTCAGATATGATTATAAGAGGTGTTAAGAGGTGTTATATCTATATTTTCTTGTTCTAGATCATTGTGCCAAGAAAGTTGTGTTCACTAGTGTGTGAAATATCTAAGTAGTTTTTTCAAGGATAAATGGTTTTAATCTGCATTTATCCACAATTTCATTTCTAGTGTTGAATATTTTGAAGTGTTCTTATATTTAGATAGTATCTATCTTCATTTTGATTTGTTCGAAGGTTGGTGTTGTAGTGTGTGGAAGTTAACTGGTCATCCAAAATGAATATGTTCTTCTAGTGTACAATTTTGTGAAAGACTTTTTGGATTTTAGGATGTTGATGGAATATTATAGATTGTGTTAAACTGATGTGTGTGGTTTGTGAGTTATCTTTGGATCAAAGGAATTGTGTACTTAATTATTTAATGGTTCTAACACAAGTTTGATCGATCTTTGGTGTTTTTTGAAGTGTGGTGTCGTCTATATGAGTGGATTTAGGATTGAGTTAAGGTGTGGTGTTGTCAAATTTCATTATTCTCCACCACAGGAATTCTTAGTGCCGACCTAATATGAATATTCACATTTGAGGTGCATAGTCAATCATGTGAATTGTTTTCAAGGTTGTGATGGGTCTATATGTGTGTTTATTTAATGGAGGATGAGATAATGAACTATGTGTGATATGAATAATGATGTGAAGTGTGAAAGTACAAAATTTAATGCCATATTTAATGAATAAGACTATTGGAAGTAGTGAGGATAAGGTTTCTATACTCTATAGAGAGAGCATGATTTTTTAAGGGTGAAGTAGTGGTGGAACTTTTCTATTTCTTTGAGATAGATTTTTCATTGTAACAATATTATTTCTTCTTCTTTCTAATATGGTAGTGAGACATTATAAGTGATCCCTTATTTTCTCTTTGGGTAGTGAGCCTATTATATTCAGAATTGCAATTGCTTTATATTGTGAGCTAATCCTCACTATGGGTTTTCCCTTATTGGGTTTTCTATGTAAATATGGTGTTCTCATGTGTTTGGATGTGTTTTAATTACTACTTCCCATGTTTATGTTCTATTAATGCATAATAATGGTTTAATGGTTGTGAAGGGTTTAATTATTAATGTAGATCTAAATGTTATTGAGGGTTTGATGTTTAAATGTACAACTCATTCACCCCCTCTTAGTTGTCATGTGCACTCAAGAACTGGTATTAGAGAAAGGTTCCTTGGAAGAAATCTCAACTGACTGAGGTAGATTTGGAATGGTGCACAAGGAGGCTCCTTTGTTTGATGAAACTGATTATCCATTCTAGAAGACTAGGATGGAAGATTTTCTTGTTTATTTGGGATTTGGAGTTTGGAGGTCTGTTGAAATTGGATATACAATTCCTGCAAATGGTCTGACCATTGATAATTAGATCAATTCATATGAGAACAATGGAAAAGTAGCGTATTCTCTTTTGATTGTTCATTCTAATTAAGAAGTTGTGAAAGTTACGAGTCTTCAAATTGCTAGTGAGATTTGGAAAAAGGTTTAAAGTATCTATGAAGGAGATGATAAGGTAAAGCAAGAAAAAATGCAGAATATGAAGACTGAATTTGATACCCTAAGGATGACAGAAGATGAAGATATTATAGGCTACATGCATAGAGTCAATGAAGTTGTCAACTCCATCAAAGGCCTTGGAGGAAAACTTAAAGAAGATGGGGTGGTAAAAAAAGGTGTTAAGAACTCTTCCTAAAGCTTATAGTCATAAGGTTTTTACTATTGAAGAAGCACAAAATTTAGATCATTATTCTAGAGATTAGCTATTTGGTGCTTTAACTACTTTTGAATGGAAAGAGTTTGATCCAAGTGATTCAAGAAAATAGATTTCTTTCAAAGTTGGAAAAGAAGAGAAGAATGAAGAATTATATCTATATGAGTTTGATGAGCTAGAAGAATTTTTTTTGAGGAAATTTAAAAAGGGCATTGGAAAATATAAAGGTAAGTTACCTTTCAAAATTTCCAATTGTGGAAAGATAGGTCATTATTCTTCAATATTTCCAGTCAAAGATTCAAATGATAGTGTGTGCAGTGAAAATCCCCTAGTCTAGAATGAAAAAAAAAATGAATGCAAGATAAAGTGAACACAACAACACCTCAATGATTAGGCCTAGTTGAAACTAAACAAACAAAAATAAAATAAAAATAACCATTATACCTTTTTTCTTGCTTAGCTTATTGAAGTGCTTGGCCCTTGAAAATGCTTTTGATGTATGCTCCTTAATAACAATATGCTTGCAATAGTTGAGGTGGTTGAATGATGGAAGATGGTAGGTGAGATACTAAATGGATAATATGGCTTGAATGCAAGAATTCTCGAATATAAAGCAGCTTGAATGTTGTAATAATCGCTTGTATGCAATAATGGCTTCAAAATCATTTAAAATCTGAACCTCAAACTTGAGGCCAAGACCCTCCATTTAAAGAAAAATGGTAGTTTGAGATTGATCCACCATGGACAAGATGAAGGGTTGTGGTGAGTTGAGGACTCACAAGCCCTCACATATTTCCATGTAGAGGGTGTGATGGATAAAGGATAAGGTGGCATGGAAAAGGCCATGTGGTCCCAAGGTACTTACAAGTACCTTGGGATTGGAGAGGATCTCCTTAAAAAGGATCCCTTGTCCCCAAGTGGGGTTGAAAGTGACAAGTGAGGACTTTTAGAAAGTCCACTCTTGTCACCATGGTAATTTGAAAGGACATTGGAGAAATAAAAGTGAATATTAAATTCACAAGCTTGGAAGAAACCCATGGATAAGACAAGGTTCTCCTAAAGGAGGTCTTTTTCCCGAGTACTTGATGTGACCTAGGTATGTGTAGGATCATGATGGGCCAAAAAGTGGTGATATCTAAGTGATATGATGGCCCATGTAGTTGATGACTTTTTTTTAACCCAAAATTGATGAAACAAAAAATAGTTTTTAAAGGAGATTCTCATCTTTCCACCAATATAAATTATGCTTTACTTTGAATTTAATAAATAATTATTATTCATTTTCTATTTGAATTACGACTAAAAACCTAATTGATAGGTTGATTGAAAAACATCTATAGCTGTCAAATGGTATCTCATTTTTTGAATCTAAAACAAGTGTCACATTCTATGCTTTGCATAATATAGGATTAAAAGAGAAATTTAATTTCATGAAGTTTTGACCAAGTTAAGGTGGTTAGACATATGAGTTTTTATATTTTTTAAAAACTTGAATAAAAAATTCATAATTAATTATTTACTTGGAAAAAAATTACAAAAAAATATGCATCACATCGAGACATGAGTCCCCTAATTATATCTAAAATCTTATAAGAAAATATTATCATTTTATTGTGGTTAGGATGGTCAGACAGACACCTACTTCTTATTTTTTCCCTGAAATTTAAGTACTACTACATTGAAGTTTCAAATTTTCACCAAATATATTTTTATTTTTTTAAATAAACCTAGTAGTTTAGAAACTAAATTCAATTTTCTATAGATTCTTTTCTTACATATTTTTGAAATAATATAGATAACTTATTCAAGTTTTTATGTCAAGTTGCCTAACTCTGATTTTTTGAATTTTATTGCCACTTAAGGGCCTGCTTTTTCCATGATGATCCTATACATACTCACCTATGAAAGGTCATGGGGAAGAAAAATGCATGGGGGGAATAAGTGTGAATTTTTAATTCACATGGGGAAGAGGTCATTACCTGATAAGGTAAGTACCATGAAAGGTTGAATTAAGGACATGCTAGAAAGTTAAGTGATTAGGAAAATTAATTAAGATTAGAGGCAAGTGGCTAAATATGGAAGAGGTGACATTAATCTTGATTAATGATATGCACATCCTAATAAAGGATTAACTAGATTAATCTAGACTAGTGAAAAGGTTATGGAGGATGGGACAAGGAGAGAGAAATAATGAATATAAAATTGAAGACGATAATTGATTGATTTATTTAATTTAGAGAGGAAATGGTAAAGGATAAAGTATTTAATTAAATACTTTTAGGAACCTTAGAGAACGGGATAATATTAATTAAATATATTATTTAAATAATATAGATGAATTAGACGAATAGATGATAGGATTTTGACCATATGGAAGTGGTCAAATTTGGGTTTCTACATTTTGCCCCTATTCAAAATATTGTTAGAATAATAGTGTTTCAAAGAAAAATAAAATGTAGATGACTCTATAGAGGAAGTGACTAGAAAAAAGATGCCCCATCCTAACAGAGCCTACGCGAGCTTCTCAAATGGAGGCGAGTGAAGGGAGATGCCCCAATTGTAATGGAAAATGACCAAGAAGGTATGGATGGATATGGTAGGGTATGCCCCCTTGAGAGGGTAGTAGGGGAAGGAAAACGGGCCCCAGGTGACTTCTCTATATGAAGAAACAAAAGATATTGTTGGATAGAGCTCAAAATACCATGAAGATTGGATTTTGAACAGAATCAAATAGATACATGGGGCACAAATGGTGGCCCCGAGAAGTTGGAGGATTAATTGGAGGAGAAAAAAGTTAAATAAAAGGAAAAAATACCCTTTATTTTAAAAAGGGGAAAAAAGAGGGAAGTTATAAATAATAATTTTAAAATTAGTATTCCTCATTTGCACAGTTGAGTGAGAGAGAGAAGAGAAGAGGAAAGAAGAGGAGAGAAGAATTTAGAGGATTATGATGATGAAATCATCCATTGCGGAGATGAGGTGCAAAGTTTCTACGTCGAGTGTGTGGTCCCATGCTAGGCGAGGTTCAAAAACCTCTTTGTGTTTTTTAGCATTTTTTATTTATGTTTGAGTTAAAATGCAATTTAAAAACATGGGTTTGGAAATGGGGATAGATTAGAAAAACTGGTAGAGGGCAAAAATCAATTTTTCCCACAAGATAGGAAGAAACGCCAATTAATGACGTGGGAGGAAAAGAGCGGTGTAGAAAAAAAATCAACTTAAATTAGATGAAAAATGGGGTTTGGCCACCCACATAGGGGTGGTCACACCCTAGGAAGGATGGTCATTCCCAAATGACATGTGGCCCAGCTTGCACAGGGGCGGTCACGCCCCATGGAGGGGCAGTCATCCCTCGGCTAGGGAGGCCCCACCCCAACGAGGCGACGATGCCCTGACTGGGGTGACCTTGCCCCAGAGGGTGGTTGCCCCTGAGGGGTGGCCATGCCTAGAGGGGTGGTTGAGCCCCTAGGGGTGGCCCCGCCACCAAAGAGGGGCAGTCATGCTCGAAAAAAGGGAGGATGCCAAGGGCGTGAAGGGGGGGCCAAGAAGAATATAGAAAAGACTAAAGTGCAAGAAAGAAAAATATTGTAAAGGGGGACAACTTAGGAAATATATCCCAAGAACGAGTGTTAGTGTGATAAGGAACCCGGGGCCGGGAAGGAAATGAATGCAAGGATTTGGTGACTGACAGGTTGTGTGATGTGGTTACAGGGATTCGATAGCTTACAGATGCGAGAGAGGAGATTAGACGTGATCGAAGCAATGCAATGGGTGATGATTGGAATGTATCATCAGACTTTGGCCTAGGTGGGGATGTTGCATATGTTGGGGTATCTATCTATGAGGGTGCATCTAGTGATGTTGATACCCTGATCGAGCGTTGTGATTCAGCGATGTCAACTTTCCATCTCCCGTTAGGGGAGATGATGGTGACGCTGGAGGATGTCTAGCAGATATTGATGATTTCCATAGCAGGGTGTATGGTGATTGCTATGAGATTAGAGGGAGAGGTGTTGGATCAGACCATGTGGGTCTTGTTCAGGCAAGAGGACCTACCTATGTAGAAGAAGGGGCTAGACATTTATCAATGCTTGTGTTTGAGAGTACTACCATTTCCATTGTACCTATGTGGTTTGATCAGTGGGATACTCATACCAAATAGGAGTGGTCGGTTCTATAGCCTCGACTACATGGAGGTGATTCATCATATTGTCGAGGGGAAGAAGGGAGAGTTTGCATGGGTTCCATGCATCCTGGAGTAGTTGTACAAAGATATGCACGTGGTATGCTGTTGGAAGGGACTCAGTTTGTGTCATGTGACACTACTTTAGGTATGGACATGGGAGCACATCAGTGTGTCTAGACCAGATGTACTAAGAGTGGGATAAGAGGATATGACACTACCAGTGGCATATTGGTATGGGGCAGAGTATGATTGGGTGTTCTAATATTAGGGATCATGATATTTAGATGGATGGAGGAGGATATTTGATGATCTCAAGGAGGAGGAGACAGTGTGGAGGCCGTATATGAAATGGCACTTCACCAAGTGGAGGGACGATGAGGCAAGACATAGGAGGCATTTCCTGACCCGATGTTATATAGTTGGGAAGGAGCCTCAGATAGCGGAGTCACATAAACCAGACTGAGTGACGAGGTAGTTTGGGTTGATATACGATATTCCAGGTGCACCCAATAGGTTTAGATTGATTACAAGGGAGAAACCATGGGGGGAGTTGATTTTGATAGAGTTTTCATGAGAGCACTAGGAGACACTAGAGTAGGAGCTATTGGAGTATTCAGGGAAGATTGGAGGGCTAGTGGATGTAGATATTACCATGAGATATGCAACATGGTTTGCATGACACCAGCCTATATGGACTACATCGGAGGAGCCAATCAAGGAGGCATTAGGGTTCAGACCAGAGGATGGGATCAGATTGGTAGGATAGGGGAGAGGGAGAGGGAGGAGGCCAAGGAGAGATCTAAAGGAAAATAAGGTAGGAGGGTAGCTGAGGAGAGGGCCAGGGGAAGTTGTAGTAGGAGGGCAGCAGCCAGGGGTAGCTATAGTAGGAGGAGGTCAACAGAGAGAGTCAGAGGGAGGTAGAGAAGAAGGACAACATAGGAGAGTGTGAGAGGAAGCTAGAGAAAAAGAGTTGTAGGAGGGAGGGAAGGGGGAGGATGAGACAGGAGGTCAGTGGAGGTTAGGAAGGAGAAGGAGGAGATGAAGGGTGTGGGTTGAGCCTAGGGATGAGAGACATGATGCAGAGGTGATGGGGGAGAGGGAGGAGGTCAGGGTGATGGACATAGGAGATGAGGGAGGGGCCGAAGAGATAGATATGGACTTGCATGAAGTTAACCCATTGAACATGATGTCACCGATGGTGGAGGATCTGTCCACATGCTTGAGAGGAGCCGAGGTGTGATTACATATCATCGAGCAAAGGTTGAGAGACTTAGAGGTGACAAGGAGTAGATTGGAGGCTGAGGTGGTTAGGTTGCGAGCTTAGCTAGTAAAGAGTGAGAGAGAGTACTAGATGGTGGCTGATGCAGTGCCATGTCACAAGATGGAGATGCAAAGGGAGGGAGAGAGGCTGTGAGCCGAGATAGATAGGATGTGAGGACAGGTAAATGAGTTATAGGAATAGGTGAGTTCTTTGGAGGGAGAGGTACCGAGGGAGCCTGAGGTACGGGAGGCAGTGATATGGGAGAGAGAAAAACTAGAGACGATAGTGATGATACTATAGGCATAGGGTCAATGAGAGTTTGGAGGAGTGACAAAGTAGACACCGATAGAGGCTCTAGCGGAGGTAGAGAGGGATATGGAGGATCTAAGGAGGTAGGTGGAGGGACTACTAAGAGAGAGGAGGGAGTTGAGGCAGGAGCGATATGAGCTCCGTGACAGAGTTGAGGTGGAAGAGGAGATAGTGGGAGACATGGGATTGATGCAGGAGAGGGAGGAGACCATGAGGGATTGGGCATAGGTGATGGAGATTGAGAGAGATACCTTACAGATATATATGTAGGTCATGTAGGGGGAGAGGGATGTAGTAGTGGCATAGGTATAGGCTATGGAGAGAGATGCAGTGCTGGGGTAGGCATGGGTAGCATAGGGTGATGGGATAGGGAAGGGGGTCAGATACTGTAGGTGCAAGTACAGGCTATGAAGGAGGAGAGGGAAAAATCCCTATAGTAGGTGTCACGGATGTGATTGGAGATTGAGCAGATACGGTTAACATGGGGTGCATGGGCATAGGAGAGGAGGTCCATTTGTGGATATCAAGACAGGTATAGAGAAAAGAGGGACTTAGCTAGACAATAGGTAGGAGATTGGGAGGAGTATATGAGAGAGGTGAGATACTATATGTGTGTATATTACTTGATAGTTCTAGATCCAACACAATGGGTACCCGCCTATGTCTGAGTGGTGCCACAGATGCCAGTGCCATCCTAGTCAGTAGGGATGCATACTCGAGGATATAGTAGCATGAGAGAGACACCACCATATAGAGGGCCAGTGTTAGAGTCACCATAGAGGTCAGATGCAGGAAACTCATGGTTTAGAGGATTAGAGGGACGGGATCCTAGTTATTGATAGGCAAGGATGGGATTCAATACAGAGTATCATAGATCAGAGTTGAGTGATAGCTCTGTACTCGTATTTTATTTTTGATGACATATATGTGATGAATATGTATGGATGATGTATAGGATATATATTATTGTGGATGATGTGATGGACATTGTATTTTTTGTGATTTTTGATATGATATGCGAGAGACCTTATTGAAATTATATGATGTGTATGTGATGGATGATATACTTATGAATATGTATATGTTTATGGTTTTTATTGTGGATGGTTATTGTGATGTGATGTATGGATATTCCTATAATGATGTATGTTCATGCCAACATGGATTGATGATTATGATGTGTAGGATTCCTAACATTTATGATGCAGGATGTGATGGATGAATTATGATTGTTTCTATGTGGATGTAATGATATGATATGCATGATGTCTAATGTTTATGATCTTATGGATGTGGAAATGATTTGGATGAGATTATGATGTCTAATGTGATGTATGATTTATGATTTTATATTCTATGGATGTGAAAATCAACCTAACTATTGGGTCTCAAAAATGCAGGTTTTAACCGGAAGAGTTTGCCAAGCTCTCACTACACTTTTGGTCAACATACAATGCCAATTGATGCAATTGTACCTTCTTCTCTTTAGGTTCTGCTAGACCAAGGTAGGTGAACCTAATGAATGATGCAGATTTAAAGGTATTTCCTAATGCAACAATCTACCCACAATAGTAATGGTAGTGGATAGGTGAAAAATCTCTACAACTGCTCCTACTCCTACTGAACAAATGAAAGGATTTTGAATAAATTGTTTTATATGAAATTCTATCTCTGGGTTGAGGTTAATCAGTGCCTTTTGTCCACATGGGCAATGGAGTCAAAACAAAAAATGATATATGTTTCCCCTTATTGGCTTAACTCTAGTTTTTAGGCACATTAAAATGAAATCTTACTGACTGGCATATAACTTCATTTATTTCTGTCTTGCATAAATTTTGCTAGGATGTTTCTTAATCTAGTTCTACTTCAACAATCCAAATGAAATCCTTAAATCATTGTGATTTATTAGAAGACTTTTAACTCTGACTTGCAGACACCAACTATTTAAATCACACAAAATGGGAGAACACTTTGATAAATCAGAAATATACTTGATACACTGATTTAAATGATAGAAAGATCTCAAGTTGGAGACAACCAAAGATAAAGAATCTAGATTATTTTAACATAACAACTGAACACCAAAAGAAATTCACTAATTTAAAACATCTTTTCCATTACACTGCTATAGGAAAGACCTGTATATTTTTTACATTCCCCAATCCCTTCTCGGGAGAAACTGACTACTACCCTCTAACCCCTGAATCTCTCCCCCTTTTCTGCAACTGATTTTTCAAATTATTTATACAATACATGCCAAGAGTCGTGACCCTTCATATTATAGTTACATCCGTTTACATTTTCATGTTTATGGTCATTTGTATTCGATTTCAAAATTAAATATTTAATTAATGCCTCATCAGCAAATTAAATATTTTATACTATAGTCGTGCTTTTGATTTTCACTTTATGCTTTTAATAACCTTACTGCTCTACTGTGGTCAAACTTTTGACCAGCCATGGTATCGCGGTGAGACTATCATGGTCCATCTGCATTGTTACCGCATTACCACAGTGGGGTCTTCAACCATCTGCCTTGCTACTTACTACGCTACCATGGGTACCTTGATGACCATCCGCAGTTGTGTGGTAACTATTTGTGAATCACTTCCCATTCACCTACTGTTCTACTGCGATCTTCTTATTAACTACGTGTGGTATAGCGGTAATCGCTAACCACTATTGCCAACTATCTTAGCTCACTCGCCCACTGACTATTTGTCTTCGACCACTAACTATTCACCACAACCACTACGGTTTGTGGTTTGACCACGTGTGATACCGCAGTGAACATTATCTGCTAGCTCCTTAGCCGCTTCACCAATGACTAACGGTTTACCATGCTACCGCAGTTAATGAATTGACCGGAGCAGTAGCATGGTAAACACTTCATGCTAGCTCCTTTGACCACTACCCGACCACCGTGCTACCTTAGACAATACGATGTCCCCCCACCGTATAGCGATAACGGTTAAAATTATTTTTATTTTTTTTAAAAGGAGTAGTAATGGTATAAAGTGAATAATGAAATGGACGGGGATTAAAATAAACCATTTTTTATGAGAAAGTAGGGAAATATTAGATTCAAATGAGAATAAACCTTAGGAATTTTATGGAAATTTGTGGAAATTTGTGGGAAAACCTTAGGGTTTTATATGGAAATTCTAGGTTCTAATAGTGGCTCCTATTGGGGATGCATGATTTTGCAAATCACTACAAGAATCCAGAATATCTCTAGTAGAGCAGACCAAGCAAATGATATAAAAATGAAGGCAATGGCTGATGGAGGGACTGAACAAATGAATGATATGAAATATGGAGCAAATGGAGAATGGAAAACCCTTAGCTACTGTGCATGGAAGAGAAAATTTAAAGAGGCATTGCTAAGAATTGTCCATGCACTGGCAATCCTTAATCCTTTGTACCTGCTATGGTTCAAAAAATAAAACCACAAGGAATGGACCTAGGCCACCCCAAAAAGAAAAACCTGCACTTTCCTCTATCATAAAGTTTATTCTGATTAGAACTGATCAAGTTTCTTTTGAACCTATCCATTCCACCTATCCTACAACATGCACTGCCATTGAAAACCTTCAGGAAATCATTGTGTTCAATCTGTTTGATATTCATTTCATCACTTTGCATTTCATCATTCTCATAAATTTTTTTTTTATCACCCTCAGCATACAAAATCTATCCATATTCAACAAAACATTCATGGACATGCTCACTATCATATGTTGTTGAATGTGCTTGCAACTTCACTAGAACCTAAAAATCTGAACATTCCTTATGGCAACCAAAAATTCCTATCTCATGAAGATCTTTTGAAATAATCAAATCAAAATTACTTCCCATTTCCTCTTTATCACCAGTTGGCATTGAAACATACCCTTGATCCAGGAAGTCATCTTTATACATATTTGAATCAACAAATGCTGGAAATCCATCATCAATAATATGCAAACCAAATCATTTTCTTGTAGGCATAAATCATTCAATTCACATACCTCTTCCTGGACACAAACAAATTCATGATCAGCTTCAAAATTTTCCTCACTGTGAGAGATGGACATGGAACCACTTGAATCACTACACACAATATATTCACCATCAAAGCATATATAGGTTGGGACCAAAGTCTTGGAACCATCTTCATGCGCATACTTCTGGTATTCCAGGGAGTAAATCTGATACTTGCTCACTGCTGAGTGAACATGATTCTACTTCCATATCTTCTACCATGTCTCCAACTTCCTCTTGATCTTCATAAGAACTGCAACAATCATTATGTTGAAGATCAACATCCACAATTTCATCTTCACAATTTGAAATACAATCTGTTATGCCAAAGGTACTCTCCATATCTTCATTGTCAGACAACATGATATCATTTTCTATTTCACCTTTTGAAGCACTGCTAATGTATTCTCCAGATGGTGTGTCCCTATCATCTTCCAAATCAGTATCCATGTACATTGTCCCAAGCATGGAATCAATGAATTTATGTGTTGCATCCAAAGCATACTACTTTGATGATTCTAGCCAATAAACTGATTCAGGCTCTAATGCTCTTAAAAATTGTTCAACAAATATGGGTCTTGTGGGCCTATGATGAGGAGGTAATTGCATACAAATTTCTACCATCCTATTGTATAGAGAGTTTACATCTTCTCCCTTATATCTCCTTATATCAAAAATGGCATCCACAAGATTTTTGCCTCTCTTCTATTTGAATATACTCATAAAAAATACTTTGTTGTGAATAGAGTACATTACCTTTATTATAAATATTCTCAGTTGCATCATGTGGTACTTGTGGTGTCCAAGATCTCCTAGAATTTGTATCTTTATTCTCACTGTATGATGACTTCTTTGGTGATGTACTTTGAGCACCTTTGACTCCCAATTGCAGTAGTTGTTGGTCCACTTGTAGAACCTGTTGGTTCAATTGCAGCATTTCTTGTCTCAATTCCTTCAACTCTCTTATTGACTAATGTCTTCTCTCTTCTTCTGCCATCTTGAAAAAATGTGACTACTTCACAACACTCATGCATTATTTATCAAATGAAAAACAAAGTCGCCACCTACTTTTCCAAAAGTAGGAAAATGAAATGGATTGCTTTGGTTTGCCCCAACGGAATCTCCAAAAAATTTGTAAAACTTTGCTAACTCTATAAATGGAGAGGCTGAAAACTACCTGAGTAATCCCCAGCAGAGTCGCCAAACTGTTGGGTCTCAAAAATGCAAGTTTTAATCAGAAGAGTTTTCCAAGCTCTTACTACACTTTTGGTCAACATACAAGGCCAATTGATGCAATTGTACCTTCTTCTCTTTAGGTTCTACTAGACCAAGGTGGGTGAACCTAATGAATGATGTAGATTTAAAGGTATTTCCTAATGCAACAATCTACCCACAATGGCAAAGGTAGTGGATAGGTGAAAAATCTCTACAACTACTCCTACTCCTACTGCACAAATGAAAGGATTTTGAATAAATTGTTTGATATGAAATTCTATCTCTAGGTTGAGGTAGATCAGTGCCTTTTGTCCACATTGGCAATGGAGTCAAAATAGAAAATGATATATGTTTCCCCTTATTGGATTAACTCTAGTTGTTAGGCACATTAAAATGAAATCTTACTGATTGGCATATAACTTCATTTATTTATGTATTGCATAAATTGTGCTGGGATGTTTCTTAATCTAGTTCTACTTCAACAATCCAAATGAAATCCTTAAATCATTGTGATTTATTAGAAGAATTTTAACTCTGACTTGTAGACACCAACTAATTAAATCACATAAAATGGGAGAACACTTTGATAAATCAGAAATATACTTGATACACTGATTTAAATGATAGAAAGATCTCAAGTTGGAGACAACCAAAGATAAAGAATTTAGATTATTTTAACATAACAACTGAACACCAAAATAAATTCACTAATTTAAAACATCTTCTCCATTACACTGCTACAAGAAAGACTTGTATATTTTTTACATTCCCCAATCCCTTCTCAGGAGAAACTAACTACTACCCTCTAACCCCTGAATCTCTCCCCCTTTTCTGCAACTGATTTTTCAAATTATTTATACAATACATGCCAAGGGTTGTGACCCTTCATATTATAGTTAAATCCATTTACATTTTCATGTTTATGGCCATTTGTATTCGATTTCAAAATAAAATATTTAATTAATGCCTCATCGGAAAATTAAATATTTTATACTATAGTCGTGCTTTTGATTTTCACTTTATGCTTTTAATAACCTTACCGCTCTACTACGGTCAAACATTTGACCGGCTGTGGTATCGCGGTGAGACTTTCATGGTCCATCTTCATTGTTATCGTGTTACCGTGGTCTTTGCTTGAAACCCCTATGGTATTGCAGTGGGGTCTTCAACCGTCTGCCTTCCTACTTACTGCGTTACCGTGGGTACCTTGATGACCGTCTGCAGTTGTGCGGTAACTATCTGTTAACCACTTCCCGTTCACCTACTGCTCTACCATGGTCTTCTTATTAACTATGTGTGGTATTGCAGTAATTGCTAATCGCTATTGCCAACTGTCTTAGCTCGCTTGCCCACTTACTATTTGCCTTCGACCGTTAACTGTTCACTGGGGCCACTATGGTTTGTGGTTTGACCGCGCGTGGTACCACGGTGAACATTATCTGCCAGATCCTTAGCCGCTTTTCCAATGAATAATGGTTTAACATGCTACCGCAGTCAATGAATTAGCCATGCACAGTAGCGTGGTAAACACTTCATGCTAGCTCCTTTGACTGCTACCCGACCATCGCGCTACCGCGGACAATACAATGTCCTCCCACGGTATAGCGGTAAGGGTTAAAATGATTTTTTTATTTTTAAAAGGAGAGGTAATGGTATAAAGTGAATAATGAAATGGACGGGGATTAAAATAAACCATTTTTATGAGAAATTAGGGAAATATTAGATTCAAATGAGAATAAACCTCAGGACTTTTATGGAAATTTGTGGGAAAACCTTAGGGTTTTAGATGGAAATTTTAGGTTCTAACACTAACAATGTGTGAAGCAGGTGATAATGCATGATATGAACTAAAGTGAATATGCTAATGCAATGGATTAATAATGAATTAAAATTAACCTACACAACTTAAAATGATTAGGCATATGGGATGAAATTCATCTTAGGAAACTCAAAGAAAGGGATGAGAATGAAACTACATGCTAATAAGTAATGTGATCATAATTGTAAGTAAGGATTTGCATAATGATGGAAGCAAAGAAGGTGATGGGTGTGTAACTGCACCTACGAAGAACCATAGGAATCCTGAGGATAAAGGGGAACATGGAAGGAATCAACGTTTACAAAACCAAAATCCTAATTCATGGAAAAAGAAAGGATGGAGGATATATGAATGGAATAGGAGAGAAAATGGAATGCAATCCTAATGTAATTTTCCATCTTCAGAGCCTTGATTTTTTCTATAGAATAAGACACCAAGTACCATGGTAAATGGACCAAGGAAGATTAGTGTCAAATTCATAAAAAAGCACAAAAAACAAGAGGGCTATCCCAATACCCCAAAGTCACGATGATTTTGGTCAGGTCAGGAATTGGGATAACCACAAGCACAAAAGGATGTCCCAGCATAACACAAGATTGCAGGGGTCCTTGTGGGTACTACGTGGGATAACCAAAAAACCAACAAACAAAAGAAAAACCAAGATATGCCCCTATGTGAACTATCCAAAACACACCACAATATGATAGATCATGGCAGCCTCGACGAGTGATGATAGGGAGCTCAAATGATAAACAAAATCCAAAAGCATCAAAAGATTACAATTAATTTCAAAACGTCCTTTTCCATAGGATCAAGATGATGGATGGGCTTGATGTTGTCTATTAGGAAGGATACATCTTGTTGAGACCAAAGATGGATGCTAAACTAAAAGATTGATGATGATGCATGATATTCAAAAATCGATTAAATCTTATGACACAAATGGATTCCATGTGTGAAGAACTAGCTAGACAAGGAGATACTTGACAACACAACACAATACACAAGACACAATATTGACACACCCTAAAGACCTAGGGGCTCGGGGGTTGATCAAAGGTCAACCTTGCCTACGTGAAAGCGCAGAGCCCTCGTAGTTCAGGAAAATACCATGGATAAAAGCGGAAAGAGAATGATGGAGATAGATGATGGAGGACAAATAGACCGACAACAAAATGAAAATGATGAAAATCAAGGAAACACAAAGGAAAGAAAAGCCCTGGGGGTGGATCAAATGATCGACCTTGCCTATGTGGAAGCCCAGGGGAAATGTATTTCGAAAAGGATGCAAGACCAATTATGGATAAAGGAAAAAAGAGGACAACGAGGACAGATGATGGAAGTCAAAATGCCCTAGGGGTGGATCAAATGATCAGCCTTGCCTGTGTGCAAGCATAGGGGAAATGTAGTTCAACAAAGATAATAAGATACAAAGGGAGACAATAGGAACAAAGCCCCGAGGGCAAATCAAATGACCAGCCTTGCCTATATGAAAGTGTAGGGGCAACGTAGTTCGCCAAGGATAAGATGGATGGGAAAAGACACCAAAATAGCCTCGAGGGTGGATCAAGTGATTAGCCTTGCCTATGTGAAAGCACAGGGGCAATGTAGTTCACCAGGGACAAGATGGAATTTAGATGGAGACTAACATGATGAATGATCCTAGATGGAAATGACCAAAATGACGAGACGAGACAAGCTTAGATTGGGATAAAATCTTAGTATGGTGGATAGTGGATGAAGTTTGTCCAATGCTCAACCAAAATATACCAAGTAACCAGATGATACAAGTGAATGGAAGGATAGGATTAATACCTAATGATGAGGATATGAGATCTAGATGGATAACTCATAAACTAACTAAGACACGAGGTAGATAATAATTAAGCCCTATACGAATGGTGCTTATTGCCAGGTTTTCACCAATCATACATATCCAAGGCACCACCAAGGGTGGTTTTCACCATAGGATGAATTATTTATCTTTACTATTTTTGGATTTTTTGGATTTTTTGATGTTTTTTGGTATTTTGATAATTTTTTAATTTTTTTGCATTTTTGATATTTTGACAGGAAGGATACCCCAGTTCACCTAACTATAAAATTTCTTCAGTTGCATGATATTGATGGGCTCTTCTAGGGGATTTCCTTTAGGTGTAGACAACCTATATGCTCTAGAACCATATTTTATCATGATGACATAAGGGCCTAACAAATTTTCTTTGAACTTTCCCTTCTTATCACTATCTTGCTGGTTCCACTGATTTTCTTTAAGGACTAAATCACCAACATTGAATTGAAAAGGGAGGACCTTCTTATTGTAGCTTCTCTTGAGGTGATGTTGATAGGCTTGTAGATGGTTGTAGGCTTTGACCCATTTTTCATCCAGGAGTTCCAACTGAGCAAGTTGTGCAACCCAGGTGTCTTCATCACTAATCAAATTCTTTAGAGATATGCGAAGTGATGGTATTTTGACTTCAATTAACAAAATAGCTTCAACACCATAAACTAGTGAGTATGGAGTGGCACCAGTGGGGGTATGGATGGAAGTATGGTAGGCCCAAAGGGCGGGATGGAGGTGGAGATGCCAATCTCGACTAGTGTTGTTAACCATATTTTTAATGATTTTAATCAAGGTTTTGTTGGTTGCTCCTGCTTGACCATTACCCTAGGGGTAATAAGGGGTATACCAATGATGTTGGATGTGATAAGTCTCATAGAGGATTTTGATGCACTTTTTTTTTAATGGCTTTCCATTGTTAGTAATAATGGTGGAGGGGATTCCATACCTATAGAGGATATGGTAAAGGATGAATTTGGATATCTGAACACTAGTAATTTGGGTGAGTGGTATGGCTTCCACCCACTTAGTAAAGTATTCAATGGATGTGATGATGAAAGTATGACCATCAAAGGATGGAGGGTAAATGTTGCTGACCAAATCGAAACCCCATTATGAAAATAGTCATGGCTTTATGATGGGATGTAACTCTTGTGCAAGAGCATGAATCAGATCCTCATGTTGCAGATAGGGAATAAGTAGGCCAGTAATATCCCACTCTGAGAATTTTCTTGGCTAGGGACATATGATTAGAATAGGCCCCATAGGTACCACTATGTACTTCTACCAATGTAGTGTGGGCTTCGGTCACGTTTAAACACTGGAGGAGGGTTCCATCATACCCACGTCAATAAATCATATCGCCTATGATGGTGTAACGGGTTGTGCGTTGGATAAAGGATTTTCATTGTTTACATGTGAGGTCAGAGGGTAAGGTGTAGTCATGGAGATAAGTGTATATGTCTTGGTACTAGGGGGATTCAGGACCTACAATGCCACATAATATTTCACTCTTAGGGAGATCATATGCAGGGATTAAAAGTTTCTCCACAAGGAACTCACATTCAGTAAGGTCTCTGAGCATGTCAAGGGGAGAACCAATGGTGCCCATGGCGTCAACTAATTTATTCTATACTATAGGAATTTGATCAAATTGGATGGAGGTGAAGTAATTTTTGAAGTCACTTACCATACATTTGTATGGTAATAACTTATCATATTTTTCTAGGAACTCATCATTAACTTTCTTGATAACCAATTGGGAGTCACCAAAGATTTGCAGGTGAGAGATACGCCATTGGACTACAGTCTTAAGGCCTATTTAAGAAGAGCTTCATATTCAACAATGTTTTTGGTACAAGGAAAGGATAATCTAAATTAATTTGGTATGTAATCACACTGGGGGTGACAAGAAAGACTCCTACTCTTGATCCATTGTTTGTGTGTGATCCATCAAAAAATAGTGTCCATATGGTGCTTTTGAAACTGCAAAGTCCCCTTCATCAAGAAACTCTATTTCTAAAGGATAAGCATCTACGAGTGGAGCATCTGCTAGTTGATCTACAATTACTTGTCCTTTGATTTATTTATGATCCACATAATCTATGTCTAATTCATTTAGCAGTATGACCCATTTAGCCATGCAGCCAATCAGTGTTGTTCTAGATAACAAATATTTAAGTAGATGAACCTTAGAGATTAGCTAGAATAGATGACTAAGCAAGTAGTGTCTAAGTTTATGTGAGTTGAAGACTACGGAAAGAAAATCCTTCTCCATTGGGGAATAGTTGAGCTCATAACCTACTAAGGTCTGGTTGATGTAGTAAATTTCTCTTTCTTTGGATGACTAATTGTGTTGTGCTAATAATGCCCCCAGTGCCATAGAAGTAGCTGAAATATAAAGTAGGACTGGTTTTCTCTGAATAGGTGGCATAAGAATAGGTGGGTGAGATAAATATTGTTTAATCTAATCAGAGCCGAGTTGAAATTTTTGGTTCCACTTAAATGCAATATCTTTCTTTAGGAGATGTGTGAATGACTAACACTTGTCAGCTAGTTGAGCAATGAAACTTTAGATGGATTGGAGTTTACCTTGCAAACTTCTTAGCTATGTCAGATTGTGGGGTGGAGGCATTTCCATGATATCCTTGACCTTAGTAGGATCAACCTCTATTCCTTTGTGGGAGACAATGAACCCTAATATTTTTCTGGATGTGACACCGAACACACACTTCTTCGGATTGAGGCATAGCTTGTACTGTTCTAGACGTTCAAAGATCTTTTTGAGGATGGTAGGGTGTTATTCCCTCATTCTTGGTTTTCCTAATAGATTGTCAACATAGTCTTCCATTATTATGTGGATGAGGTCATGGAATATAACTTTCATAGCACACTGATATGTTGCCCCAACATTCTTAAGGTAGAATGTACCCCAAGGTGTAGTGAAGGTAGTCTTGTGTTAATCCTTAGGGGCAATATTAATTTGGTTGTAGTTAGAGAAACCATCCATGAGGGACAACATCTCATGTCCTTTAGTGAGATTGACTAGCATATCAATATTTGGTAAGGGGAAGTCATCCTTAGGACAAGCTTTGTTTAGGTCTCAAAAATTTGTATAGATTATGATATCTTTGTTGGGTTTAGCAACTGGGACTATATTGGATATCCATTTGGATTATTCAATTGGTTATATGAATCGTGGCTTCAACAACTTTTCTAATTCTTTCTTAACCAGTAGAGCCACTTGAGGGTGCATTTTTGAGAGTTTTTCTTGATAGGTTTTGCATCAGGATGGACATCTAGGTGATGTACCACCAAAGCAAGATCAAGGCCAAGCATTTCTGAATATGTCTAAGAAAAGTTGTTGATTCCCTCGTTGAGGAGCTTGGTGATGGTAGATTTTTCTTCCATTGATAGCGCCTTAGCCACATAGGTGATATTGGGATTCTCCTTAGTTCTCAAGTTTACTACTTATGTTTCTTCTATCAAGATGGATGCTCATTCAAATAGTTGAGTCTCTACAAGGGGAAGATGAACGTCCCCATCTTCTAGTGCCTCATTGAGGTTTTCAATAGAAGACACACCCTTTGCCTTTACTTTTTCAAAGTCACAAAGTGCCTCAAGGAGGTTTTCACTAGGTGACCCTTTTTTATTTTTATTTTATTTTATTTTTTTGCAGCTGGGGCATTCATCTTCCCCCAATCCCATGAGATGTACATATTGGTCCACTGAGGGAAAATTATTGAGGGGTGTGCTACCTTTTAGGTCATAGTATATAAGCTCAAGGTATTTGATGGATAAGGTGATGGTGCAAACAGATAGGCATTCAAACATGGAAGGGAGGTCAATGTGATCAATGCCATCGTACGTGTATATGATGGATTCCTCTTCTAGGATGTCTTTGAGAGAACCTTTGTTGACACTGACACTATTAACGGCACTAGAGGATGCCATCTGAACCTTATGTTTTGTATTATAGCCCAAGCCCATCTTGTTCGAATACATAGAAGCTTCTATTGGTTGTCATCTACCTTGTTTTGTTACACCAAGGCCTCCCCCCTGATAGTTATGCTTTTCTGCAAACTTAGAGGGCCAAGGATAGGCCTCTTAAAAGTATTATTTTAAGGGGAGATATGGTTTAGGTTCCTCATGGTACACCCACTGGCTGATTTTGTCTTTGGGTTTATCTTGTCATAATCCAGGAGAGTGGAAAGTGCTAGACCCCACATTTGGAGCATCGAGGATGATTATCTTTTCTTCATCTTTTGGAATAGATTGAGATAGTTGACCATATGTATGTGGTGATGGTGGCATGGTTTTTACGTTCAATTTTGTATTCATTTCATACTCAACACACCCATTGTCAATGATCTAGACCTTAGTAATGGTGGAATCAGGTGTAGATGATGGAGTGGATGAAGTGGTGGTTAATGTATAGGTGGATGGATGAGATGTTGATGTTTGAGATGCCCCCATTTCTACCCTAGGGTAGTAATGAGAATGGGGAAAGGAAACCTCTAGGGCACGATAATATTTGAAAGGTTGAGGGTCATCTTGTATAGTTACTTTCATTCCTTCAAATGAGAACTTCAGACATTGGTGATAAGTTGATGGGATGGCTTGCATAGAGTGAATCCATGGTTGGCCAAGAATGATGTTATATGGAAGTTCAAGGTCTAGAATATGACACATAGTGTAATTGACAATGGGACCCACCTAAATAGGAAGAAAAATAGTGCCCTCAGAATCTTGTTTTATGTTATCATATGCTTTGATGGTGATGACCTGATTGTTTAGGTCAACCTGGGTGTATCCCACCTATTGTATAAATTTTAATGTAAAAATATTTAGGGCAGAACCATTATCTACCAAGACCCTTTTCAATTTATAATAGTTTACACCAACCTCAAATTGAAGGGGGTGTTTATGACTTGATTCAAGGCGTGGCATATATTTCTGGCTAAAAGCTAATTCGTAGGTCGCAAAGAGATTTCCTACCAATTCTTGGAATTGTGTGGGGTCTATATGATTGGGGACTTGAGTGCTCTGTAAGGCCTTATTCAGGATGTCTTTGTGCACGAGAGAAGACTTAAGTGAATCCGAGATAGAAATCTGAGACGAGGTCTTTCCTAAGTGATCAAGGATGTTGTATTGCAAACTGACAAATGACAGTTGGGTAGATTCAGAGGATATTGTGACGGTGATGCAAGTACGATAGGTGGTAACAACACATTGTGGGTCTTTACCTTTGACACATATCATAGATACACATGGATCCACTTATACTATGTGCATAATAATTCGTTGGTAGTTGTATGGAACATTTTTATAACTGACGTTATTAGTGTTGTTATTCTGGTTGTTGTTGTTGCTAGGCTTAGGATTGGAGTTGGATGTACTAAGACCCTGATTATGCTTGGGAAAATAATTATGATATATTTGAAGTTGAGCATTAGACAAGGTAGCCATGTTAGCATCCACATGCATTTCAGCCCGATCTATGAGACTTTGAATGTAATATTTTAGACCTTGACACTTCTTCAATGTATGTCCCTTTATCTTGTGAAATTCATAGTATTCGTTTTCTTTGAACCAAGTTGGCTTGGGCTTGGAGTTGTCAAGGGGCTTGGTGGCATGATACATGATGGGGTAGTTAGCTTGGAGGAGCTTGTTAAACATGACACTAAGGGGTTCTCCCAACTGAGTAAACTGACGCTTATTTCCCCCTTGGTTGTTTTGATTTGATTGTTGCTGAGGATGAGATGCATGTTGTGGCACAAAAATGCATTTGGTATCGACTATTGTTGTTGATTATATTGTGGCTTCTACAAAGCATTAGCCACTTGGACATATTTAGTGTTAGTGACACCATCATTGATAGCATTTTTATTCTTGTTCCAATAACGAGGTTTATCTCCCAAGGACCTCTCTTTATCAAAATTGAAAATTTTGACTTGCCCTTTACCAACAAGGGCTCTTTCCAGGATAGAACCTTTCTCCATTAGGGCCACAAAGGTGGTGATACAGTGGAGTAAAAATTTGTGAGCCATGTTGGGATGAGAATTTTTTATGAACAATGTAACCATGTCTTTTTCCCACAGTGGGGATTTCATCCGACTAGCTAAGGCTTGCCATCTTTGCAGATATCTTGCAAAGGTTTCTCCATCCCATTTTTTTTCTTTAAAGAGATCAAGCGTGCGAATATCCTTCTCTAGATTAAAGGAGAAATGGGAGACAAATTCTTCTGACAGTTGCGCAAAGGATTTAATGGATCCCTATTCAAGACCCATGAACCAGTTAGGACTGAATCCCTATAGGATTTTAGGGAACAACCACATGAGGTAGTTGTCATTGTGCATGAATTCTTGGAAATGGGCATAAAAATCTAGCAGATGATCTTTAGGATCTTTGGTTCCCTTGTGCTTATCAAATTTTGGTATTTCAAAGTGTTTAGGGAAGGGAACCAAGGAAATGGAGGGATCAAATGGATAAGGACAAATGTCATAAAATTTGAATGATTGTTTGCCTCCCCCATCTTGTAAGTCCTTCAAAGAAGCTTTGTATCCTTCCAAATCTTTGTTGATAGGTGCTATAGGAGCTGGAGTAGGATGATTGTATGGATAGTATTGTTGGTATGATGAAGATGGTACTGCAATAGTTGGATCATAGACAGGTTGAGATGCATAAGAAGGCATTTTCTAGTTCTAATTGGTATAGGCAGATTGTGGATTAATATATGGAAAATAGGAGGATGATGGATTGTGATGATAACAAGTGGAAGCCACTTATTGGTAGGGTGGCTACTATTGATAATAAGAAGTAGATGAAGCACCTTATTGTTGTGTAGGATTTTGATAATACAAAGAGGTAGAATCCCCTTGTTGATATGGCAGTGGTTGATAATAAGAGGCAGATGGTGCACCCCACTGATAAGACTATTGTTGTTGGTGATAGGATAGATAGGATTGATATTGCTACACCATGGTGGGCTGCTATTTGACGTATGGGGGTTTTTTTGGATATGATTTATTTTGATAGGGTTTGGTATGTGACTACAGAGGGTTGGTGTAAGGTGGCGGTTGGGTCCACGTTTGATTCTAAACAACCTGATGAGAATTGGAATTAGGATGGGATGGAGCAGTGTATGTGCTAGATGAATGATAAAGATATTTTGTAAGAGGATTATGTTGTGATGGAGGTTACTGATGTGGTGGTTGTTGGTAAGATGGGTGAGATGGAATATTTTGTTGTTGTGGGATACTATTAAAGTGCCATATGATGGTTGTGGTGGCTAGGATGTAGTTTATGTCACCTGGTGTGGTGGTTGGGTAGGAATCAAGATTTTTTATTGTGGGATGGGGATGTTTTGTTGCGGAGGTTGCTGATGAGGTGGGAGGGATGAAGCAACAATAGTAGCAGTGTCTTGTGATAGTGGTGGCAATGCAGTGGATTGGTGAGGATTAGTGAGAGGTTGCTAGAAAGTAGGTGGCGGTAAGTTATTAATAGGTGAAAATACTTGAGGTGGCATTAATGCAAGGATAGGTGTGCCCCCAGCATTGATAGGTGGTTGACTAGGATTTTGAGCTAGAATTGGTAGAGTGGATGGGATGTATGGAGGCATGCCATACGCATAGGGGTCGTAATGCTCAGGTTGTGTTGTAGAGGTTGTGGTTGGGAGATAAGGATAACTACCAACTTGGTGTATCACGACATTTCCAAACTCGGGATGATACCAATTCTCTATGGGTGCACTTTCGAGGACATATGAATTCCCCGGAATGTTTTGTGAAGTTTGCAGATCTGCAGGTGTGGGAAGAGTGTGGGTACCAACATATTGTGATGCATCAAAATTGGATGGTGGTTTGATGCCTCTCATGAGTAGAGTGGAAAGAATCTTATCCCCACATTAATTGAGGAGATTATCTATCATCTGAACATTAACATGAGAATTAAAGTATTCATCAATAGTGACTTTGGGTTGGTTAACCATATTTTCATCACCAGGTGGTGTAGTGTTTTGGATGTCGATGTTGGATTGTGATGAGGCACCATTATGGGGATCTTGTGGGATATTTGGGACGTTTCTAGGATCTTGTGGGATGTTTGGCTAGGAACCTTGGGCTTGTTGGTCTACCATTTTATTTTTTGCTTGTGAGCAAGTCTGAATGGGTATGAAAGTGCAAAGATGTAATGTAAAGATGATCTAAATGATGATTGGATTGATTGATTGGATTGTATGAAAGATTCAATTGACTAGATAGTTGGATACATTGATTGGATAATTGGATAAAGATGTGATTGGATCTGATTGGATTGGATAGGATTGATTAATAAAATGATTGATAGGATTGGATGGAATTAGATTAAGGATCAATCGATTAGATGATTGGGAGGGTTTCTATACTAGATTCAGAGATCACCTTAGGTGACTTAAGGTATTGATTGATCAGATTAAAGGATGAATTGATGATTATGACACCAAATTTTTCTTGAGATGGAAGGGGATTGATAGGGCTGAGGATGATGATAAAATTAGGACAAATGGCAATCCTAAGAAGATGTTGAAGGATTACGGTCAGTTTCAGGCACCTAGGTCAATTCAGATAACATCTTCAAATGAACGTCAAAGGATTTGGATCAAGAAAATGATAATGGATGTTGAACCTAAAGGATGATTACAGATGAACCTATATGATTTGGATAATGATTTCAATGAAAATGGATCGTGATGTAGGAAGGCTGATGCGAGGATTATGAATGGACGAGATGTGCAAACAATTGAGCAAACAACAAGCTTTTTTAGAATCCCAAGAAATTGGCGTTTCAAATCAAACTTGGGAAACGGATTTAGTTTTAGAGCAAGGTCGCCCAAACTTGGGCAGGGTCACCCAAACTAGACTATGGTTTTGACTTAGTTTGAAAAATGATCAAGTGGTATTGATAAATGAACTTCCAAAATGGGCAAACGGGTCTATGGAACAGGTGAAGGATCACTCATAATGGGTGAAAAAATGCACAAGACGAAGCAATGACACTCAGAATGAGAAAAAAAATTCTTGAAATGGGTGAATGGGTTCCCAGAATGGGTGAAAGGGTTCCTAGAATGGGTGAACGAGTTCTTAGAGTGGGAAAAGGGATTGTCAAAATGAGGGAACTATGTTGGGAACAAGAAAATAGATATCCAGAATGGGTGGATGGATGATTAAAATTGTTGAACAACTACCCAAAATGATGGAATGACACTCAGAACTAGAAAATGGGTATCCGAAATGAGGTAATGACTAGCAAACAAAAGCTAAAAATGATAGTTCAGAGGGTAGAGTCACCCCTTTTAGGATAGGGCCACTCCTCTAAAGGGCAGGATAGCCCAAACTTGGGTAGGGTCACCCAAATAGGGGGAAGGGTCACCCAAACAGGGGGTAGGGTTTCCCAAACAAAGAAAACTGCTAAAATTTCAACTTGGACAACATAAAAAACACCAGAGATAGGAGCAGGGTTGCCCCTTTGAGGGCAAGGTCACTTATTTTAGAAAAAATGGTGAATTTTGACTTGGTCTATGTGAAAAATGGTTGAAATAGGAAGGGAAGGGTCGCCCCTTTGAGGGCAGGATCACCTATTCAAGGGCGGGGTTTCCCCTTTGAGAGAAGGGTCATCTTTGTGTGTTAGTGTGAACCTAACTCAGGCAAAAATATTTATGGAAAAGGATGAAAACTAGCAAGCAGAAGGCTAACACTAACTGATAAACACTAGTTTACACAAGAAGACAATTCATATAGCACTAGCCTAAGATTATTGTTAAGGGTATGCTCAACATGGTCATCTATCTAGGATTAATAAGGCTTCTAATGGAGTCCTCGATATACACATAGTACGTGAGGTACAACTGTGAATAGCAAGGTGTCTATAGACATGATTTAGGAGCAACCAACGATGTATTGGGAGCTCAGACCAACTCTTCATGTCTTGTCTAGGTATCACCGTAGCTTTGATGCTCTACCAGACATGACATGACTGGATTGAGGTATAGCTTTTTTCTCCCCTTTTATGTACCCCATCAGTAACACGTGGTTGGTATCATCCCTTGGGGTGATGAAATCCCCAAGCAGGTCTCGCTAAGAAAATAAAAAGGGCTAAAAAATGACTTAAGTGGAGTATGATTTCTCTTCACCCAAGATCTCCAAATGGTGCAAGAGGATTGGATATGTCAATATTCCACTTAAACAATCACAACAAACAAGTTCTTTGACCCCTCTTAATTAAGTCTATGTTCCTAGTTAAAAATGAAAATAACAAGTAACCAACTAAAGAAAACAACCTTTCTCCACCTGCAACAAATGTGTTAGTAGTTTTTTTTTTATCTTCAAAAATTGAGCTACACAAAAATTAGTAAACAACATACTTACAAACAAATAGATATTAGCAAGTCAAAAATAGTGAAAAACAACAACAAACTGAATTCTAGAATGAAAAACTGACTATTTGTTTACTTGTTTTACCTTTGTTCTGGGTGGGGCCACCTCTGTGTTTTGGGCATAGACGACTCTTAGGTCGGGGTCTCCTATCTATGGGTTGGGTCACCTGTTCGTCTAGAACCTGCAAAAATAGTCAGAAACACATAAAAACCAGAAAGAAAAAAAATCAGGTTTCTGGGCGACCCCGCCCCTTTGTGGGTGGGGTCACCTATTTGTGAGTGGGGTTGCCCATTTATGGACCTAAACCTACAGAAAAGTCAGAAAAATAGGAAAAAAAATAAACAAAAAATCAAGTTTCTGAGCGGGGTCACCCCTTTGTGGGCAGAGTCGCCTTTTTGTGGGTAGAGTCGCCTCTGTGTTCTTGAACCTACAAAATTTCAATAAACAAAAAACGTGAAAGGAATGGATCCATGGCGTGGGTCCCACCGGGTGTGCCAGAAATGTGTGCACTAAAAATCCCCTAGTCTAGAATGCAAAAAAAAATGAATGCAAGATAAAGGGAACAAAACAACACATCAATGATTAGGCCTAGTTGAAACTAAACAAACAACAATAAAACAACAATAACCATTATACCTTTTTTCTTGCTTAGCTTGTTGAAGTGGTTGGCCCTTAAAGATGATTTTGATGTATGCTCCTTGATGACAATATGCTTGCAATAATGGAGGTGGTTGAATGATGAAATATGGTAGGTGAGACACTAAATGCCTAATATGGCTTGAATGCAAGAATGCAAGAATAGAAAGTGGCTTGAATGCTGCAATAATGGCTTCAAAATCTTGCAATAATGGAGGTGGTTGAATGATGAAATATGGTAGGTGAGATACTAAATGGCTAATATGGCTTGAATGCAAGAATGCAAGAATGGAAAGTGGCTTGAATGCTGCAATAATGGCTTCAAAATCTTTCAAAATATTAACCTCTAACTTGAGACTAAGGCCCTCCATTTAAAGAAAAATGGATGGCTGAGATTGATCCACCATGAACAAGATGAAGGGGTTGTGGTGAGTTGAGGACTCACAAGCCCTCACATCTTGCCATGTGGAGGGTGAGATGGATAAAAGACAAGGTGACATAGAAAAGACCATGTGGTCCCAAGGTACTTGCAAGTACCTTGGGATTGGAGAATATCTCCTTAAAAAGGAATTCCTTGTCCCCAAGTGGGGTTGAAAGTGACAAGTATGGACTTTTAGAAAGTCCACTCTTGTCACTATGGGGATTTGAAAGGAAATTGGAGAAATAAAAGGGAATTTTAAATTCACAAGCTTGGAAGAAACCCATGGATAAGACAAGGTCCTCCTAAAGGAGGTCCTTGTCCCATGTACTTGATGTGACCTATGAAAGGTCATAGGGAAGAGAAATGCATGGACGGAATAAGTCTAAATTTTTAATTCACATGGGAAGAGGTTATTACTTGATAAGGTAATTACCATGAAAGGTTGACTTAAGGACATGCTAGAAAAGATAAGTGATTAGGATCAAGGTTGTGCAAACATGTGATTAGAAAAATTCATGAAGATTAGAGGCAAGTGGCTAAATATGGAGGATGTGACATTAATCCTGATTAAGGATATGCACATCCTAATGAAGGATTAACTAGATTAATCCAAATTAGTGAAAAGGTTATGGAGGATGGGACAAAGAGAGAGAAAAAATGAATTTAAAATTGAAGAGGATAATTGACTAAATTAAATAAATTGATTGATATATATAATTTAGAGAGGAAATGGTAAAGGATAAATTATTTAATGAAATACTTTTAGGAACCTTAGAGAACAGGATAATATTAATTAAATGTGTTATTTAATTAATATAGATGAACTAGACAATTAAATGAAAGGATTTTGACCATTTGGGAGTGGTCAAATTTGGGTGTCTAAAAATAGATTTAAGGAGAATAAAGGTAAATAAATAAAGAGAATTTATTATGTTAAAGAAGATGCCAACATATGTCATGATGGGTTTGATTACCCTAATGATGAGGATAATGAATGCTTATTCATGGCTCTAAATTTTGGAAGTAATTTTGCTAACTCTGAAAGATGTATGAAGGAAGTTTCTCCAAAAGAAGGTCAAATGGAACTACGGTGACTAATTTTTATGCTAGAGAGGACAAGAACTATTGGATTATTGATAGTGGATAGTCAAATCACATGAAAAGTGATAAGAGTGAGTTTGTTAAACTTGAAAAATTTGAAGGGAGTCTTGTTAATTTTGGTGATGATGCATATGCTAAGAGATGTGGAAAACATTCAATTGGTTTTAATGGTAAGAATAATATAGATGATGTTCTTTATGTTAAGGGGCTCCAACATAATCTTCTAAGTGTAGGACAAATATGTAGCAAAGGATATAATCTTGTACTTCAAGATGGTGGTTGTGAGATTAGAAAAGGCTCTAGAACTTTGGTTGCTATAGGAAGGACACATGGAAATGTCTATAAGCTTAAAGGTGCTAATGGTATGTGCTTTATGACTCAAATTAATAAAAGTTGGTTATGACATAGAAGAATGTGTCACATCAATTTTGATGGTCTAGTTAGAATCAATTTTTCTCAAGTTGTAAGAGATCTACCAAATATTACAAAACCTATAAATGTAGTTTATAAGGAATGCCCAATTGGGAAGCAAGATAGAAAGAGTTTAAAATTCAAAGAAAAATTTACTACCAATCCTTTGGAGTTAGTGAATACATATACTTATGGACCTAAAAGAACACAAAGTTTTTAAGCTAACAATTATTTCACGTTGTTGATTGATGACTATTCTAGAATGACTTGGCTTACTTTTCTCAAAGAAAATTTAGAAGCTTTGGATAATTTTAAGGAATTCAAATTTATGGTTGAGAATGAAATGGATATGATAATCAAATTTTTAATATTTGACAGAGGCAGAGAGTTCACCTCCAATGAGTTTAACAATTTTTGTGAAGTTCAAGGAATAAAAAGGAATTTGTTAGCTCCCATGACTCCTCAATAGAATGGAGTGGTTGAAAGGAAGAATAGGACTACTCAAGAAGAAAAAATGATGAAATAAACAAACCTACTAGAAGTGTACTAGAGAGAAGCAATTCATAAAGCAGTCTATATGCTTAATAGAGTGCAAGAAATGATAAATAGTTGTAAGAATCCATATGAGTTATGGTATGGAAGGAGTCCTACTATCAAATATTTTAGAGTGTTTGGAAGAAAATTCTATATCAAAAGATATGGAGAAAAAATAGGTAAGCTTGATGTAAGATATGGTGAAGTAATCTTGCTTGGATATTCTATGAAAAGTGAAGCTAACTGGTGCTACAACAAGAGGGTGATAAGAAATATTGAAAGTACAAAAGTTAAGGTGGATGAAGACTTACATAAAATCTCAATGCTAATATATGGGTGTGAATCAGATGATTCTTCTTGGAGAGAAGAAGAGAAGGATGAAGGTAAGGAAAAATAAGTGCATATTGAAGAGGAAGAATCTTTGGAAAGGATCCCTAAGACCTCTAAGTATGTGCAGAAGAAGCATTATGAATATCAAATCATTGGTCAGAAAATTAAAGTTGTGTTGATAAGGAGAAAAAATTTTTATCATAGAAGAACATGTAAACTTATGTTTACTATCCAAAGCTGAACCAAAAATAGTGATTGAGGCATGCAAAGATGAATTTTGGATCAAGGCTATCGAGGAAGAACTGATATAGATTGAGAAGAATCAGACTTGGGAACTTGTCCCAAGACATACAAACAAGAATGTGAATAGAAATAAGTGGGTGTTTTAGAACAATTTGAATGAGAGTGGAGAAGTGGTAAGAAGTAAGGAAAGACTTATTTGTAAAGGCTACTCACAAGTAAAGGAATACATTTTGAGGAGACATTTGATATGATGGAAATAATGCAAGCTATTGGGATGATTTTGGCTTGTGCAACACATAGGGATTTCAAAGTTTATCAAATGGATGTGAAGTCTACATTCTTGAATGGTGAATTAGAAGAAGAGGTATACATTAAATAACTATAAGGATTTCAATTATCAAATTTAATCTTAATATGGTCTATAGATTGAAGAAGGAATTATATAGACTCAAGAAAATTTTTATTGCTTGGTATGCAAGATTGGATAAGTACTTGTTGCAACAAGGATTCAATAAAGGTATTTCAGATATAAATATTTACTTTAAAGTTGAAAAAGATCAAATAAGTGATTATGGTTGTGTATGAGATGTTGATGTTTGTGGAGATGAATTTCCTCCTTGGACTACAAATCAATCAAACATAAAAAGGTATATTCATTTCATAATCAAAATATGTCAAGGAAATGTTGAAGAAGTTTGGAATGGAAGACTCTAAACCAGTATGTACTCCCATGGTTACTAGTCACAAACTAAGTAAGAATGAAGAATCTCCTAAGGTTGATCAGACCAAGTACATATCAATGATTCAAGGAATGTTATATCTAGTTACTACTTGATCGAATATAATGCATGAAGTTTTTCTTGTGGCTAAATTTCAAGAAGATCCCAGAGAGTCACATGTGGTAGTAATGAAGAGGACATTTAGATACTTAAAGGGCACTACAAAACATGGTTTATGGTATCCAGAGGATACTGATTTCTCTTTGAGTGCTTATACAAATGCAGATTGGGTAGTTTTTATTGATGATAGAAAGAGTACAAGTGGTGTTGCTTTCCTTCATAGAAATAGGTCGGTGTCATGGCTAAGAAAAAAATAGGAGTAAATGTTATTATCTAATGTAGATGTAGAATACATTTTTGCAACATCATGTTACACATAGGTGTTGTGGATAAAGAAAAATTTAATGGATATTAGAGTGGTATATGATGAACCTATTTCTATCTTTTGTGATAATACAAGTGCTATTTTAAATAATTTTATAATTCATTCAAGGTGTAGAGGGGTTATATTTATCACAAAAAGTCATAAAACATAAGGGAAATGAACATGAAAAAAAAACACAAGTGTTATACCCTTGATGACCCTCCTTGATTGAGCTCAATATGCACCCTAATCTTGCTTGATTTTCTTGAAGTATGGATATGAATTTCTCACAATTTCATTGGAGCATAACAATAACCAATTTCAAGATGAGAAATGAAGAATTAAAGCTCCAATTTATAGAAATTGGGAGGGAGAAATGGAGGGCTAGGATTGATTGTTAATGAAGGGATATGATTTCTTCAGAAGATGATACATGGATCAAGGTGGTGGCTAATTAAAATTGTGACAAGTGTCACAATTGAGTGTGAGAAGAGAGGTGAGGTGTTCGCACACATGTGTGAGCACACCTTGGGATGACATGTCATTAAATTTAGGAGGCTATGCGTAAGATAGTGGAGGTAGGTGGGATTTATCTCATTAATGAGACAAGATGTGGGGGTATTAATGGTAATGATGGGGGTTAGGATAGTTAATCAATGGTTAATTAGCTTAATGAGGTAGATGGAGTTAATAAACCAAGGGTTTACTAACTTTAGTGGAGTTAAAAGTTGGAGAATGGGACAATGTAGGTTAGTATGTTAATTAATCAAGGATTAATTAATACAATGGGTATTAGAAGAAAGAGGGAATCTAGTGGGATCAATTAAATAATAGAAATTATTTAATTGATTGGAAGAATTATAGTTTAAAGGATGATATAATTAATTAAATAAAATATATAATTAATTATAAGAAGAATAATGGATTAATTAAATAAATAATATTTATTTAATGAATTAAAAGGGGATAAAGGGTGAATTAATTAAATAATTCTTACTTAATTAATTTAGATGAATAATGTCAAGTTTAGGGTGACTACACAAGGACAAAGCATATTTCAATCCGGTATCACATTTTGATGGAGAAGGTTGCAAAGAATGAGGTGAAGTTGGAGTATGTGCCTACTAAGGATCAAGTTGTAGATATCTTAATGAGGGCTCTTCCTAAAGATAATTTTTAGTATCTCTGGGAGAAGTTCGGGGTTATTACCCCCCTTCTTATAATTAGATGAATAAGGATGGATCACCCCAGTGGATTTTAATATTCATTCCTTATTCTAGATTGATGTTGGTGGCTACCTCTCAGAAGGAGTAGGTAGTAGCATTGTTGTTTGTTGTAGTCAAAGGGAGTACAAATGTTATCATTGTATGGTATATAGATATTTTCCTCTGTCAACTGTGTCAAAGGATATGAGAAGTAGTTTATGGTTGGTGTAGTATGGTATGTACTCCTAAGGGGAGTGTCTAGAGAAGGTGTAAAGAAAACATAGTGTAGTAAAAGAAAAGACCTAGTTACAAAGAAGTTGTTATCTCTTATAGGTGTTTCCTTTGTGGGAGAGAAAGTATGTGTGATTGATGTTATAGAAGGAGAGAGTTAACTAAAAAACCATATGAAGTAAGGAGGAGAGAATTCATGTGAAAGTGTTGAAAGGTATATGCTTGTGTAAGAAGGGGTAGTATCCACTGTTGTGTAGTATATGTGTTGGTGATCAGTAATCAGAGCTGTTATTGTTAATGTTTTTGCTATTAAATGTTTTTTCGTGTGTTTCAATAAATGAAAAATCTTGATATTTTTGTAAGTTTGTGTTGTCATTAATATTAACAAACCTTTGTTGTTGCATTGATTTCAACCTATGAAGATTCTTTGATCAGTTGCATTATCCTGGCATTATTAATACCATTGATGTCAATCTCTAATATTGCCTTGATGAGTGTAATGGCCTGCCAAGTAACCCTAAAGGAAGTTGCAATTAATGACTTAAGCGAACCATTTTTTTGAATTTATAATAAATAAAAGAACAATTAAACCAAAAAAGATCTATATTAAAACCAAAAGTTTCAAAATCCTCAAGGTTTCTCCCAGAGGTTTTTCAAAACAAATTTGTTTTCTACAGAGATTTAAATTCTTTAAATAATCTAAATGTTTTGTTTAACCTCTAGGTTTGATTTAGATAACAAAACAATCCATTTCCTCAAATAAATTAAATTCTATAGAGGTTTCAATAGTAGAAGCTTTAAATTTATTTATTTTCTTCTAATCACAAATTTCTTTTCTAAAATAGATCTAACAAACAAATCTTTAAACACTACTATTTTAAAAGCAACCAAGAACAATAAAAAAAACATAGATGAAAACCTGGTTCAAGAAGCTACAGGAAAAGATGAATTTCAGATGCAAAGGCCTCCTCCAAGGATCTCACGAATTCTCTTCAACCGTGCAATGAATCCAATCCAAAAGTAAAGTCAACCAATATATACAAACTTTCCTCAAATCGATTCTACAATCAATTTTTTTTTCAAACCCTTCTCTTTTGTGCAATTTTCCCCAGAATCTTCCTTCCAAAAATCTTCTCTCAGAATCCATGAATTTTCCATAATCTCTTCCCCTTAATTCAACATGAAATTCAGTCCTAAATCCAAAATATCTTAGACAACCAAATCTAATTTTGCATGCAATCTAAAAATTCTAAAATATCTAAATATTAATTAACTCTCACATTTCGAAAACTAACTTTGCATTTAAAATTCAATTTCAAATTCTAATTTAATTCCAAATTAATTGAAATAAAATCCCAAAATAATTAAATTCCCACTAAATGAAATAAAATTCCATAATGAATTTAAATTCTTTTCTTTCTATTAATTTTCTTGCATCACATTTAATTAATTAATTTAATTATTTAATAACTAAATTCAACCCTCTTGGATTAAATTTAATTAATTAAATATAATTAATTAATTTAAATATAAAATTTTATATAAATTGCATAATTTAAATTAAATAATCATCAACATTATATAATGCAATTATTCTAAATATCTATTTCCAATCAAAAATCCTTTCAGAATTAACTAAGATTAAAGCAAGACAAACAATGACTCGACACACACGACTGATGACACACTATGGCTAGGGTGTAGACTTGACACAAGTTAGCTAGCTACTATCTCCTGTTCAACTTGGATCAACATGCTCAAACCTGTGAAACCAGGTGGAGTCAATGTCATGTACCTGCAATCCTAAAAACATAATAACCAACAATATATAATATAAACAACATAAAATACAAACTGTGAAGAGGAAATCACGGAATTGTGGGGTGCTCGCAAGCAAGTGATGTGAACCCGTCCCCTTCACCAACACACTCATAAAAACTGACACTTCCACAATACATCCAATATTCTTATATGCACTAACATGTTATATCACTAACATCATTACACCATTAAATCATGTAAAACAAATCATCAGATAAATCAAATCACATCACATAGTATAGTCTATCGCTCAATGAATAGTAACCAAATAGACACGCAAGATAAAGTATCTAAATATCCAGAAACATAAATCAACGCAAGACAAAGACACATTGTCTAGTCCATAAAGAAAAATGGAAGGGTGTTATATTCTTCCCCCCCAGGGTTAGGCTTACTCCTGGAAGCCTGTAAAAACCCCCAAGTGCAAACTCCATACAATCACACATAACCAAGGGTTCCAAACTAAACCACTCCATACTTCAACATAAAACAACAACAACCTGTGTCATACACAACTCAGCTAAATACACTATCAATCCAACCAAGACAACATGGTGAAGCAACCACCAACCAAGTCTCCAAAAAACACATAACCATGGATTATCATACACAATACACATATGTACCAATACACAACACCTTAAATCATCACAAGACTACACAAAGTTCCATCTAGACACCAGAAAGCAACATACCATTCATGATAAAAGGATCCATGAACGAAGAAAACTAACCATCACAACTAATCTAACATCAAACCAGTGGCTTGATGGTGTTAGTTCATACATAAAGTGAAACCATCCAAACAAGACCACCATGACCTGTCTCTTGTTGTGTAAGGTGATTAGCCTCCAAGAGATAGTCATCACACAAAGGTGAGTAGTGGGTCATAGTTGCATAACAGCCTCGCATACCCCCATCCTCAATGTTTCTTGTGTCTACTTCCTCATACACACTCACCAAGTTTTCCTCATACAACCTTGGAGAGGGATCACAATACGACACATAGCCGACATTGAAAACAACAAAGATAACTAGCTTAGCCACCAAGTTCATAAAGAATAGCAAATTAAAGTTTAATTTCAACAATAAGGCAATAAATGTGCACAATTTCAACACTAAATCAAATATATAACCACTAGGGTTATGAGAAATTAAGATTATAAATTGTGGTAAACCTTCACAATCAAACATAAACAAAGTGTCAACCCTCACAATCAACTGAAAAGAATCATCAATAACCGAAAGAAAGTTCACAATATTTTAAAATTCCACTATACAACAACTGTGTGACTAGTTACTAGCCACCAAATGAGGAAGGAGGAAACTACGCCCAACAAGAATGATAAAAACCCTCATGTGGTGCGGAGTGAGCATGCAATTCACATGACCCAGAGTGTATCCACGACTCTCAAACAAGATAAAATTACTGGTTTCTTAAATTTACAAGGGGACAACTACATACCTAATCCCATAGGAACATCAAATTCCATAACCCATGGAATACGTATCATAACTTTCCAATCATAACCTTTTATTAGGTTACTTTCACGCTACACTCTTTCTTAGAGTACATCATGCTAAAGTAAAAGCCATGAACATGTGATCACTTAATAATTCCACTGACAAATCATAGGAACAACACAGTGGGCACAAATGTACCCAGAGAACCAAATGTTTAAACCTAGGCTCTGATACCATGTGTAATGCCCCGCCAAGTAACCCTAAAGGAAGTTGCAATTAATGACTTAAGTGAACCATTTTTTTGAATTTATAAACAATAAAAGAACAATTAAACCAAAATGAATCTATATTAAAACCAAAAGCTTCAAAATCCTCAAGGTTTCTCCTAGAGGTTTTTCAAAACAAATTTGTTTTCTACAGGGATTTAAATTCTTTAAATAATCTAAATGTTTTGTTTAACCTCTAGGTTCGATTTAGATAACAAAACAATCCATTTCCTCAAATAAATTAAATTCTACAGAGGTTTCAACAGTAGAAGCTTTAAATTTATTTATTTATTTTCTTTCTTCTAATCAAAAATTTCTTTTCTAAAACATATTTAACAAACAAATCTTTAAACACTACTATTTTAAAAGCAACCAAGAACAATAAAAAAAACACAAAAGAAAACCTAGTTCAAGAAGCTACATGAAAAGATGAATTTCAGATGCAAAAGCCTCCTCCAAGGATCTCATGAATTCTCTTCAACCATGCAATGAATCCAATCCAAAAATAAACTCAACCAATATATATAGACTTTCCTCAAATGGATCCTACAATCAATTTTTTTTTCATACCCTTCTCTTCTATGCAATTTTCCCCAAAATCTTCCTTCCAAAAATCTTCTCTCAGAATCCATGAATTTTCCATAATCTCTTCCCCTTAATTCAACATGCAATTCAGTCCTAAATCCAAAATATCTTAGACAACCAAATCTAATTTTGCATGCAATCCAAAAATTCTAAAATATCTAAATATTAATTAACTCTCACATTTTAAAAACTAACTTTGCATTTAAAATTCAATTTCAAATTCTAATTTAATTCCAACTTAATTGAAATAAAATCCCAAAATAATTAAATTCCCACTAAATGAAATAAAATTCCATAATGAATTTAAATTCTTTTATTTCTTTTAATTTTCTTGCATCACATTTAATTAATTAATTAAATTATTTAATAACTAAACTCAACCCCCTTGGATTAAATTTAATTAATTAAATAAACTAAATATAATTAATTAATTTAAATATAAACTTTCATCTAGATTGCATAATTTAAATTAAAAAATCATCAACATGATATAATGCAATTATTCTAAATATCTATTTCCAATCAAGAATCCTTTCAGAATTAACTAAGATTAAAGCAAGACAAACAATGACTTGACACACACGACTGGCGACACACTATGGCTAGGGTGTAGACTTGACACAAGTTACCTAGCTACTATCTCCTATTAAACTTAACCATTGGATCAACATACTCAAACCTATGAAACCAGGAGGAGTCGATGTCATGTACCTGCAGTCCTAAAAACATAGTAACCAACAACAAAAAATACACACCGTGAAGAGGAAATCACGAAATCATAGGGCACTCGCAAGCGAGTGATGCGAACCCATGCCCTTCACCAACACACTCATAAATGGTTTTTCTCCACATTTCTCTGCAGTTTAGTTTCTTATCTTGTGGATCTAGAAGTTTGATTATATTTATAGTATCTATTTTCAATCCAAGTTGTTCAAATTTTGGTGCTCTGCAAGGTTGGATTCAGGTGTTGCAATGTGTGGAAGGTTAACTAATTCTGCAAAATAAATATGTTTTTTGGTGTATGATGTGGAAAAGGATTTGTTGGATTTCAAGATGTTTATGGAATATTCTAGATTGTGTTAAAGTTACGTGTGTGGTCTATTGAGTTGTCTTTGGATCAAAGGAAGCATGCACTTAATTTTTTAATGGTGTTAGCACAGGTTCGATTGACCTTGGGTGTTTACACTAATTGTTGACTTTATTTGATGTTTGTGGAGGCATGGTGTGGTGTATATGAGTGAATTTAGGTCTAAGTTAAGGTGTGGTGTGGTCTTTTTTCATTCCTCTCCACTACGTGAATGCTTATTGCCGACCTAATTTAAATTTGCACATTTGAGGTGCATAGCCAACCTTGTGAATTGTTTTCAAGGTTGTGATGGATATATATGTGTGTTGAGTTGATGGAGGATGTGAGTATGAAGTTTGTGTGATGTGAAGTGAAAAAGTGTGAAATGCAGTATGAGCTTTAACAACTAATACTATCGGAAGTAGTGAGCAGAAGGTGTCTACATTCTACAAAGAGAGTGAGAATTTTTTGGTGAAGCAATGGTGGAGCTTTTTTGTTGCTTTGAGATGGATTTCTCATTGTTACAATATTCTTTCTTCAGATTCTTTCTAATCTAGAAGTGAGACATTGGTAGTGAGCCCTTCTTTTCTCTTTGGGTAGTGAGCCCTTCGATAGCGAGCCTATTGTATTTGGTGTTGCAATTACTTTATATTGTGGGCTAATCCTAACTGTGGTTTTTCCCTTATTGGGGTTTCCACATAAATTTTGTGTTCTCATGTGTTTGGATATGTTTGCGTTATTGTTTTATCATGTTTATGTTATGTTAATGCATAATAAGGGTTTAATGGTTGTTAAGGGTTTAATGATTACTGTAGATTTGAATGTTAATGAGGGTTTTATGTTTTAATATACAACTGATTTGCCCCCCCCATCTCAACTGTCTTATGCATTCAACACTTGCAATTTCTAATTTAATAATTTCCAAGCACACATTTGAGCATCAACATCAAAATTAGATTTCTAGATTTGATTGTTTAGCTTAGCCTAGAATTTATGACTACTTACATTTCTATTTCACATTGAGGTGAGGAATTAAGCATAAGGTAGGAAGAAGATAAAGAATACCCTATTTTAGAGGAAAGATATAGAAATAATGGAAAGATAGCCACCACCATTCCTTGAAATATTATAGGTGATAGAGTACATAATTTCATTGCTAATTAAAAAGGCACAAGGGATTATATAGTAAAATAATAAACTAGTGGTATTTATTACTCAACTCAGATTTCTCCTTGTTGTCGTTGCACCATGAAAATTTCATGCTAGAGAAATCCTATAAATGTTTGAAGTGTTTAACAGTTTTCTTAAATACATAATATAATTGCTTAGGTAACATGATAGCTAATAGTTTCGATGGACTTGTATATGCATGTTCCACAAAATGGAAGAGGAAGGAAAGCTAAATCCATGTTGTAAATATGGTTTCCTAGAGTTTAGAAATTAGCACACCTTTTGCCAAGCCTTCCAAATGGAAAGAGTGGGAAAAAATGCCATAATTTAAAAATATGGACTAAGAGGATCACATATCTAGCCAATGAATATTTTGTCATCTCCCTTCAACAATATTAGAAACAAGTTTGTGCCTCAATAAAAAAAATCATAGTTCATCACCATTGACAATCCTTTTGATCCATTTAGTGACTAAATATATACCTTGCATTCATAAATCAATTAAACCAAGACCACCTTTAAATTTATGTTGAATGCATTGGAACTACAAGATGATTCTTTAACTCACATTACCATCCCATTTGGTCTAGAAGCATTACCAAATAATCTACTTTGAATTTGATAACCTTTCCTAACAACATAGGATGTAAAAAGAAACAAGCATGTGTAGCAAGAAAATTTATGTCAACAACCTAGGGGAAAAGACCTAGTAATTGAACATGTTTAAATAGTTGTGATAGCATTTGTTGATTTAATGTCCAATATTTTTAATAGTATAACAATAGTAGTTGCGACTTTAAAGTTGTAGGCGTTGATCATGAGTACTCATAATTGAATGAAATGTATCCTTAAATCTAAAAAGTAACAAATCATGTGATACAACATCAATGCACCAATATAACATGACTTATTGCACAACTATTATAACTTAGGGCACAACTATGGTTCTGCTATTTTTTCGGTCATTTTTTAATACCTCATCTAAAAGCATGTTGATGTGGCATCATATTTGATGTGGACTTGAAACCTTAATTATAGCCAAAGACCTTGTCAAACAAACTACTGTAAAAACTTGGAAGTGATTTGAAATTGCTATATAAGACGTTAAGAGGTGAGAAATTAGAATACTCAACTCCTCAAATCCTCTCCCTTATTCTTTGCTAATCAAAAAAAAATTTAAATTCTTAATATACCAAATCAAATAAAATGTGTACAAATTTAAAACACACTGGTGCCAAGATACCACCCTCCATTGCTCGGTAGCTAAAACAAAAATACAATGAAGTTTGCCAACATTGTGAGTTGTAAGCACCTAGATGGTGCTGAGTTCAAATCTCAATAAATAATAAATTGCGAGGGCTAATTCCCAAGCACAGAGATCGACATAAAATGTTGGATTTTTAAAAGCTAGCTGTTGTTTAAAGCGTGAGAGATGTATTTTATCACGTGTCTAAATTTCCAGCCATACGACAGCCCAACCTTATCATCACAACCTTTTCGGGTGTACTCATTATTACAGCAGAATGCATTTAGCTTGTGCACAAGCCAATGCACACGCCTCCTTAAGGGCCTGGTGGATCCAACCTCTGCTTTACCTTTCTTCATTGTGTCAATGGCTGCTCTTTTAGGTGGAGTTTTAGAGTATAGGAACCTCGCTGAGACAAGGCTTCCCTGCGGCAGTGGGAGCAAAGGTTGTGGGTTTGGGTTTACCAGGCGATTTCTCTGTATCTCCTCATACCCAAATGACCAGATGAAGAATGGTGGTGGGAAGAGATCAGCCAAGAGGAAATACGACTTAACTAGCAGAGGCTCCCTGTTCAAATGGTAGGATCCTTTATTTGGATTGTTAAATCCTTGTCTGAAATGGGTGGAAGGAAGTAAGAGCATTGAATCAGTCGAATCAGCTGTGGAGAATACCAAAAAAGCTGCAGTTTATGAGGAATCGGAAGAAGAAACTTCAGTAAGGAGGCAATCCATGTTTGCGGCGGTTCATTTCACTGCGGAGAAGGAAAAATTACTGAGGAAAGCAATTCGGTCAAGTTCGAGCTTTCGTGACATCATGTACCATTCTGCTATTGCTTCTCGTTTGGCCTCTGTTGACTCTCCTTTAGACCAGTGAAGGAGGGCTTAATCTCCCCACACTACCATTCACTGTATATAGAATTGTTCCTGTAATATATCTAGTTGTAGTTTCTGCATCTCCCTGCTTGACTATAAGTCTTGGTAGGAAATGGCAACGATTCATATACAGGGTATGGTCTGTAAATGCAGACCGGATTTATTTATACATATTGTAATTAGTGCATTTACAGAATGTCCTATGTTGAAATAGCCACATGAAAAAGCTTCTCCAGCATACCATATCATAGTTTATGCTATAACAATTAAAAGGATAATGTAGCTGTTATATAAAACATTGAAGGATTTGTCTCTAGATATAGCTCTAAAATTTAATCTTTGTCTTTCATTCTTACCAATCCTACTGCAGCTTTATTTAGTGTACCCCTATGTAATGTAATTCCTTTACTTGGTAAAGAGGTATTTTTTATGGTTATTGTGCGTCTTCTGTGTGTAATGGTGAAATTTGTATGTTATATAATTTTTTGTTTATTTTGAGTTTATTTTCATACAATAATTTAATCTAATTATATATTGATAAAGTGTACATCTTAGTGTACATTTTAATTTAATTATTTTATATTCTATATTTGTATTTATATAATTTTTTATATTTAATTTATTTTATCAATATTTGTATATATTTTTACATATCTGATATTTATTATGCTTATCATTTTCTTATATATTCAAACAAACATTTCCTATCTAGACGTTATTGTTTCTATGTATTGGATCAATCTTGAGGGCATGTGATTGATCCTATGTTTCTTGATCTAACTTTCAAAATTTACAATTCAAATTTGGATAGATTTTCACCCATTTCTTTCTTTGCATGAGCCAACTTAGTATATGCTTGATATGATTTATTGCTATGTACATGTATGTAGAGGCATTCAATATGCATTCATTAATAATCATCTTGTATATGGCTATCATTCACATATCTTAAGGATAATCATCCTACAAACACTTTAATGGGGGCACTAAAACAATTCTAAGTCTACATCATCACTCTAGAGAATTTGCATATCTAAAGATTCTTGCCTTTGATCATTTTCATAGCCCTAAAGTTAATTCCATCAAGTGCTTCAACCTAAGAGAAGTTGACATTTCAATCTAAATATTTTTTCTAGGTGTTTATAAACACTACAAATCCTTCAAAACCAAAACAAATTGGAGAAACAAGCAAATGTAAAAGAAAATATGCGCACTAAGCCACATTAATCTCTCACGTTGTAGGATAGGTCTACACCCACAAAATTGGCCTAGATAAGTGTGTTCAAAAAACAATAAGATTTAAAGTATGCTCAACTTTTGTTTCAATAGATAATGAGGAAACAAGTTTATTCCTAAGATAGGTTGAATTGAATGTGACATCAAAATTATATATTTGCATCATCCAAGAGCAAAGTACCTCATTTCTTTTGCATTCAATTTCCAAGCATTTAACATTCAATGTTTTAACTATCACTCCCACAAATAAAAATAATTAATCTAAGTTAATTTATGCTTATATATATGCATCTTGCTATTTTTTCCCACAATAAACTTTGATTAAAGTTACATTCATTTACAAGGTGATAAAAGAGTAGATTTTTCTCCATTGTATTTGTCTCACATTGAACTAATATATTTGTAGAACTTAACACCACATACATAGATACATATTATAGTTTTAATTCTGCTTAGTCAATAATATTTTTTACCTATTTATGAGCTTCACTAATAAGGACAACTTGAATTCATAATTTTCTTGTTAGCATACTTTCTAGCTAATACATAAGTGGGATTCTTTCTTAATTTTATCATTGTCAATTTCAATTCTAACTAACCATTGTGCATTCACACAATCCTCCTAAAGCACAAATCTAAGATTTAAACATTACATTTTTTAACTTTAAATATATATGATGCATGTTACTTTGGAGATTTTTGAAGTCTAACCTAATGCAAGTTCATACATATAATTGTGTGTAACTTTATGCAAAAACAACATTGAGGTATCCAATTCTTATCAATTTATTAGGCAACAATAGGTAGTCACTTGTGTCTGCAATGTTGGGGTATCCAATTCTTATCAATTTATTAGGAAACAATGGGGAGTTTATGTCTTTTGTGCCTTTTTTTGGCTGTCTGTGTGCTCATTTTTGGTTGCTTGTTCTATTTTTGATTATATTCCTATAATTAAAAACAATAGGTAGTCACTTGTTTAACTTTCACCTATTACATATAAAATTTAATGACTACTAAACCCATTAACAAAATAATAACTAGTCATTTAAATAATCCATGCCAAAATCATAACAAATTGAGTAGTTTCATATAAGGTACACAAAATATAAATGGCTTGATACATGTATATATTTCAAGCTAACCTTATTTTTAGGTTTCTAGAATAACTCAACAAATATATAACATGTGTAATGGTTAGATTTGCATAACTATGCACATTTCCATCTATTTGTGGGCTCATTTTTATGGAATTTTTTAATATGACTACATATTAACAAGTGCTACACTATTGTGCTAAATTTGGTTTATGATCCAATACCTTTCTCTCTCTCATCCTCATGTAAAAATCACAACACATGTATCATTTTATATATTAATATTAGCATGCATTTCTGTAAATTCACTTCCTTCCTAAATCCAATAATTTTAAATATCTAATTAACTCTTCCATCACTTGGGATTGAACTTGGTTCAATCCTAAGGTATGATAGATTATACCTAATTATCCAATGTCTAAATTAAAATGTGTAAATTCATGTCTCTTTTCACCAACCATTGTGTGTCAACTTGGCATGTATTTATGTGACATATTGCTATATTTTGGTATTTAAAGGCATTCATGTGTCTTTAATATAAATATATAATTAGGAGGAAGAAAATAAATATATAGAGCATATTTAAATTTATAAAGGGACAAAGAAACATAGTATGTATGAAAATTATAGGTTGCTAACACATTTGTCCATTTTTCTTTGAATAATTGAGTTTGAATTTGTAAAGTGAAACTAAATTAAGGGGTTTGACCTAATAAAAAAATCAACCTAACACTTGAATGGTCTCCCAAATTTTTTTTATATATGTACTACCTTGATAGATTCAAACACAAGAATGGAAAAGATGATAGATCTTTGGTTAAAAAAATATTCTTTCATATGAGATCAAGGTCATGGTACTTAGGTTAAAATTAAAGGGAACCATATCCAAATATTAAAAAATAACAAGCTTCTATAGAGCTTGAGAGGTATTCTAGACTACGAACATCATTTTTCATACTTACAGAAAATAATTCTAGCTTAACATTTTATTTTTTTCCATCATTATTCCTAAAGTTTAGTGTATTTATGGTACTATTTAATTTTTTAATACTTATTGGACTATTTATTGACCCATATCTATAAGTATCTAGATTAATTATGTATAATTAATTTTCTAATTATCCTAGGTTGCTTATGTAAGGAATATTTATTTTTGTACATATTTTGAGAAAGTAACTTATATAAACTACCTAGTGTTAAATAAACATTGTATTTGGCTTCAAATTTGATTAAATGAGACCTATCATTTCATAATTCCTATGTATTGGATTCATATTTACTTACATATTCTTATAATAATTTTATTAGGGTTTATACATGGTTCAATACAAGATCATGGGGGTCCAAACTAGGGCCTTAAGTGGAAATTAAAATTCAGAAAAATAGAATTGGGCAACTTGACATAAAAATTTGAATAAGTTACTAACATAATCTGGAAAATGTGTAAAAAAATTTATAGAAAATTGAATGTAGTTTCTAGGATACTAGTCCTTTTTTGAAAAACAGTAAATCTATTTGGTGAAAATTTGAAATTTTAAAGTAGTATTACTAAATTTGAAGGAATAAATAAAAAGAAGGTGTATGTCTGACCAACATAAGTACAAGAAAAAAATAATATATTTTTTTGAAACTTTCAATACAAGTAGAGGACACATGCCCTAATGTGCCACCTTTTTTTTGTAACTTTTTTGCAAGTAAATAATTAGCTATGATATTTTTATTAAAAAATTTAAAAAATATTAAAACTTGTTTGTTTGACCACCATAACTTGGTCAAAAACTAATGAAATTCATTTTTTTGATCATATAGTATGAGAAGCATAGAATGTGACACATCTTTCAAAATCAAAAAATCTTAAATCATTTAAGAATTAATTTTATTTTCAACTAGCTTATCAATTAGGAATTTAGTTAGAATGCATGTAAAAAATAAAAAATAATTATCTATTTAATTCAAAAATGCGATATTTCTTATCTTGGCAAAAAGATGACAATTTTCTTAATAAACCATTTTTCATTTCATCAAATTCAGATAAAAAATTCATCAGCCACTTTTTTGTCATGTTGCCATATTTTGGACCCCCATGACCCTACACTCACCCACATGCATATTGATATATACCTCCTTGATATCCACCACCCATTCTTAGATAAACTATCATTATAGATATTTCAAGGTTATTTTCTTTGGTTGATATGCATGCATGCTTTCTAATTTTATAATATTCTTATTTGTTTTGACACAAAATCCTTATATTATTGATGCATTCATGTCCTTTTATCTTGTGTAGGAGGATGACCTTTTTGTGGAATTTTTGTTCCATCATGTATTCTCTTTCTCGTCCATAGATTTGATCAGTTTTTTCCTTTCATAATACATACACTTGCTATATTTTTCTATAAACATCAATTTTATTCTAGTTTTGTTATGGCTAATTATAGTTATATATATTATTATGATGATGATATACATATTAATGTTCTTATTTCATCATATCAGGATAGTTTTCCTTATATATTTATATATTCTCCTCCATGTTCCTCCCTTAGCTCACTTTTTCTAGAGGAATCTATTGATGTAGGTAATTTTTTCTAATTCCCTTAGATATTAGAACAATGTACCTTGTCCCATGCCTACTAATATACTTTTTGAATTGGGATTACGTATTTGGGCAGGTGCACGGAAATGGGTAGCCATTTCATGGACAACTTACTTTTTCATGCCAAAATAGGAAAAACGTGAACGCGTTACTGTAAAATGTGCTCGCGTTATGGCTTGGTAATGACCGAGCGTAGGGTTGGTCATTACTGAGCCTAATGTGGGTGTTTTAAAATGTGATCGCATTATAATGCGCTCGCGTTATGGTTTAAAATTGTAAAAAATGCCCGCATTTGGAGTTCAAAAATGTGCATTTTTTTAAATAAACAAAACATTTTCAAAACACGAGCACATTGTTTTGGTCTACATTGAAAATATTTTCCTCTCTTTTTCTTGTCTCTTTCATCTTGTTATTTAGGGAAACTATATACATGAAATAAACATTTAAGTTGACATTTATATATGGAAATTTACTTTCTTATACTTTAAGTTATATTTCATGTATATACTTCCAGGATGTTTGAGAGTGGTTTCAAATCTCTAGGAGTTATAATGCAAATTCTAGTTTTTGGGAGATCTTTAAAATTTTAGACTTAGTCAAATTTCAGTAATCAACATGTCAAATTTCAGGAATCAGGAGGTCAGATTTTAGTAGTCAACAAGTTCTATCATCTTTCTCTCTCACTCTCTCCTTCTCTCTACTCTTTATCTCCCCACTCCTTCTCTCTCTCTCCCTTCTGCGCTCTCTCCCCTCTCTCTCTTCTAGTTTTTGGAAGATCTCACAAATTTTGAACTTAGTCAAATTTCAATAATCAGGAGGTCAAATTTTAGTAATCAGAAAATTGTATTACTTCTCTCTCTATCTCACTCATTTTTATCCCTTACACTCTAGACCTCTCTCTCACTATTTCTATCCCTTTTTCTATTTCTCTCTCTCCCTTGATCTCAAGAAATCTCTCTCTCTATCTCTCTCTCCTTTTCCCTCTAATTCTCTCTACCTCACTTATCTCTCCCCCTCTCCCACCTTCCCTCTCTACCTATCTCTATCTCCCTCCCCCCCCTCTCTCTCTCTACCTACCTACCTCTCCCTCCATCACTCCCTACCACTCTCTCTATTTATCTCTAGCTAACCTCTCTCTCACCTCCCTCTCTCTCCCTCCATACTTCTCTCTCCCTCTCTTCTTCCCTATCTACTCTCTATCTCCCATATCTCTTTACCTACCTCTATATACATAAAACCTTACCACTCTCTCTACACCTATCTCCCTCCCTCCCTCATTCCCTCTCTACTTCTCTCTGTCTCACCTCTCTCTCTACCCCTCCTTCCATCTCTACTTATCTTTATCTCCTCTCTCCCTCTCTCTACCTACCTCTCCTTCAAACACTCTTTATTTCTCTCTATCTCACCTCTCTCTCCCTCACTACATCTCTCTCCCTCTCTCCCTCTCTCCCTCCCTCTCTAAATATATATATCCCCTCTCCCTCTCTACCTAGCTCTCCATCCATCACAACCTACCACTCTCTCTCCATTACTCTCTATCTAACCTCCCACTCTCTCCATCCATACCTCTCCCTCTCCTTCCCTCTCTACTCTCTACCTACCTAATCCTTCTCTACCTACTTCTCCATCCATCACCCCCTAACATTCTCTCTACACCTCTCTATATTACTTCTCTCCCTCCCTCCCTCATTCCCTCTCTACTCTCTCTCTACCTCTCCTTCCCTCTCTAATTATCTTTATCTCCCCTATCCCTCTCTCTCTCTCACTAGATGTCTCCCTCCCTACCTTTTCCCCTATCTACTCTCTATCTCTCCTCTCCCTCCCTCTACCTCTCTCTCTCACTCTCTCTCACTCCTCCCTTACCTTCTTTCTCTCTCACTCTCTCCTCTTTATCTCACCATTCTCTCTTTCCCTCTTTGTAACTCTCCACTTCTCTATATGTCACCATTCTCTCTCTACATATCTTTATCTAACCTATCCCTCTTTACCTCTCCCTTCCTCCCATCTCTCACCCACCCTCCCTCATTCCCTCTATCTCTATCTCTCTCTACTTATCTCTATCTCACCTATCCATCTCTAGCTGCATATCCCTCCATCACTCCCTACCACACTCTCTCTATTGCTCTCTATCTCACCTCTCTCTCACCTCCCTCTCTCCCCCTCCATACCTCTCCCTCTACTTCCCTATCTACTCTCTATCTCCCTAATACCTCTCTACCTACCTCTCCTCCATCACTCCCCACCACTCTCTCTATACCTCTCTATATCGATTCTCTCCCTCCCTTATTCTCTCTCTACTTCTCTCTACCTCTTTGTCTTTCTCTAATTATATTTATCTCCCCTAGCCCTCTCTCTCTCACTAGATATCTCTCTCCCTACCTTTTCCCCTATCTACTCTCTATCTCTCCTCTCCCTCCATCTACCTCTCTCTCTCACTCTCTCTCTCACTCCTCCCTGACCCTCTTTCTCTCTCTCTCTCCTCTCTATCTCACCATTCTCTCTTTCCCTCTCTATAACTCTCTCCTTCTCTATATGTCACCATTCTCTCTCTACATATATTTATCTCACATATCCCTCTTTACCTGTCCCTTCCTCCCCTCTCTCACCCACCCTCCCTCCTTCCCTCTATCTCTATCTCTCTACTTCTCTCTATCTCACCTATTCATCTCTACCTGCATATCCCTCTATCACTCCCTACAAAGATCTCTTTATTTCTCTCTATCTCACCTCTCTATCACCTCCCTCTCTCTTCCTCCATACCTCTCCCTCCATCTATACTTCCTTATCTACTCTTTATCTCTCATGTATCTCTACCTCTCCTTCCCTCTCTACTTATATTTATCTCCTCTTTCCCTCCCAACCTCTCCCTCTCCCCGCAATCCCTCCCTCCCCAATCCCTCCCTCCCCCTATTTCTCTCTCCCCCTATGAGGATTGAGAGTGTAAGGTTTAGCGTTTAAGGTATAAGGTTGAGGTTATAGGGAATAAGGTTTAGGGTTTAGGATATTAGGTATAAAGTTGAGGGTATATGGTATAGGGATGATGGATGAGGGTTTAGGGTTTAAGGTATAGGGTTGAGGGTTGAGGGTTGAGGGATAGTGTTTAGGGTTGACGGTATAAGGTTTAGTGTATAGGGTATATGGATTATGGTTTAGGATATTGGGTATATAGTTGAGGGTATTGGGTTGAGGATATTAGGTTTAGGGTTGATGGTTTAGGTTCTAGGATTTATGTACAAGTTTAAGGGTTGAGGGTTGAGGTATAATGTTCAGGGTTAAGGGTATGAGGTTAAGTGTATAGGGTATAGGGATTAGGGTTTAGGTTGTAGGGTGAAGGGTATAAGGTATAGGGTAAAGACTTGAGATTTTAGGATTTTCTTTTTAATTATAGGGTTGAGGGATAATGTTTATGGTTTAGGGTATAAGATTGAGGATGTAGGGTAAAGAGACGAGGCTTGAGGGTTGAGGGATAGTGTTCAAGGTTGAGGGTATAGGGCTAAGTGTAGAGGGTATAGGGATTAGGGTTTAGAATAATAGGTATAGGGTTGAGGGTAAAGGGCTAAGTGTATAGGGTATAGGGATTAGGGTTTAGAATAATGGGTATAGGGTTGAGGGTATTGGGTTTCAGATTGAGGTTTAGGGTTTAGGGTTTAGGGTTTAAGTATAGGGTTGGGGGATGATGTTCAAGGCTTAGGTTATAAGGTTGAGCGTATAGGGTATAAGGATGAGGGTTGAATGTGTAGGGTTGAGGTATAGTGTTCAAGGTTGGGGGTGTAGGGTTAATTGTATAGAGTATAGGGATTAGGGATTAGAATATTCGGTATAGTGTTGAGGGTATTGGGTTTAGGGTTGAGGGTTTAAGGTTTAGGGTACAAGGTTTAATGTAGGATTTAGTGTTTAATTATAGGGTTCAGGGTTCAGGGATAATGTTTAGGGTATAGGGTATAGGGTATAAGGATGATGATTGAGAGTGTAGGGTTTATGGTTTAAGGTATAGGGTTGAAGGTATAAGGTTAAGTTTATAGGGTATAGGGATTAGGGTTTAGGATATTAGGTATAGAGTTGATGGCATTGGGTTGAAGGTTTAAGTTTAAGTTTATAGGGTATAGGGATTAGGGTTTAGGGGACAGAGAGGGACACCTGAGAGAGGGTGAAATTGGCAACCTAACTTTCCCTATTTGAAAAAATTGGTCCAATAAATGGGGTCTCACGGTGATTTACATCATCGAGAGACCCCATTACTCGGACCCATTTTTTCAAACAGGCCACAACATCTCCAATCTCACTAAATTGGCAAGCTAGTGGGCCCACTAGCTTGGCAATTCGGTGAAATTGGCAACCTAACTTGCCTGTTTGAAAAAATGGGTCCAAGAAATGGGGTCTCTCAGTGATGTAAAAAAATGGGTCCAAGAAATGGGGTCTCTAGATGATGTAAATCACCGAGAGAGACCCCATTTCTTAGACCCATTTTTTCAAACAGACCACTACATTTCCAATTTCACTAAATTGGCAACCTAACTTGTCTTGTTTGAAAATATGGGTCCAAGAAATGGGGTCTCTCAGTGATACACCATTTCTTCAACCCATTTTTTCAAACAGGCCACTACATTTCCAATTTCACTAAATTGGCAAGCTAGTGGGCCCACTAGCTTGCAAATTTGGTGAAATTGGCAACCTAACTTGTCTTGTTTGAAAAAATGGGTCCAAGAAATGGGGTCTCTCAGTGATGTAGTGATCTACATCACTAGGAGACCCCATTTTTTCAAACAGGCCACTACATTGCCAATTTCACTGAATTGGCAAGCCAGTGGGCCCACTAGCTTGGCAATTTAGTGAAATTGACAACCGAACTTGCCTGTTTGAAGAAACGGGCCCAAGAAATGGGGTCTCTTGATGATTTACATCACTGAGAGACCCCATTTCTTGGACCCATTTTTTCAAATAGGCCACTACTTTTCCAATTTCACTGAATTGGCAAGCTAGTGGGCCCACTAGCTTGCCAATTTGGTGAAATTGACAACCTAACTTGTCTTGTTTGAAAAAATGGGGTCTGTGGTAATTTTCTGATGTAAATCACTAGAGACCCCATTTCTTGGACCCATTTGTTCAAACAAACCACTACATTGCTAATTTCACCGAATGGAAAGCTAGTGGGCCCACTAGCTTGGCAATTCGATGAAATTAGTAAACCTAACTTGCTTATTTGAAAAAATGTGTCCAAGAAATGGGGTCCCCCATTTCTTGGACCTATTTTTCAAATAGGCCACTACGTTCCCAATTTCATCGAATTGGAAAGCTAGGGTAGAGGGTTTAAGGGTTAATGGTAGAAGATAGAGGGTTAAGGGTAGAGGGGAGAGAGATAGAAGGAGTGAGTGAGTGAGAGAGGGATACTTGGGAGGGGGAGAGGGGATAGGAGGGATAGACTTGAAAGAAAGAGAAAGAGGGAGGGAGTGGGAGAGAGATAGAGGATAGAGGGTTTAAGGGTTTAAGGGTTAAGTGTTTAGGGTTTACAGTTAAGGGTAGAGGGTAGAGAATTAAGAGTTTAAGGGTAAAGGGTAGATGGTAGAGGATTAAGGGTAGAGGGGAGAGAGATAGACAAAGTGAGTGAGTTAGAGAGAGAGAGACTTGAGAGAGGGAGAGAGAGTAGGAGAGAGATACTTGAGAGAGAGAGAGTGAGGGAGTGGGAGAGAGATAAAGGGTTGAATGGTTTAAGGGTAAATTTTTTAGGGTTTACGGTTAAGGGTAGAGGGGAGAGAGATAGAGGGAGTGACTGAGAGAGAGACCTAAGAGAGGGAGAGAGGGTAGGAGGGAGAGGGTTGAGAGAGAGAGGAGGAGTGAGAGATATAGAGGAGGAGGGTTAAGGGTAGAGGTAGAATTTTAAGGGTTAAGAGTTAAGGTAGAGGGGTTAAGGGTTTAGAGTTTAAGGGTAGAGGTAGAGGGTTTTACAGTGAGGTAGAGATAGAGGAGTAGAGAGAGCTAAGAAGGGAGAAGGGTGGAGAGAGATAGAGGGAGAGGGTTGAGAGAGATAGAGGGAGGGAGGGAGTGGGAGAGGGATAGAGGGAGGGAGGGTTATGGGTATAGGGTAGAGGTTTTAGGGTTTAAGGGTAAGGTTTTAAGGTTTAGGGTTAAGGGTAGAGGGGAGAGAGATAGAGGGAGTGAGTGAGAGAGAGATACCTAAGAGAGGGAGAGGTAGTAGGAGGGAGAGACTTAAGAGAGAGAGGGAGGGAG
>CM021100.1:537319549-537474493 GCA_007115665.2 Sequoiadendron giganteum | reverse complement strand
AGAAAGGGAGAGATAAGTGAGGTAGAGAGAATTAGAGGGAAAAGGAGAGAGAGAGATTTCTTGAGATCAAGGGATAGAGATAGTGAGAGAGAGGTCTAGAGTGTAAGGGATAAAAATGAGTGAGATAGAGAGAGAAATAATATAATTTTCTAATTAATGAAATTTGACCTCCTGATTATTGAAATTTGACTAAGTTTGAAATTTGTGAGATCTTCCAAAAACTAGAAGAGAGAGAGGGGAGAGAGGGAGGGAGGAAGGGAGAGAAAGAGGGAGTGGAGAGATAAAGAGTAGAGAGAAGGAGAGAGTGAGAGAGATAATGATAGAACTTGTTGACTACTAAAATTTGACCTCTTGATTACTGAAATTTGACATGTTGATTACTTAAATTTGACTAAGTCTAAAATTTTAAAGATCTTCCAAAAACTAGAATTTGCATTATAACTCCTAGAGATCTAAAACCACTCTCAAACATCCTGAAAGTATATACATGAAATATAACTTAAAGTATAAGAAAGTAAATGTCCATATATAAATGTTTATTTCATGTATATAGTTTCCCTAAAAGATAACAAGAGGAGGAGAGAAGAAAAAAAGAAGAAAAAAAATCAATGTAGACCAAAACACGAGCATGTTATAACGCATTCGCGTTTTGTCAATGCATTCACAAAACACAAAAAATGCATTCACAAAACAGGTCAAAACTAAGATATAATGCGAGCGCATTATTACGCGAGCGCATTATAACACTAGCGCATTATAACGCGCTCGCGTTATATCTTGATTTGGGAATTCTCGAACCTTGGGCTTGGTATTTTCCTTGGAATACCAACCCAAAGGCTTGGAGGGCATTCCCAATGACCAGAGACATGTTTTTAAAAAATCTTCCATATTTCACATAATCGAGTTCATGCTCACCATCAGGATTGCACATGGGTAATGTTGGATTCTCTCTTAGCTATCCAATGATGTAATTTTTTTCACTTTCTCAAAATATTAAGCCTTTCATCCATAATTTATTTTATTTGTGTGTCTTTTTTTTTGCCAAAAAATAGTGTTTGGTAATTTTTTCTTTATAAATTAACCGTTAATCGATTTTTAAAATAAATTATTTTTGTAGAAACTAGACTCCATTCTACAAATTTTAAGAAATAAATAAAAATAAATTCAATTAGTTTCCAAAATTTGTAGGGGTAGCATGGCCAAAATTCTATTTTTCAGGAAATGTCCCCTTCGAAAATTAGTAAAAATTTAAATATTCATTAAAAAATTATCAGAAAAATCGTGCATCAACTACATACTGTTAACTAACTTCTGACCATTGTGATTTTAAAATACTAAAAAAAAATTCACCTTATGAGGGTCGTACAAGAGTTGCTATGCTATGTTTTTCTGATAAAAACAACACCAATTTGTGTGCGTCCCTCATTTGAACCCCTTAATCTCAACCATTTTCAAAATAAATTAGTAGTTTAGAAAGTAGACTTCGAGAACTTGAATCCTTCTTTTTTTTCCATCTCAAAATTTTGAGTGTAAGTATCCTCAATTTCACGTCCAAGGTCAGTATTTCCTAATTTCAGAAAAAAATTGTCCACTTGAGTCCCCTTTTTGGGAGCCATCTTGGTGCACTTACCCATTTCTGATGACAATCCTAGTAATTAGGTTTATTATGATTATAGTTACTCTATAACTATTGATATTCATAGACATTGTACACATAGTTCACCTGAACACATAAGGTCATTACTCCCCATGCATTTCATAATTATAACCCCTCTATATTGTTTTAAATTTTTTATTGATCTTATAAGTTTAATTATTATAATTTTGATATGTATTTATCTTATAATGATGTGGTTGATGACACTTTGTTTGATGATTATGTGGCTTATAATGAGAATTTTATTAGCACACCTACATGTAAGATTTATCGAATGCAATTGAAGATCCAAATGACAAATAATTTTATTTTATATATTCATATTACACTCATATATTATGATCATACATTGATAGAATCTGTAGATACGGAAAATTGGTCTAGGCCTACGAGTACATATTCAACATAATTTTCTATAGTCCATGGTCATGATTAAATAATGTCAATTATTTAATTACCCTTTCTAACACATATTTCTTCTATTAATTAAATACCCCTTTTTAATTAATTCATTAAGTCATTAATAATCTTTATTCAACTTGATTAATTAAATAAATTATATTTATTTAATTATGTCGCTAACTTATTAAATCCTCTTTCATAATTAAATAATGTATTATTTAATTACCCCCTTTATCATACTTTTCCAACTATAATTAAATATCTTTATTTAATTATTCATTTAACCCCCTTTATCTATAATTAAATATTTATTATATAATTATTCAATTCCACCCTTTCCGAAAGTCAAATTAAATAAATTACTTTATTTATTTAATTAAATCTTCTATGCTCGAATGTTGAATTAAATTAACATTTAATTCACATTTAATTCATTTATGTCACATTCCTCTATCAATTTGTTATCTAATCATCCACTCACCTTCTGACTCGAGATCTATTTTTAGTTCTTCAAGTTATCTCTGAATTCAACACCAGTTTATCTCTACGAGAAAACTCTTCATCACAAATAGTCGATTAACTATATCTAATTCATATGCATGTATGCATTTATTAATTAAATATCTTTTATTTAATTAATTAATTTAATTATGCATTCGAATTCCTCATCTTCGAGTTTTGACTTTGTCTTTTACATACAAAGTCTATTTCTTTTATTTTTGAAGATGAAGATTGGAACTCATGTTCTAACTCATGTTCTAATATTAGTCTTTATCTTGTAGTTGAACTCATGTTCTAACTCACATTCTATCTGTCACATAACTCATCACATGGCATTCATCAATCTTGTCCGTCGATCTCTCTTTCAATCTGAGCCGATCATTCGAAAACACACAATCTATAAAATGGCCTATCATAATCATTATTCTCTCTCCCGAAATAATTATACACTTTTGAGAAGAGAAACAATCTTCGATATTTTGCTGAGACACTCAACGAAGTTATGCTTGCATTCAAACACACAAATATCTGAGGGCAAGAATAACAATACAACAAGATGGAGAAGGGCAATTGAGATAAATCGATGAAGTATTTGCATATTCGGTGAGATCATTCTAGTTTTTATTAGTTTAGATTAATCATGCTTACTTATCATTCTGTGTTGTTTTATTTAGATTAGAATTGATGTTTAATCTTGTGCAGCTTTAGCATCATCCACAATTCCGAAAAATCTGAGTTACATTTGGTGAACCCGACGTGAATCGACCATAAATTTTACAAGGCTACATATTTTTTCATGAAAACTTGTTTTCAAGTAGACAACATTCTCAAGAGCTTTCATGAAAAAAATCAGATTTTTTGGTGATGTTTTCAATTTTTTATAATTTTTTTTTTTTTTTTTCATAAAATTTCAATTTTGAGAGAAATTTATAAATTGTTTGGATATGTTTACATTTCTGGAAAGAGATTTAAATTTGAATAGGGGTCTGTTCTTTAGCTTTTAAATTTGGATAAATTTTTTTTATTCAAACAATAGATCTTTGAAAATTAAGGTTTCACAAATATTTGTTTGAATCTCACACAAAATGGCAGATATATTCACGAAATGTTTTATGCAGATTTGGAATTATGTCAGGAACTTTCAATGAAAAAATCAGATTTTTTGGATCTTTTTTGAATTTTTAATAATTTTTTTATGATTTTTTCATAAAAGAATAATTTCAGGTGCAAAACAGACAATATTTCATATTTATTTACATTTTTGGAAAGCTCTTGAAATTTAAGTATGGGTCTATTCTCTATAGTTTTATTTTTACAGTCAAAAATATTTTGAAAAATCAGATTTGTCTTGACTAGCTATTAGGGTTTTGGCTTTGTTCGATTTGTGCATGTGCAGAAAAAAAAAAAAAACACTTCAAAGCACACATTGGATCGAGTGGACAAAAACAACTTGGAGCCAAATAAAGTCTAAAGGAATAACATAGTGTTTGCAGGACGAAGCTTTGAAGACAATTAAAACCCAAGACAATTTTTCTACAAGACGAAAGCTGAAGACTATGAACTATTGATAAATTGCATGCAGGAGCTAATGCCTTTGTGTTAATTTATTTAAATAAGCTTTTGTTTGGTAGATAGATAATCATCGTGTGGGATTAAAATGAATTTTCTATTGGATAGATAGAAAATTGTCATTTGGAATAAAAAGAACCACTATCTTCTTTGTTTGGTGCTTTGCACATATTTGTAAACCCTTACGATTCAGTACACCAAAGTATCCTCTCCCCTTGCACAGTCATGCGATCTTGGGTGTAAGATAAATGGTTGCTGACTCTAGAACTTGGGCCTATCTTGGTGGGAAAAAGTACTCACCCCAAGATGACTCAGACCGGTAGCACGCTAAAGCCAAGCGACTTCCAGCTAGTATATAAAAGTGGATTCTTAGGGAAAGCCCAAGAATCACGCGCACTATTCTGATGAGATGGACATAAATGGACTCTCGCCAATGTTGGATAGTGTCCCATGAACGGACTGCCCTTATTAAACACCTTGTTGTAGAGTTACCAAAATCCTATCTACTTGTTGGCGCAGTAGGGTCCGCCTTGTGAAGCCGTCTTACAATCTTACGGTTTATATGTAGAGTTGAAAAGCATGCCATGGGAGATTCATGGGTACTATAGCTTGGCTGCCCCATATAAGTGAGTGTTGTGGAGGGGAGCTAGTGGGGTCAAGCTACTAATCATCCACCGTAAATATGCGTAGCTGGAGAAATCCAAGTAAGAATTCAACAAGTACTATCTTAAAAGCCTAGGGTGTAAATGTTTTTCGAGTCTCTACAGTCCTTTCATCACAAAACTGAAAATAATTTGAATGTTGTGTTTTCTATTTGTTGTATTTGCCAAAATCTTGATCGAACAAACAAAGTCAGTTGAACAACTTTCGGTAAAAAATTTCAACTGTTGGAAATAGAGTTGCATTTGCCAGTTTAATCGCCGCATCTGTATTAAAGAGTCGCATTAGTTAGGGGAATAATCGCATCTGTCTGTCATAATTTTCCGTTCACAGTCTGAAAGTTTCAAGTTGCATCTATCACAGTCTCAGTCGCATATATTTATGTAAACCGCATCTGTCAGTTTCTGAGTCGCATGTGTCCATTAAAACCGCATCTGTCAGTTTAAACACCGCATGTACTTAGGTAAACCACATTTGTCATAGGAAAAACTGCAACTGCTAGAAACTTTGCATGCACTGTCGAAAAGCCACATCTGTCGAAATATGAACCGCAACTGTTAAATGAACCGCATTTTTCTGTCAACAGAAAACATCAAAAAACCACGAGCTAAGTCCAAAACATCATTGTCATAATTTGCTGTAGGTTTTTTTAAGATCAACCTTAGATTCAAAACTGGTAAATTTTGCTCAAAACCTTGCATCATTAGGTGTCATATACGTCTTAGTTACCATCATTAGGTGTCATATACGTCATAGTTACCATCATCAAGTGTCATATACATCTTAATTACAGTAACATCCTAGAAATAGTCATCTTAAGTTGCATGCAAATAGATACTCCCTAGGAAATTGCATATCACAAGTTTAGATCACTTTCCTTGTCTTTAGAAATGTCCATTATCCGGTTTGTCACAATCAGTCAACCTACTTGCATGCATTTATCCCATAGGTAGGTAGGTTATACCATTTTAGACTCATTTATTGTCATAGTCTACTCACATCTCGCATTTCGCTGGTCCTATCATATGTCATCTTAGTGTACATCTCTTAGAAACCATTTTAGCTATGTCATTTATCGTCAGGAAAATCCAAAAAACATAGACATAGGTCATATCAGTTTTTAGGCATAGTCTGCATTACCCATTTTGAGCAAATTTTTCATGGTCGAAACAAGGTCCAAAAAGAAACACAAAGCAATGACAGACCCAAATGAATTCATCAATCCATTCAGAAACCAACCGTCGAGTAGTAAACAACCACACAAGTCTTTGCTAGAAAAACATGTCACAAGAGACACACATGGTCAGATTTTCATAGAAGACATAGACGCAGCAGTGCAAGATCCTGAATTTGCATCCTTTATGGATGACTGTTTGGCAAATGATCCCCAACGCTATCTAGCAAAACTGCTAGCAGAAGGTGCCAAACTACCTATAGGATTTGATATACGTACCTTGTAGACATTTTCAACTCAACCATCACAAACTACAACATCTACTATGTCTATTCCCCAAATAACTGCAGCGATACCAATAGGTATACCAACACAAACATCATCAATTGTAAACACAACTCCTTTTAACATAACACAAGGTTTACAATTCACTGCAGGAACAACTTCCTCCAACCCCTTTGGAACCAACATGACTGGTAAGAGAACCAAAGTTGGAGGGAATATACCTATACCAAGTCAAACAACCCGGACAAGAAGCATTCCTATTCCAAATCAGACAATTCAAATAGGAAGCATTCCTATACCGAATCAAACCATTCAGACAGGAAATATCCCTATCCTGAATCAGAATATTTTGATAGGATATATTCCCTCACCCTATCATAACCCATCACAAAACATGGCGTATTAGAACATCTACATTGATCCAAATAACACGGACACCATGTCTTGGAGACAAGTTGATGTCCTTCAAAACAAGATGCAAGCACTTCAACAATAGATGGACAACATGTCTATGTCCAAAAAACGAACTATCTCAGCACAAGACCTATGTCCATGCCCATTTGATAAAACACTCTATATGACACCTTTTCCCCATGGATACAATATATCGGTTTTGCCTAAGTATAATGGGAAAAAGAATCCTATAGAACACATTTGAGAGTTCTCAATAGCATGCATGGACATATTGTACAACCCCACATACTTGATGAGACTATTTCCATGAACCCTTGTCGGGATAGGACTGGAATGGTTCTCTAACTTACCATATGGTATACGATCTTGGGGTGAATTAGCTGAAAATTTTATCGAACATTTCACCTTTAACATAGATAATGAGGTAACAATTGCAACCTTGTTCCATATGACACAAGAAGATGGCAAAAATTTCACCACTTTCTTTCAAAGATGGCGAAGTCTCGCTAGTAGGTGTCCAGTTGAAATACCGGAAAAACAAAAGGTCACAATATTCCTAGAGAATATCAACCCTAAATTGTGAAGTGATCTAAGGGTACATTGTTGTACGCCATTCTCAGACTTAGTACAAAAAGGAATCATCCTTGAGAAAGGCCTTATAGACAAAGGGGAAATGAAAGTACCAAGCAGAAATTAGGTTGTCCAACATCAAAATGCACCAAATGATAGAAATAAGTTCTGGTCTAGGAACAAGAATGTTACAAATGATGGCATCATCGATGCTAAACACATACATATAGGACCAGTTATCACCCTTAGGGGTTACAATCCCGACCAAGACACAATGAATAGTCCAGATCAACAAGCTAACTATGTCCAAAATTCACAACAACAAAGACCGCAACAAAGGAGATTTCCTACACTTGAATTTACACCTTTGGGACAACCAATCGAGACTATCTTCAAAGAATTGATTAAGCATAATCTCATCAAACCTTTGGAACCAAGAGAGTATGATCCTAGATAGTTCAAACCTTCATGGTGGGACGATAACTCTTTTTGTGACTATCATCGAACCAAAGGGCACAACCTTCAACAATGTCGTCAACTCAAGAACATCATACAAGACTTTGTTGAAAATGGAACCATAGAGGTTGGTGGGAAGAAAAACACTAAGAACAGTGATCATAAGGTCTTCACAAACCCTTTACATGACCACACAAAGGGAAAAACCTCTAGTTCGGGACCCCCGAATAATCCATCTGCCAACTATGACTATGGTAAAGGAAAGACCATAAACCACCTCCGAGCCACAAATGAAAATGTCGATACCTTCACCATTAAGAAGCATCCAGAATGTAATGTGAACACATGCAGAACTAAGATTACTATTCCTGGTCCTTCTTCAGAGCCATCTACTCAAGCCTCCAAGTTCAAGTATAACCTTCTCGATCAATTGAGTAAAACCCCCGCCTAGATATCTATCTTGGAATTGTTGACCTTATCACCTCAACATCGATCCATCCTTGACAAAGATCTACAAAATACAACTGTTCCTACAGACTTGGATGTCAATTGTTTCCAGTAAATGGTGGGATATTTGACCAATTCGCATCATGCAACATTTTCTCAACAAGACTACTCAACTGAAAAGTTAGATCATAATGACCCCTTACATCTTGAAGTCTTAGTCCATCAAAACAAAGTTCGACGAGTCTTGGTAGACGGAGGAGCAGGTTTGAACCTGTGTACCCTTAAATTGGTTAAGGCATTAGGATTCTCAGAAGACTGTGTGGACACTTCCAAGAGTATAGTCATCAAGGCTTATGATGATGAAGAAAGGTCATCCAAAGGAGTTGTAACGCTCCCTATTAGAATTGGCCCAACGATCTTGAACACCAGCTTCCAAGTCTTGGATCTCACCCTTCCATACAACTTGTTGTTAGGTAGACCTTGGATACATGCAATGAAGGCTGTACCTTCAACATACCACCAATGTCTCAAATTCCCCTATAATGGCACAAAGATCACCATTGATGGTGATCCAGATCCTTTTCAGTATTGTACAAGCCTAAAGGAAATTCCATAATGACAAGTGCCAGTTAACCAAGAAGTTTCTTCATCCACTTTATCCCAATACATTGACCCCTCACATCTCAATAAGTCCCTTTCATTCAAACCACCATCATCCACTCCAAAACTTGAGATCCAAGACAAGGGTTGTGGCGAATACAAAATAAAGGCATCATACTGTGTTAGTGAACTGATTCCACCTAAGGCATACGGTCTACCCATGGCGGATAGAAGATAGTCAATGGTCACATTTCATGTTCCTCCTACAACAACATTGATAAAATGGGGAGAGTTATGTGAAGAGATTGTGGATCAAGGTGATTCTTGGTTGTATCAAGATGAACATGAATACCCCTCCCCATCTATTCAAATAGCCAAGGACGAATATGGAAAAGGATTTAAGATAATGCAAAAGGAAGGCTATGATGGGCACAGTGGGTTAGGACTCTATCAGAATGGAAGGACAAAACCAATTACTGTCTGCCCACGACCGAAATATCTAGGGCTAGGGTGTCAACCACTTAGAATTGGGTTTCTTGGTACTTCATCATCATTTCAAGAGGAAGTGAATTATTACGTAGGCATTGAGACATCTCATGAACCACTACCCCCAATTTTTGACAAACCCCCAATCTACGACAAACCTCCAATTTATGATGAATACCCTTACTCTAGCGATGATGAATAGGACTCCCTTTCATCTACTAGCACCATGAATATCGATGCCCTATTTGGAAAATTGGACCTCAATGTGAAACCTGTACCAAATAAATCTTGTCCTCGTCCTAAGAAACACTTGTCAAAGGCAGAATGGCACGAGAACTATTATTGGGAAACCCTTGATCATTCATCTTGGGCACCTAATTAACCATCTTCTGATCAATCCGCCCTCACTATAGTCCCACAACAAAGTATACCTACCCCTAAGAAGAAGAATAAGAAGGAGTTAGTCCAAAACTTTTATGACCATGTCAACCATTCCATATTCACCTTGTTAGCACCTACCCTTACAAACTCCGATGATGACATGCCCCTTATCTATCCCAAACTTATCGACTGGGATCAACAAGGTACACCTATCATAGATACATTCAAGAACGACGAAGCAATTGTTGAGTTCATGGGACTTAGATAAGGTATACCAAGAGGGGATCATAAGGCAGGTTTTACCATAGACTTGGACGATAAAGCATATTTCGGGGAGTCTATTTACACCTCTAGTCATAAAAATGAGAATGAAAAGAAAAAAGACAATGAACATAAAAATGATGAGTCCCTAGGTGAAAACTGAAAGGTGCCTTTGGACGAAGAAAAAGTCAAAAGAAAGGACGTATCTGAGGGAAAAAACCTCTCTGAGGCACCCAAGGATAGAGGTTTAAATATTCTCCCCTTTGAACAGGAAAAGTCACCAATGCTAGTGGAAGAATCTATTGAAGTCAACATAGGTATAGAAGAGAATTCTCGAAGGGTATATTTTGTAGCTTCTTTAACAGAGACAGAAAAACTTGAGTTTAAAGACTTCTTCACAAAGAGAAAAATTAACTTTGCATGGTCATATGCTGACATGCCTGGGCTAGATCTAGACCTAATATTACATCATCTACCACTACAACTAGGTATCCAACCAGTCAAATAGAAATTGAGGAAAATGCATCCGCAGATTGCTCTATTGGTCAAGATAGAACTTAAGAAACTCTTGGATGTAGGGTTCATAAGGACAATAGACTATGCAGATTGGATATCCAATCTTGTACCAATGACTAAGCCAACTGGGGGCATTTGCATTTGCACTGACTTTAGGGACATCAATAAGGCATGCCCTAAGGATGACTTTCCTTTGCCAAATATCGACATGATCGTGGATCTGACAGTAGGATATGAGATGCTATCCCTTATGGATGGTTTCTCTGGATACAACCAGATAAAGATAGCACCTGAAGATCAATATAAGACAACTTTCACATGTCCATGGGGCACATATTGTTGGAATGTTATGCCATTTGGCCTTAAGAATGCAGGAGCCACCTACCAACGGGCCATGACTACAATTTTCCATGATTTTGTACATAATTTTATGGAAGATTATGTCGATGACATTATAGAAAAATCAAAAATGAGAGAGGATCATTTGAAAGTCTTAGACAAGATATTCCAAAGGTTGGAGAATTACAATGTTAGGCTAAATCCGAAGAAGTGTGTCTTTGGGGTGAAGTCAAGAAAACTATTAGGTTATATCATCTCTCGAAGAGGCATTGAAGTGGATCCATAGAAGGTAAGAGCTATCATAGAAATGCCTCCTCCAACCAGCATTGGCCAACTTAGAACTCTACAAGGAAGATTACAGTCAATTAGGTGTTTCATAGTACAACTAGCGGATAAGATACATCCATTTCAGCATCTACTCAAGAAAGGAGTACGGTTTGTGTGGACACCTAAATGCCAAGAGGCCTTCCAAAAAATCAAAGACTATTTGCTTACTTCACCAGTCCTAATGCCACCTACAGAAGGAAAACCATTGATATTGTACATCTCAGCAACTCAGTCGGCATTAGGGGCTCTTCTCGCACTACACAATGACCAAGGACATGAGAGAGCGGTATATTATATCAATCGTACCTTAGTGGGCTATGAGTTGAATTACATCAACATAGAACATGCCTGTCTTGCTGTAGTCTTTGCTACCCAAAAAATTAGGCACTATATGCTCAATTGACAAACCATGTTGATTTCCAAAATTGATCCACTTAAATACCTCCTAAGTAAGGCAACTTTAATAGGCCGATTGGCTAAATGGGTTATGATACTTAGCGAGTATGACATTCAGTATGTCGAAAGGAAGGCAATAAAAGGACAAGTCATTGCAAATCAATTAGCAGATGCACCTATAAAGGCAGATCATCCATTAGTAGTAGATTTTCCAGATGAATTTCTCTTCAACCTTGACGTTAAAATTGAGTGGAAACTGTACTTTGATGGATCACATACAAATCATGGTTCAAGGGCAGGTATCTTATTTGTCACACCTCAAGGTGATACCATTCCCAAATCATTCAGGATTGCATTCCCTTGTACAAACAATATAGTAGAATACGAAGCCTTAGTGACAGGTTTAAAAATGGCAGCTCAATGGAACATTAAGAGCCTACATGTCTTTGGCGACTCTCAACTAGTAATCCGATAGGTGAATGATGTTTACGAGACTAAGGATGAGAAACTTACACCTTACAAGAGGATGGCTGACAGTTTCAAACAGTATTTCAAAGATATAACCTTTCAACAAATACCACGTATCCAGAATAGAGCTGCAGATGCTATGGCAACCATGGCTTCCTTGTTGGATATTCCAAGTAATGTGCCTAAGTTCGAGTTTCTGGTTGAACAACTATTGATCCCCGCTTATGATGTCCCTGATACTATAATGGTGTGTACCATTGTTGGTCCTATGTCTCCTTGGTATAAAGACATATTCGATTACCTCACTGACCAAAACCTACCTCGAGACTTGTTCAATAACCAACGTCGTACCTTCATCCGAAAGTCAGCCAAGTACACCATCATCAGAGAAACCCTATATAGACGTACCTTAGATAACGCCCTTATGAGATGTCTCAATGTTGAGGAATCACAAACAACTTTGTGAGCAGTACACGAGGGTATATGCGGATCTCATTCGAGTGGTCCCACTCTAGCCCACAAGATTATGAGATTGGGTTACTATTGGCCTACTATGGAGAAAGACTCATACGTCTTTGTAAAGAAATGTAGACAATGTCAAATACATGGAGACTTGATAAGAGCGCCTACGCAGGAACTTCATCCGATTACTTCACCATGGCCCTTCACCTAATGGGGACTCGACCTCATAGGTAAGATACACCCTCCATCCTCCAATGGCCATAAATTCATCATCACCACTACCGAATACTTCACTAAATGGATTGAAGCTATTCCCATGACATACATAACCAACACAAAAATATCTAAGTTTATCCTAAACTATATCATTTGTTGATATGGTGTACCTCAATCCATAATCACAGACAATGGTCACCCATTCAAGAACCAAGAAGTACGCCATTTATGTGAAGAATTCCACATCAAACAACATTTCTCCACTCCATATTACCGACAAGGTAATGGTCAAGCTGAGGCATCTAATAAGACAATTGTTAGAATCTTTAAGAAGACTATCAATGACGCTGGTTGTGACTGGCACCTACAGCTTAAGCCTGCCTTATAGGCTTATTGCACAAGCATCCGTACTCCCACCGGTGCCACTCCATATTCCCTCGTATTCGGGTCTGAAGCTATCTTACCTATAGAGATTGAAATACCTTCTCTACGGGTATCCTTGAAGGGTCATGTCGATGATGAAGAATACCGTGTCTCTAGGTTACAAGAGCTAGAACTGCTACATGAAAGAAGACAAAAAGCATTAGATCATTTGCAAGCATATCAAAATTTTCTTCATCGTAGCTACAATAGAAAGGTCCTCAATAGACATTTTGAAATTGGTGACCTGGTATTAATGGACAATCCTAAGAACCAAGCTGAAAGAGAGAAACCAGGTAAGTTTGAGCCTAACTAGTTGGGGCTGTACATTGTCATAGAAGCCTTTGGATCAGGAGTGTACCAACTCTCAACTCCTGAAGGAGAGCTACTTTTGTCCCCTATCAACAGTCTGCATCTAAAGAGGTTCTACACTTGAGTCTCTGAGAATCAGTGTCTTAATCTAGAAAAACAAAAAAAAAAACAAAAACAAAAACAAAAACCAAAAAAACAAAAGAATGGTTACCTTGATGAAAACCTGGTAAATAGGCATTTTTGTAACACCAAAAAAATTTGAGAAAATCAAAAAAAAAAGTAAAGAGAAATAAATCCATACATTAGTGAAAACCGCTTCGGTGGTGCTATGGATAAGTACCATGGTGAAAACCTGGCAAATAGGCGCCATGTGTAGTCAAGCTTGCTCTTTCATCTACCATCATTCTAATCAGACATTTTCACCATCACTCATAATAAATGGTTGTCTTATCCATCATTTGGAATGATTGACATCAAAGTCCATTCTGTCATATTATCCATTCCATCTTCCAAATCATATTCTCGACTAGGGGAAAATCCTTGTTCTGTGCCCTAACACCTTGTACATAACGTCACACCATCAGAAATGTCCTGAAAAATCCAAAAACATTAGAAGACATCAAAAATCCAAAAAAAAAAAGAAAAAGAAATATATATCAGAAAATCCCAAAAATAGAGTCAAGTCCATCATGTCTAGTCAATCATGTCAAGTCAGTCATGTCAAGTTAGTCATGTCAAGTCAATCATATCAAGTTGGTCATGTTAAGTCAGTCGTAGACTTTAGTCGAACTGCGTTGCCTCTGCGACTGGGACGTAGGCAAGGCCATTAATCGATGTGCCCCCGAGGCATTAGGTCTATTAGTCTAGGTTTGTCATATATCACACATTTTAAATCATGACTTTTTTTATATTCAAAGTCATTGGTCGTGTTGAACTACGAGGTCTTTGCATGTGCAACGTAGGCAAGGCTAATCAATTGATAAGCTCCCAAGACCACACTAGGTCTGTCCAATAGGGTTCATTCATAATCACTATCACACAAGTTGCATATCATAGTTTAGGGTATCATCTCATGTCAAAAATTGTCAATACACACACACACATAGTTTAACAGTCAAGGAATCAAAGCAAGTCATGCAACAACAAGGCAAAATGTCTCAACAGTCATCAAGTCAATATCAAACACATTGTCAAAATGATCAACCTATGTCTTAACAATATATGTCTTTCTTGTCAACAGACGTCATCAAATTGTCATAGTCTCATGTGGCTTGTCACCTTAACATCATCAGACTCCAACATCTTATACGACACGTGTCTTATTGAAACTAGGCTTTGTCATGCCTTATACAGAAGTCACCAAGTCGAAACTAGACTCAACATCTTATGCGGTATGTGTCATTCTCTCACATTTCGCTATGTCAAACATCAAACATCAACCAATCCCTCAAGATCAAGTTTTGGCAAATACATTTATTTGGCTTTATGACTTTATATCTTATTTTGTCTTATCTTTTTTATCGATTTGTGCAAAGATCCTGTTGCTAGCTTTCTCAAGGATGTCCCTTGAAGGATTTAGAGAAGTAACGATATCTCAGGATTCTTTTTCTTTGGTTGTTGTCTATCATCTGTCTTTTTAACATTGGTTTTTGAGTCATGTAAATTCCTCAAGGATTTAGAGGAGCAATGATGTCTCATGACCCGTCTTTTATTTGTCTCTTGTTTGTGGTTTGTCTCGACAAAACGACTGGGGCATCTTGTCCTTAGTCTGAGTTAAGACACTCCTTGTCTACGACTATCTATTTTTCACAGGTGGCTAACTTTGTACACTATGGTCTATCTCATATCATAGTGTGTATTATCCATCTGTGTCATGTCCCACCCAATGATGATAACAAGCAAGTATAGCGTATTTGGCAATATATCGAAGATTATATGTTTTTTTTTCAATCAATCAACCTTAATTGTTTCTTACTAACATTTCTTCTTTTCTACATCTTCACCACCATTATCTATCCATTTCGAGAGCACACTCATGTTCTTCAAACCCGCCTATCCTCTTGAGGGGGCATACCACTACCTCCTCATCATTCTCCCTTTCACTGGGGCATACCCTAACCCATTTCATGTTGAGGCACGATCGGGGCATATTCTCTTTGACACAACGTCGTACCAACATTGTATCAAAGAGGGGCAAACTGTAGATATGAAAAATTGGTCTAGGCCTGCAAGTACATATTCGACATAATTTTCTATAGTCCATGGTCATGATTAAATAATTTCAATTATTTAATTACCCTTTCTAACACATATTTCCTCTATTAATTAAATACCCCTTTTTAATTAATTCATTAAGTCATTAATAATCTTTATTCAACTTGATTAATTAAATAAATTATATTTATTTAATTATGTCGCTAACTTATTAAATCCTCTTTCATAATTAAATAATGTAATATTTAATTACCCCCTTTATCATACTTTTCCAACTAGAATTAAATATCTTTATTTAATTATTCATTTAACCCCCTTTATCTATAATTAAATATTTATTATTTAATTATTCAATTCCACCCTTTTCGAAAGTCAAATTAAATAAATTACTTTATTTATTTAATTAAATCTTCTATGCTCGAATGTTGAATTAAATTCACATTTAATTCATTTATGTCACATTCCTCTATCAATTAGTTATCTAATCATCCACTCACCTTCTGACTCGAGATCTATTTTTAGTTCTTCAAGTTATCTCTGAATTCAACACCAGTTTATCTCTACGAGAAAACTCTTCATCACAACTAGTCAATTAACTATTTCTAACTCATATGCATGTATGCTTTTATTAAATAAATATCTTTTATTTAATTAATTAATATAATTATGCATTCAAATTCCTCATCTTCGAGTTCTGACTTTGTCTTTTACATACAAAGTCTATTTCTTTTATTTTTAAAGATGAAGATTGGAACTCATGTTCTAACTCATGTTCTAAAATTAGTCTTTATCATGTAGTTGAACTCACGTTCTAACTCACATTCTATCTATCACATAACTCATCACATGGCATTCATCAATCTCGTCCGTCGATCTCTCTTTCAATCTGAGCCGATCGTTCGAAAACACACAATCTATAAAATGGCCTGTCATAATCATTATTCTCTCTCCCGAAATCATTGTACACTTTTGGGAAGAGAAACAATCTTTGATATTTTGCTGAGACACTCGATGAAGTTATGCTTGCATTCAAACACACAAATATCCGAGGGCAAGAATAACAATACAACAAGATGGAGATGGGAAATTGAGATAAATCGAGGAAGTATTTGCATATTCGGTGAGATCATTCTAGTTTTTATTAGTTTAGATTAATCATGCTTACTTATCGTTCTTTGTTGTTTTATTTAGATTAGAATTGATGTTTAATCTTGTGCAGCTTTAGCATCATCCACAATTCTAAAAAATCTGAGTTATAGAATCCTTTGGTGATACTTTGATTTCTTGATCTAAACAATGTTTTACTTCATGGAATTCTTTTTATGTACATACTTGAATACTTTGTCATGTGCTTTCATATATCACTTTACTATCAGAGATATACTATATCTTATTCATGATTCTTATTATTCCCATTCTTATGACCCTTCCTTATTAGATCGCCTAGATTTATCTATACAAAAAGATGATATACAACCTTTTGATGGTGACCCTACTTTAAATTATTTTATTTTTTCCTATGAGGCCTATTCTTTTCAATTTTCTTATCAACCTATTGTTAATGAGGGATAGAGTGTAGATCATAAATGTATCTTATTTTTCTTCAAATTTATAGTCTATAACCCAATCTAAAGAGGTAAGATAAATATTACACCAAATGTGGAAAATCATTGTGAAGTGTAATGGAATGCAATAAGTAAATTTCAATTATAAACTTAAACATTTATCATATTCCTATAATAGTTAATATAAAGCATTATGCTCATTATACATACTTTTGGCACACTAACATCAATATTCCAAACATGTTCATATGGTATCGACATACTTCACACATAGAATCTATCTCATCTATTTATATCACCTTTATCTATCTAATACCTCTTTTTCATACATGTGTGTGTGTATACACACACACACACACACATATATATTTATTTATATGTGTATACATCCACATATCATTTGTCTCTCATTATCTACTCTATCTTATATATGCATATTATTAAATATATGGATGTTTCCCTCTTCTTTGTTATGAAGCTTAGGTTTTCCATATTAGAAATTAAAAAATTCATGTTGGGCCTTAAACATTAGGACCTATAAGTTAGAGTTTCCACACATCTTTCACTAAGGTAAGCTTGACTATTTTTTAATAATTATGTTTGTAAGATAATGTTAGGTATATTTCGGTAATTTAATAACATTTTTCATTTCTAGTTGATGGAATTAGTTCATACTCCTCCTAGTATTCATAGAACAATGGGAGATGGCATTGCTACAACATTTTCATCTGCAATTCCTTTGATAGAGGTATGATCCAAATTAGTATAAATATTTCATATTAAAAATTTTAACCCATGTCTATTAGTGAAATTTTGAATTGTATTAATCTATAGTTAATTTTTTCTTGATGGTTTTCATAGGTGGTCACAACTCTAGTTCATGCATGTTCCTCGCAAATGAATGAAGAGAGACAATGATAACTTGAGAGATATTATCATTTGGAAATAAGTGACTATTTTATTATATATCATTCTATAATTAATTGTTATATATTATTTATTGTATAGGGTGGAGCTCCAAAACAATATGAGAAGAGGTCAAGTTAGCAGGTTTGAAAGAAACCATCATTCCTTGCCTCTCCATCCAATCAATAGTCAAAGGTTCATCAAATCTTTCCTTCCACTTGAAAGGATTAATTACATTATGAATATTTTATATGCCTATATGGTAATTTTTTATATATCTTTATATTACTGGCATGTCAAATTGTATAACTATATGGCTTTGTTGTAAGCCTATATGGTAGTCTTGTAAATATATTATAATTTTACCATATAAAATTTTATTCCTAGATTTACTTTTGGCTAATATAAATTTGTATTTGTAGTGTGAGAAATTGTATACCCTTTACAATTCAACACTTTGTTTAGGTACCTTAATTTATTGGGCTTAATTAAGATTCTAATTTGCCAGATTATGTATTCCAAAGCCTTATTATTCCTATTTTCCAAAAGGGAAACCAACATTTCATTAATGCAAACAATATTTTAATCACCCTGGAATGTGAATATCTTGTAATTTTAAGCCAAGACCCATTCGCCCAAGGGAAAATAGGTCCCCTTTAAGTCCTAGGACTTGTTTTCAAATATGCTTTTGGTGGTATTTTAATGATTCAAATTCAATATGCATTTCTTAGTTTTAGAATATATTTTTTGGTGAAATCAGATAAACACTTACAAATATACAATTTTTTTATCAATTCAAATCTAACACATCTTTTGGAGACTTCATATGGAGTAAATATTATTTTCAAGATCATTCAAGAGTAGATTTATTAGTCATTTTTTATAGTAATAAAGATCTTATATTCATGTTCAAGCTTAAATGTGTGTTCACGTCATTTTTTGAAGGCTATCATACATCCACAAAACTGCAACCATCCAATAATTTTATTATCCAGTGCAAAACCTATTACAATGTTGCGAATAATTCCATGCTACAAATCTCCATCCCAACCGCTTATAACAAGATTTTAGAAGCTTCCAGAAATTAGGGTTTACAAAGTCGGCAAGGATACATGAAGAGTGTACAGTACTAAAAAAGTACAGTATAGCATGATGAGTCGCCACATACCAACATTCTTCAATCCTCTAAGGGAAGCCTTTGAAGGTTTGGTGAGTTGTAGCAAGAAAGTGTTCACTCATCATTTCCTTCTCCATTTTCATTATCTTTCTATCAAGGTTAATTATCAAACTTGGGGTTTGACTTGGTCAAATTCCATTCAAATAAAACAAAATTTCCCTCGTTCTATATGTGCATCTTATACGTTGAAAATGGATTGAAGATTTTAAAGACAAGTTTTGCATTCTTGCATAATATTTTGTCATTGTTGTCAAGCCTTGGAAACTCAATTACATATTTTATTTCTGAATTTCTAATAGTCGAACCTATACAAAATAAAAACTAAGCCTCAAAGGACTCCCAAAATAATTTTTAGAAGCCCTAACTATGACCCATTCTCCCTAGGGTGAACATGTCCTTCAACAAATCTCAAAACCAACTTTTGGTGAGTTGCATGTGTCTTAACCCTTCTCAAATCTACTTGCAAAATATGATTTTGATTTTTGTACTTTCAAGAATTTGTAATTCATGTTCTAGGTCTTATTGTTCATTTAGTTTGCGCATTTCATATTATTTCAATTTGGTTTTAGATATGTCCTATTGTCTTACGGATTGAGATCTAGGTTTGATTGACTCACCATTAAGGTTGAAAGTCAATGTTTATACCTTGTGATCTCTTTCCTAATGAAATTACCTAGGGAAAGGTACAAATAGAGAAAATACCACCTTATTATTTAAGGAACCCCTTTCTAACCTTTTCATTCTGATGAATGTGACATTGTAAATCACACCTTTTCTAATTTGGAGACATTGAAACCCTAGATCTAGGTCTTAATCTTGTTTTACATCTCATTTAGGGTTACATATTGCATGTTTGCATCATTTTAAATATTAAAAATCGAAAAATATTAGATACATTTTTTGTATAATATCTTGCATTAAGGTGTTTTTCATATATTTATTGCAGAATTTCATTCCAAATTTCATTAAAAAAAGCTATCATTTTGTTCATACATTCTCATTTAAATTGCATTTTGATTTCATCATATTTTTGGAAAAACTATCAATAAAGAATCTATTTACAATTAGGAATAGTGAGCTTAAATATCAAATTAAATACTCAAATTTAAATTTTTTTTACCCTTGTCCCAAGACTCATTCGCCATAGGGCGAACCTATCCTAGTACATATGATTTTCCAAATCTTTGCACACTATTTTGACTCTATATTATTAGTATGTTTCAACTTGCAGATCTTTGTTTCAATTTCAGAAATTACATATTTATGTAGTTCTCTATATTTAGTTCAATTCCTAAAAGATAGTGCATTATTTAAAATAAAAATTGGCATTCAAAGGTAATCAAATTCAGGATTTTTCATCTAAAATCAACCAAATATCAAATTTCACTAAAAATTCATTTCTTTTGACTCTCATCATGGATATGTTTTTTAGTCAAATTTTGATGTCTTTAAAATCTTTGGTTTATGTTTCAATTTGTGTGTTTGGTGATGATCCTAATTCAATTCAAAAAATTCATGAACCTTCACCTCCTAATGAGTGTCCTCATGAGATAGAAATCTTAGGCCAAGATGAATATAACATGTAAGAACTCACATAAAATTATTTGTGTAACCTTTAGAACAATGCATCCCACCATTTGACATGTTCAACCTTTTGCATCCCAAAATTGAATCACAAAACAAGCCTCAACCATCAAACATGAATGAACTCATTCACAATGACAACATTGAAACTATTCTATCCTATGCCCATTAAGTTATAGATACACCTATCAACTTAGAAGAAAGTTATAGTAAATAATTTAGAATCCTTTACGTAAACAAGGATGAGACATAAAAAATGAGAATGAGATCCATAAATAGTTAGAACAAAAACCATCAAAAGATACCAAGGTATTAGGATATCGAGACCCCCCCCCCTCCACATCAACCAATTGCCTAATTCAGTAAGAAACCTAAACCCTATAAACTTAAGAAGCTGCCATTTTTACATACTATAATCAAGAAAAATGAACCATGGATAAACTTCTTCATCTAGGATTGATAACATTACCACCTATTCGAGAAAATAGAAAAGGAAAAATAACTAACATGTCTTACTATGCATACCATTGAACTCTTGGGAATCTTACTGATGAACGTCATACTTTAAAGAAGGTGATGCTTGAAAATGATATTATCCATATTGTATAGCATACACACACTTTTCTTCTTGCCATGTGATAGTTGTATAATCATAGCTTACTCACTATTACATGTATTGTAATTTATGTAAATTATTTTTTCTATATTGCAAGGAGTGCCATGTCATCATTTATCTTAGCTCATCCTTGTCCTACATTTGGGGGACAAGGGATTTTATAGCCTTTTCCTAGTATGACACTTGTTGTTGCTCCTTTGGCTAGTTATCTACCTTCTATATATGATGAACAAGACTAGGATGAAAACAACTTTCTTTCAGTTGGCTCACACGTGGCATACTATCTTTTTTTATCTTTCCATGAACAATTTACATGATATTATGTATGTAATGTGATTCCTCATACCATGTTGCTTGGCATTATTTATGTTTGTAAAATTTCTTTGGATGACCCTTGTTACTTTGTTGGTACAAGTATATAAAGGAAGCGAATTTGTCATGAAATTCTTCTATTTGTATCTTTATTCCTCTATATGTCATACACATTGTCTTTTCTTGTGTCTTGTGTTTTAATTTTGGGGATGATGCAAGGTGTCAATATATCCAAGTCTCTTCCTTGTTGATCGATTTTTTTTATTTTTATTTTTCACTCTCTATGTGTCATTCCTCATTTATGTTCATTATTCCCTAAAGAATTTGAGGAATGATGATGGTTCCAAGATCTATTATATCATTGTAGAAAATAAATGCACTTAAGCTGAATCTTTGGATCCCTTATGTGTTATCTTTTTGGATTGCATGTGGGGGCAACCTCCTTTTTCATGATGCAACTTTATTTAGAAACATATGATTCACATAGGGATTTCCAAATAAGCTCTCATGGGCCTTTTTAACAATTGGAAATTGTCATTTTTTACTTTGAAGTAATTGGTCACATCATGGTGTTTATCATTTATTTAAAGTGGGGGCACACGTTGGCATTATTTCATTTTGGCATTTTTGGCTTCACTGTTGTTCGTAGAGGTTGTACTTAGTGTAGTTTTGGCATAACATAGTGATCATTTTTTTGGAACCTTATCATAGTTATCAGGGAGTATAGTTTTTGGTATGGTTGACATATGGAAGACCTGTAGACCTAGTGTGAATTTCCCATCTTCCACCCCTTATTATGAATAGACATCTTGTAGACCTAGTGTGTGTTTCTCATTTTTTCTTTGGGGCTCACCTAGTGTATATTAGACTACACTAGACCTTGTTAGTGTATGTGGTATAACACAACTTTCTAGTCCATCCTTTTTGTATTAGATTTGACATTGTATGCTTGTTTATCTTGTCTTGTTGCACATATCTTACACAACTTGTGTCTCCCTTTTTCCTTATGTTGGTTTACTATGGGACCTTTGATCCTTGGGGATTGATCAACCTCCTTGTTATTTGTCATCCTATCTTTCTAAAATTTATACACTTGGACCTCTCTTGATGCATATTTGTCTACTTCAGTGTGATTTTAAGCATAAGTTCATTTTCTCACTAAAGTGGGGGCTAAATGTACTAGAGGAAACTGTATACCCTTTACAATTCAACACATTGTTTGGGTCTCTTAATTTACTGGACTTAATTAAGCTTATAATTTACCAGATTATGCATTCCAAAGCCTTATTATTCTCATTTTTTGACAAGGAAACCAACATTTAATTAATGTAATTAATATTTTAATCACCTTGGAATGTGATTTTCTTAGAATTTTAGGCCAAGAATTATTCACCCAAGGGCGAATGGGTACCCTTTAAGTTATAGGACCCATTTTTAAATATGTTTTTAGAGAGATTTTAATGATTCAAATTCAATATGTGATTGTCATATTTTAGAATCTAATTTTCATGAAATTAGCTAAACACCTATAAATACATAGTCTTTTTATCAATTCAAATCTAACACGTTTTTGGAGATTTCATATGAGAAAATATTATTTTCAAGATCATTTAAGAGTAGATTTATTAGTCATTTTTATCACAATCAAGATCATATCATCATATTCAAGCTTATGTTTTTTCATGTCATCTTATGAAGGCTAACATGCATTGTTGATCATAAAGCATCCAAGTATTTTCAAGTGTCTGAATCCACCAAGTAAATAAAGATCAAGTTCCTTGGAGTGATGTGTTTGTCTTCAGTTATCTAAGGGAGGCAATTAAATGTTTGGTGATTTGTAGAAAGCAAGTGTTAATTCATCATTTCCTTCTCCATTGTCATTATCCTTATATCAAGCTTTATTTACCGAACTCAAATTTTGACTAAGGCATACCCCCATTTGAACAAAAAAAAAAATCCCTCTTTGTGTATGCGCATATTACAGTTTGAAGAAGGATTGGAGATCTTAAAGAGAAATTTTTCATTATTACATAAGATTGTCATCATTTTTTGCAAGTTAGGGACACACAATTGTAGATTTTATTTATGACATTTTGATAGTGGAACCTATGCAAAAAATAAGCTAAGATACTATATCAAAGGACTGCCAAAAGAATTTTTAGAACCCCTAACTAGGACCCATTCCCCCTAGAGTGAACTTGTGCTTCAAAAAAGCTTAAAATAAAATTGTAGTGACTTGTACATGTGTCTTAACCCTTCTCAGATTTTCCTACAAACTGTGATTTAATTTTATGTACTTTCAATAATTTTCATTTCATGTTTTAGGTCTTATTGATCATTTAGTTTGATAATTTTATATCATTTCAATTTGGTTTTAGATTTTTTCTATTATCTTAAGGACTAAGATCCAAGTCTGATTGACTCACAATTGAGGTTGAAAGTCAATATTTACACCTTGTGATCTCTTTCCTAATAAAATTCCTTAAGGAAAGGTACAAATAGAGAAAATGCCCCTGTATTCTTTAAGGAACCCCTTTTCCACCTTTTTATTATTACAAGTAAGTATTATGCTTACAAAATGTGTGTGTACTATGTGTTTGATATTTTATTTATCATGGTATCTTAATATAGTTTAATTTTTTCCTACATTTTAACTATTTTAGATGATTTGTATTGGTTTTGGTGTTCTTTATTCTTCATTATATTTTGGTGAAGAGAGTCTATGATACATTAATTCTTGTATCACATGTGTAATTGTTAAATAAAAATAAAGGTTGATACAAAGCTAGATACTAGTTCCAAAGAGCAGATGGTAATTTATTTCCATGAAATTCATCCTTTTCTACCCAACTACAAGGAATAAAATTATTTGTGTTTTTGTAGTAGTTCATGTGCTCTCAAATATGGTAATTGCGATTCCTTGTAAGATTTAAAATATTAGTTTGAAAAAACTGAATTGTAATTTCTAAATTTCTATATCAACTTTGGATTCCTAGAAACTACCCTTTTAGGTATATATATGAGGTTATTTATAAATATTTAAAATATTATTTTTTTATACAAGATACGACATTGATTAATTATATTATATTACATCCTAGATTGACATATAGTAGTAAATACTTAGATAGACATATAGATACAAATAATCACAAAAATTTATCAAATAACAATCATACATCTTTCTTAAGAGTATTCAATGTAGATAATGTAAAATAAAATAATGAAATGTTTACTATTTTAGTTGTATGTCTCAATATTTATACTACTATATCTCACAAATATTTTATGCATGTACATAACTTCATATAAAAAAATTCTCACTTAGATTCAATATAGGTCCTAGATTATTGGAATTGAGTGATTCATTTAGTATATCCTATTGAATGAGATTAAAGTATGTGATCCTCAATGTAAAAACATGATAAGATATAAATAATATTCCAATTTATTTGAAATTCATTCAAATACTAGAGGAGAAATATGTAGTGCAAATACTAATAGATGATGACATTTTAAAATATATTTTAGAATAATGATCCTTTCTATTTAGCTAGTTAATATAAGTCCTTCAATGGGTGGATACATTGAATTCATCATTGAATAAATGTTGTGGAGGCAAGTTATATTGAACACGTTATAGTACTAAGAAGGAGGGTGAATAAACATATATTCAATCTTAATCATTATAATTTTAGAGTAAACATCACATCACATTTATTTGAAAGAAGAGAAAGATAGTTGAAGGTTCATTTCCTAAGGACTTGCACACTAAGAAACACAACCTTAGGGAAAGATAAAAGGACTTGCTAAGACTCACTATCTCAAAGCATGATACAAAAAATTTATAATGAGAAATATGAACATGAACTAATTATGAAAGAAGCATCCAACATATATAGATATTGTTGTCCCTTTTTCACACAATTATTCCATCATATAGACTTCACATAGTTCATCTTCAACATATTGTTAAATTCCAATCTATCATACATATATAACTTGACAAATTATTTTGATCTTATATAAATATACTCCACAACAACTCAAAACCTTGGATACGTATGCTCCAATATGAACTTTAGAAGAAATGTATGATATCACACAAGTCGAATCCAAACATATACAATAAAAAGAGAAAATGAGTTGCAGATCAAAACATGCCATATAAAATCCAAAAACAATCTCATCACATCCTCTAAATCAAGATTAAATAATCAAGATCAACCATAGATGAAGGACACAATCCTATCATACCAAATAATACTGACACTAAGACAAAAATTGCCAACTATTCAACTTTGAACAACCAAGGAGAGACCAAAAAATTTATGTGGACCAAGATGAGAAAAATGTAGGCTATGCAGAATATCTCTTACCCGTCTCTTGAAGAAACTGATCATCATATGCTAGCACAAGAAGATAAACATATTGAACTAATAAAAACTAGGCATTTCAAACAGACTACGACACTACACAACATAGGATGTTGCATTGTTCTACACCAAAATAATTAAGACTTGCAAGGATGAAACCATACACATTTTTGAGAATATTATCAAGTCTACACAACCACATCTATCTTACTAGAGAAATGTAAATCATTCCAATAGGCCTTCATCAACACTTTTCTCTGCCAAAGCATCAACCAAAACTCTATCACTTATAACTTTCATTGTACAAGGTGTACTGAAATGAATTCTTGGATATAACACCTTCACATATTCACCATCTAATATCCTAAACTAAAAGACTAAATCTTTCTCTTTAGAGGGATGGAAACCAAAATGTCATGACTCTATCTTAGAGTATACACTATGAATGCCTTAGAAACACTTCTGCAACATATCTCCATGTGTGGTACACTAAGGGTATATGCAGGATCATCATGGAAAAAATAGGCCCTTAACTGCTTGACATAAAAAATTGAATAAGTTATCTATATTATTTCAAAATATGTAAGAATATAATCTAAGAAAATTGAATGTACTTTCTAAACTACTAGGTTTATTTAAAAAAAAAAAAATCTATTTGGTGAAAATTTGAAATTTCAATGCAGTAGTACATAAATTTCAAGGAAAAAATAAGTAGGTGTCTGTTTGACCACCCTAACCACAATAAAATGATAATATTTTTTTATAATATTATATATATAAGTAGAGGAATCATGTCCTGATGTGATGCATATTTTTTTGTAATTTTTTTCCAAGTAAATAATTAATTATGAATTTTTTATTACAACTTTTAAAAAATATAAAAACTCGTATGTCTGACCATCTTAACTTGGTCAAAACTTCCTGAAATTCACCCTTTTATTTTTTAATCCTATAGTATGTGAAACATAGAATGTTATGCATGTTTCAGATTCAAAAACTTTGACACCTTTTGAAATCTATAGATGTTTTTCAGTCAGCCTATCAATCAGGACTTAAGTCATAATTCAAATAGAAAATGAATAATAATTATTTATTAAATTCAAAGTAAAGCATAATTTATATTGGTGCAAAGCTGAGAATCTCCTTTAAAAACCTTTTTCGTTTCATCTATTTTGGGTTAAAAAAAGTCGTCAGCTACATGGGCCATCATATCACTTACATATCACCACTTTTTGGCCCATCATGATCTTGCACATACCCCTAAATAGGAATAATATCAATTTAAAAATATTGTGAACACATCATAACATGTGTACCTAACTTTTCATCACACTTAGAAATGAGTTTGATCATCATTCTTCCATATATTGCATTGTTTACTATATTAACATATATCTTTGCACTTCCACTATCTTTGAGGTATATATAAACTTCAACATATATTCAACATACACATTTTATAGCAATGACAACCTATATTGAGTTGACATAAATAAAAAAATCATTCCCAACAATCTCCCCCTTTGTCATTGATGACAACATTCATTTCTATAGAAGTCTTCTCTTCCCCTTTGGCATCAAGGGCAAAGGGGATAATATCTTCTATTTTTCATAGCCCAAAATTGTATGAACTCCCCATTACTATATATACTCCCATTGCGATGGACATGCCCCAAAAAATTTTTCTATGTACAAATTTTTTTGTCAAAAACTCTAAAAGATTCTACAATCCTTTGCAAGACTATAGAAACACAAAATTGTCTTATCTACACCTTAGAAAATTATTTAGAAGGAAAAATATTCTTTTCAATTACCTTAATTTGTGCTATATTTTCAACCTAATTTGTTTTCTAAGGTGAGAATATGATTTTTTCATTCAATTTGCATGCATGAGTTGTTAGGCTCATCTACATTGCTTGGAGCCTTCAATTCTTTTATCAATCTTCTTTTCTTCAGCTAGTAGCCCAAATAATGAAGTAAGTCTGAAGTTGAGTACTTCCCTCAATTGAAAAAATATTTCTCGATTTGATCTCTTTGGTCCTAAAGAAATCCCAACTACAAATGAGGGTTTTCTATTTGAGTTCTTATTGATCCATCCTTATCTTTTGACGAATCATGTGTTTCGGCCAATTGAGTAACCTATGACTTAATGGAATCAATCGGAACTTTGATTTTCTTGGTGTATCTTGTGCATTTCAAACAAAATTGATAAAGTGCACTAAGTTTATCAACATAATTCTTAAATATTTTCAAATTTTCCTACAGTTTATTGTGTGCACTAGCACATCAGCTAGATAATTCATATGTAATACCCCTCCATTTTGTCCTTTTGATCGAACAGTGTTTTGTCCTCTTATGTTGTACTTCTTGTTGGTACCTTGACTATGGTACTCGACTTCTATTTGGTCGCTATCTATAAGCGACATTAATGTAATCTTTGATGTGATGGTATTTTAATATGATGTTATCTTATGGCATGTTTTGGATTAACATAAATGAATATTCGAATTAATGAGGTTTATGTTTTGGAGTATATTATTATGTTAGAATTGTCAGTTAGTTACATTGTATTGGTGAAGGGGACGGTATAACATCACTCGTTTGCAAGCACCCTGTGATTTCAAGATTTCCTCTTCACGATGTGTATTTTATGCTGTTCATATTATATGTTGTTATTTACTTGATTTATAGGTTGACATGTATATGGCATCGACTCCACCTGGTTTCATAAATTTGAGCGTGTCCATGCCCAACGGTATTCGATTGGGAGATAGTAGCTAGGATTTTGTGCCAAGTCGTCACCCTAGTCTTGTGTGTCGTCTGGTGTTGTCGGGTTATGATTATTTTAACTTTGTTCAATTTGGACTTGTTTTTATTTAATTGCAAGTTAAATTGGGTAATTAAAGGGTTTAATGCATCCAAGTTGTGATTGATTTAATTTGGAATTATGTTGAAATATAGTTTATTTTATTATTAATTTAATTTAATTAATAAATAATTTAATCGTTGATTAAATCTATTTTATTAATTAAATTAAATTATGAATTTTGGAAATCCATGAATATTTGGTTTAGAAATTGAAAATAAAGAAAATGCACAAAAAGTCAATTTTGGAATTTAAAAATTCAAATAACTCAAAAATTAGATATTTTTCCATTTTTTGTTTTTCAGGAATTTATGAGAGTGGTTGTAGGATTTTTATGGTTGAATCGTTATGTTTGAATTTTGCTTCTAAATTTTGGATCTTAGAGTTTTGAGAAAAAGTTTGAATTAGTGAGAGGAAGAATTCTACAATTTTGTGGGTTTTTGGATTTGAGTTGTAAAAAATTGTGGAGTTGGGTTTGGAAGCAAGGTGGGAAGCTAAGCATCACCTGGACCTCCTCAAACTCAGAAATAACCAGGTTCAAGTCTTTTACATGCTTGTTTTGAATTTTTGAAATTTAAATATTAATGGTTAAGATCTTGTGGAAGGAGGTTTGAATTTTGTTGTTTAAATTCAAATAAAGCAAAGGTTGGAATTATGTTCTTCAAATTTGCAAGAAGACCCTTTTAAAATTTAAATTTGCTTCCAATAAAATGATGTTTTTGAATGTAAATCATTTTTGTTTTACTCATCATTCTGGTTTTCTCAATTAATTATGTCCTATAAACCAAAAATGCATATATGTATATATACATTAAAAATAATATATATATACATATATATATATATTCATATATTCATGCTGGATTTAAAATGTGTTATTGAAAAAAAAATCTGAAATTGAAATGAGCTTTTTAGGTTTTAAAATCCACACTTAAGGAAAAACGCGTTTTCCGTTCTAATGAGGGTTTTTATAAAAAAATGAAAAATAATAATTAAAAAAAAGTCTTTGGGGAGGCCACTAGGGGCTCAACCCCCACCACGCCCCCATGGGAGGTGGGCAGAGGGAGCCATGCCCAGCACACCCCCCCCACTCCCCACACCACTCCCCTTACCTTCCTGTCACCGCCGCCACTGGGGAGAGCCGACTGTGTCTATACACAGTCGCCCCCAGCAATGGGAGTTGGCTGTGTATGGACATAGCCGGTCAGCCCTTGACTGTGGTACACGGATCCCCAATGCAAAATGTGGCCCGCGAACCAAGGCGACCGTCCATTGACCGACGTGCGAAACAAAAAGAAACTTCACTTTTTTTTTAATAAAAAAAAATATATATATTTTAATATTATAATATATATAATTTTTATATTATTATATTATAATATTGATATATATATTAATATTTTTATATATATAATATTATTATTATAATATGATATTAATATAATAATATGTATTATTTTAAGAATAATATATATTATTAATTGTTAATATTATATTGCATAATATTATAATTTTATATAGATGATTTGCTTTTCTAGTCTAAATGGACATATGTATAGTTGTGATGAAATATTAAATATGCATAGAAAATTATTGTTTTTCTAATGACATGATTTAAGTTTAATTGGGGGAATGAAAATATATTGACTTTAGTTAAATCATTGTTTTGTTTGTAAACAATACTTTAATGGGAACAGTGTTGATTTAAATAGTATATCTTCAAGTCAAGTTAATTATTTTTATATGGTTATGTTGAGATGTGGAAATGATAATTACTTCATGTTATGGTGTTTTGATTAGTAGAAGCAATTGGTTATTTTATTATTATTTAAATGCAAGTAGGAGATTAAGTATTAAGTATTAACTTTCTCCCATGTCTAGAAAAGACGTATTTTGTATCGGTTTATATAATGCAATAAAATCCTGAATGTTAGCATGAGAACATGGATTTAGAATATCCAAAGTAGATTTAATTCTCATTTTGACTTTTATCTAATTCTTGTCATCATTTGGGAAATTGAGTCATTACATTGGATAAGGCTTCCAGTTGAGTTTTTTGTTTCGTGGATTGTCGGTTTTTTATGTCAACCTGGTTTGTATCCCTTGGATAGTGCATGAGGTTGTGTTTATCTTAGTACCTAGTTTTTACGAACAAGGACGTTTGTGCCTCATGAGAAAGGTGTGGATTTTGTAATGTGTTCCTCCTTGTTAGGAGCGGTCAGGAGCGGTTTTGTTATTGTTGTTACCTCCAATGTTTGGAGTGGTTTTATCTTTGTCGCCTCTTGAGAAAGGAGTGGACGTGGTATCCTGTTTGTTGCACCTTGGTAGCATTGAGGTTTGGTTGGTGTGTGTGTGTGTGTGTGTTGTCAAGTAGAGGAGTGGCTTGTAACGGGGGCTGACACACGAAGTGGTGCCAGGGTAACTTGTTGTAAGTGGTGTAATTAAGTGATAACTAAATCAATATACTTAGAAGTTTGGGTAGTAATTCACACTAATCAAGATAAGTATGCCTCACTCATGGACCCATGTGCTCGGTTAGGCTTGGGATTGGTGGGAAGGCCGGTAACAACAAGGTCATCTATCTTATCTATACGAAAGGTATTTGATTCTGCATTAGTAAGTGTGAGGGCCAAGGATCGGTTTGTGGCAACCATCCTTACAATCTATAGTGGGTAACTCATGATGAGCTATGTGATGACACTCTGTCTAGGACAATAGTTAACCTTTGATTTTGCATTAGTATGTGTGAGGGCCAAGGATCGGTTTGGGGCCACCATCCTGACGATTTGCAGTGGGTAACTCATGATGTGTTGTGAGATGGCACTTTGTGTGACCATAGCTGATACTTGTTTATTGTGGGTATGGTTTCTGTAACATACCCGATGTGATCATGGTTGGTGTTTGATTATGTGGTATGGTTCTTGTGACATACTTGTCCTGCTTTATTTCTAGAAGCATCATGAACATGCAGTGTTGTACTTGTGTTGTACTTGCATGTATTTGAGTTGTACCTTGGGATGTACTTGTGAGATTCATGTGATTGGTAGTTTCAGTTTGGTTTAGTTATGTTAGCCTATGTCTAGAGGTAGATTGTCTTGACTAGGATTCTTGGTTACTATCTCCTAGCATGGGGGGTGGGCCTTTGGGTTCCACCTATTTGGGTGGCGTGCAGCTAAATCCGTTGGGTTCTTCTTTCTTCATGTTCATATGGATGAGAATTCCAGTTGGAGAGCTTGTTGGTTTCAGCTCAAGTTCATGCTTTATTTCATTTCAGTTGATCTTGTATTATTTTACCCCTCAGTTGTTATCGAGGTGGAAAGTTGTAATTGTAACCTTATTTATTGAACTTACCTCATTTGGGGAATGAGAGTTGTAATCTTATTGTTTAAATTGTGTTTAATGAAATGGAAAGTCATCTTTATGCTTTGATGTAATTCATCTTATTGGAATGTATGTGTTTAATATTTGAGTAAATGAATGTCATGGATTAAATTCATTTTTTTTGTTGAGGTTCTATTTAACCTCTGTCTCGTAACCTTAGAGTTTGTTGGCATTAGTTGTGAACTTGCTAATTAATTGTACTTTAAAAAAAAAAAATTAGCCGGTTTAAGTAGTTGTTTGCAACTTCCTCTAGGGTTGCATGGTAGGGCATTACATCATACATTTTCTTATAAATTATGTTCCTTAGGGCCTCTTGTTCTTTATTTTTCTCCATATGCGAGGAATAGTATTTAAAATAATCCACTAAAAGTTTCCTTTTTTTTTTTTGGGAGGAAAGGAATCATCAATACTCTATTAAGAATTTGTTGAGAAGACTTGGCATTGTTGTCATTGATGTCAAAACCTATGATCCAGAAGGTTGTGGTCTAGATGATATACAAAAATGATCTATCATATCGTATGCTATGATGTTGCATAGTGTGCATTTTACCCTTGATCCAGATATGGCAATACTTCTTTTTGGGACATATGTGAAAGACAATTAATGTAGAATAATGAAGACTATCTTTTGATATAGGTTATTGTTCCTAAAGATTATTCCAGTTATCCTTGCTAATTTAGACATTCATGTTGCATGTTACAAGTTCTGGTATGTCTAATTGCATTACTCCGGTAGGTACATAAATTGATGATGATCAAGATTTGGTCTTGGTTGTGGTGTTCCTATTGGCTCTAGAATATATCTCATGTAATTCAAAGTTCAATATATTTTGGTACTTATGCTATGTGATGAACCTATCTTATGTATGACCTATTTATGGGTCTCATGGTAATTTGGTAAGAAGATGTTTATGTGGAACCTATACTTTGGGTCTAGTGCTAGTGTGCCAAGCCTGATTGAATATCTCAAGGGTGTTCTTCAAGATGACATGTTTTGCTAGGCCGACTCATTTTGTTCTCCCAATATATAATAAATATATGTATATATGTATGTAGAACATTTTTTTGGTCCTGAACAAGAAGTGTGGTGTGTGTGAATAGAGAAAAGGGTGTCAAGGATTATGTGACAAGACACATAGAAGGGAGTAGAAGGAAAGTGTCATGAAGAAGTAATTTGGATTGCATAAGTTGTGAAAAGAAGGTGTGCAGAAGATTCTTGATTGGATCTATTGCAGAAAGATATTGTGCTCTTAACCAGAACTGACTTCATGCAAATGTAGATGCAACTTCATCAGTTCTTTTTTTTTGTATTGTGTAATAAATTTTTGTTGTATTATTTGGACATTCAACCCACCAATAGTGAGCCTTATTTGCAATGGAAATTTTGGCAATGAGCCCTTGTAAAAATCATCTTAACCGGTGTTCTATAATTGAGAATTAACATTCTTCATAGTTTTTCCCATCTTGAGTTTCCACATAAATTCTGGTGATGTTAAGTGATTTCATGTTCATAACTATTTTAATTATTATTTGATTGATTTAGGATTACCCCATATTAAGTAAAGTAAGGGAAAGTGTTTTGTGATAACTGACTCACCCCCTCTTAGTTATTTGGATTGTTCAACATATTCACCTTAGGTAAACCTTCTTGAATTATATTCACAACAGCATCAATCAATCCACTCTTCCTCATGTGTTCTTATAGAATCTCCCTTCATGTAGAAGCATGGAAAATATCTCCAATCTATAACTTGTGAAGGGGAGAATTGTTTTACAAGTCAACTTTCCCTTCATGAGTAGGGATTTGTAGAAGTTGGGGTGTGACCACAAGTTGAAACTACATTTACATCCCTAGTAGATCCTTGAAAGAATATGGATATGAAGATCCCTAACCAATAAACCATAGAAGGATCTTGCTTCTCAACAGTCTTTTCTTTTTCATCCTGAACATTCTTAGTATTATCCTCTTTCTTTTTTTCATAACTTCTTGAATTCTCTGAAGGGGGAATATTATGTTCCTTACCAAAAAATAGTTTTCATCAGAGAAGAAATACTCACTTCACCTAGATCTTATGCACCTTGTGCACCACTATTCTCCAAAGAAGTAGTTTCCTTATTCTTCATATCATTTTTATTGTTTTCCTCTTCTTCTTCTCTTTCAATATCCATATCAGAGACTTCTTTCATTTTTTGCACATTAGAGATACCTTCTTCTTGCCTATTTCTATTTTCTAGAAGAGGCATATTTTTAGATTCTTGTTCATATGAAGTCTCTTGGGCACTAATTTCAACATCAATATCATGTATTTCCAGAGGTACTTTTGAATCAATAGTAACCTTAGCCTTCTTCATTTCTTCAATAATTTTGGGTTTCTTTTCTTCTATTTATTTCTCCATCCTTTATATCTCCTCTTTATCTTTAACCATTACAATATTTTTTATTTTTTATTCTAAATTGTTGTGCCTGATACTGAGATAATTTGACCCTTTCTTCATGGGAAATTGATAGATCAACCTTCTCTAATGCTTGTTACCTCATCTTAGTGTCTTCTACAATAGCTCCATTCCTTTTGGTACTTAGCACATCTGCCAGACTTGTCAGAAATTGATCAATGATTTCATTTATAGTCATATTAAAGTTTTTCATATACATAACTATTAATTTTTCAATTATGGTTTTATCAATAGGGAACATCTCATAAAAAAGAGTAGTTACTTATCTTAATGTGTCATGTTGTACAATTACATTAATACAAGCCTTAAACTATAAAAGGCACATGTTTAGGTGTATTTGGAGGAGCTTTCTTTGTTTTCTTTACTTCTTTCTTTTTCTTCTTTAGATTTTTCTTCTTCCTCACCCTATCGTATTCTCCTATTTCTTCTCTTCAATACATAATATTTCATTTCTTCTTCTTCATCTTCCTCATCGTCATTCACATTCACATATGTACCCTTTTTGACATCTATTTCTATCTTATTTTCTTCATTTTTATAGACCTAGATAGTGTCAGTACTTTAGTTGAAACCGTTCTTTTTCTAGGAGGTGTTTGAGAAGTTACAAAAGAAGTAGCGGAGATAGAATTATATCTACTTGTCCTCTTAGCATCTAGTGTAGTAGTGGCTTGAGACACTTCTGTAAGACCCTCAAAATATCCAAATAAAATTTTCAACTTGGAAATCATCTTGCCCACACTCTTCTCCACCTTTTCTTCTACCTTTTTCTTGATTTTATTTTTTGTTATTTCATCATATGTCCCAAGCCTCTCAATAGTGGGATCCTTAGGTTTGTTGAGCAAAATGTTAGTATATGCAACATAGTGAGGTTCAAAAACCTCATATGGGAAATTTTTTATCGATGAGGTTCTTGGCTCAAATACCTCCATATAAAAATTATCTGTGTCTACCATAAAATTAATTTCATTCTTGTATCTTTCCACAATTTTTGAGGGTATCATATATGTCTTTTGAATTTCATTTTCAAATATTTTGAAGAAACCCTAGAAAATTGTGTCACACTATTTAGTACTATCTATAAATCTATGAATTTGATCCCTAATATCATGCACAATAATAATATTCACTCTCCAAACCATACTTTTCAAACTAGGAACTTTCCTTTAAAAAAAAAATATAAGATAAATAATCAAAGAGCGATGCCAAAATTATAGTGTGAATCTATGGTTCTCTACAAATTTTCCATCAATTGTTGTTACAAAACCTCACAAAGGTCATAATTTTTTCCTTCCTTCACCATTTTATTAGTAATGAAGATGGTGATGGCAATAGTAGACCCTTCTCTATTTGCATAGTAAACCATATGTACAATACCCATTGTGGCATACCAGACCACTAGGTCTTACATGTCATCCAAAATTAGGGTTATTTTGTCAAATTTAGCTCCAGTGAGCTTCATTAATATTTCATTCTTTACAACCTTCAGTGCTGACACAAGTCTAGTGATCACAATCTAGTCACAACCATAATAGATTCTTTTTTTATTAGGAGGGGTTGATCAAGAAAAAATATATTTTCATGAATTTGTCTCAAGGAAATTCTAACCCACTCATCTTCAAGAAAATGGAAAATCTTCCACACATCTAAAACCTTCACTTCCACATTAGCATATTCTTATTTGAGCTGGAAATCATTACCCAAGAGATAATTTCTCCTATACTCTTCCATATCTGAGATGATCTTACTCACTCAGCTGAGAGTGAATATAGAGGAAAACATATTCAAAATTAATCACATTGATTTGAACATGAGGGAATGCTCCATCTTTGTCGGTTGTAGTAGATATGTATGAACGTTTCTTGAACTTTTTTGTGTGGTCTAACAACATATCCCAAGAATTTAAGGCTTGGGGACCCAAATTGAGGAATTTAATGCTTATGGAAAGCAATGGTTGGCTAATAATCACCAAGAGAGAAAATGTTGAAGTGGAGATCTTTGGAATAATTCATGGTTTGAAGATATCAGGTGTTGAATATATCAAGCACCTAGATACCAGATTGATTAAAATGTTCAAGTGAATTTTGGTAAGTTGCTACAATCTCAGAGTAAAGGTCTTGGGGATAAAAAGGTTCTAGTAGTAACAAGGATCTGGGTGAATTTTGTTCCAGGAAAGTTGAAATATGTCAGGTAAAGGATGCATTGGTTCTAGAGTATTAAAGTTGGTTTTTTATTTTTTCTCGAATGCCTAAAATCTCTAGTAGCACACCTAAAGTGATAATTACACAATAATGCATTAAAAGTGTCTTATTTATGACTTTTTTGAAATTTGATTTAAGTTAATGAAGATTTTATGTTAATGAAAATATTACTAATGTTTTTAAAAGGGATTGATATATGGAATTTTATGTGCATGAGAAATAGGTTGTTGGACTATGTTTTAGTATGGATGGTCAAGAAAATAGGTTGTTGGACTATGATTTGACTAGGTTTGGTGGTGTGCTCTAAAAAATCATGCGAGAACAAAGTTTGTTGCGAAGAAGCACCAAGAACTGGGAGATTGGGGACTTGGGTACTACACATGCGATGAAGGAGGGTGCCTAGCTCCAAGATGATTTAATTTTGGGTGATTTAGCCTGAAGCCTGAACCGAAATGTAGGAAAAAAATTGTTGGAGGATTTGAATAATTAGTTCCACTTGATCACTTTGAATATCCACCAAACGAAGTTTCTACATTGATATGTTTAATTTGGTTTGATTTCCTGATAAAATTTTAGAGACATAAGTTTGAAATTTTTGAAGTGTTGAAGGTCAAAATATGTTGACTGATTATGAAGTTCTCTTGCCAAATGTCATGTGCCACATGCATTGTTGTGATTCTTCCCTTGGATTCCCTCTCATTTGTTGATTGAATTTCTCGAGTTTCTTGTTCTTATAAAAGGTCGAGAGTTGTTTCATTTTATTTTAAGTTCAAAATTTGTGGATGTTGAAGACTTAAGTTTTTTTCAAGTTTTATTCTTTTCCCTATTTTTTCTTTCATTCTGGACTAAAAACTTGTATGTTTCATTAGAATTTAACTAATACTAGAGCCAATTTCAAAGTTATTTCCTAATATGAAATCTTATGTAGCTAGATTTTTACAAGTTCCTATTAGATGAGAGTGTGTGTTTTGTTGTTTAAGGTTTCATACTAATACTATCTAGTGGAAAATGATCCCCCTTTCTTTAAACACTTGCATCATTCTATCCTTGGTTGTGAAGCAATCTGGTGATGTATGGAATGGTTTTTTTTTCTTTCATCATTTCTTGAGGAATGCATGAATAATACTCGAGAGAAATTTTTCTTTTGAGTAATTTTGTATGCTTTATTTTAGAATAGATGCTTTATATTCTTTAAAATGTTCCAAAAATGATAAATATGTGAATTTTTACTATAAATAGTTTGATTCCATGAATTTTTTGTATGATTAATGCTAAATATACTTGAGTGAATGCATGTTAATTTGAGTTTCATGAAATATTATTGCAAATTCTTTGATTTCATGAAGTTATCAAGTGAAATTTGAATGATCGAACTGAGATTATGTTTCTATGTTTTAGATAGCAGCTAATTCTTTACAACTATTTAACCCTCATGTTTAATAGTAATAACTCAATGAACCGTAAGTGAACGCACTGCCTCAAGACCTAACATAAACGAGCCTTGGGATCAAATAGATTTTTTATTAGATTTAGGTTTCTTGGTGGAGTCTTTCAAGAAAGATAAGTTCCCAAGGTACTTAGTGAGAGTTTATCTAAATGTTGGTTTGTGTGTGTGTAACATCTATGTCAATAGAAGTGGCATTATATGGAGGGCCTCTTTGGAATTTTAAGTCAATATTGTTGTCTTAGTCACATAGTCAAAGCCTTCTTGTGAGTTTGGATTCTAAGCAAGTTTGTAATGGAGAGTGAAAAGAGATTGATAAGCTCTAGAAGATCCTTAACTGGATGCTTTCTCTCTTAAGTTTTTTCACTTCTAATAGGGTTACAGAGTGTTGGATCTATGACACAATTAATCATAGTGAATTTGATTATAAAGTTTTCCTGACTAGGGTAAGTTTGGAAACTCATAAGGTAATTACATTAAAAAACACATCCCTAAGTGTGATAAGAAAGGAACTATTTTTGGGGAAATGTTTGAATTATAGAAAATTGCCTAACCCTAGTGAAACTAGAAATTTATGCAATTTCACCATTATACCAAACGAACTCACTAACTGTAATTGTTATGAAGAGATTTAGGAAGTTTTGCAAGAAAATAAGCAAAGTCCTCAATTTTTGGGAATATTACATTTTAAGGGTGAATTTGAAAGGAGAAGGTCACCAATTTTCACACATGTGGATGATAATGAGAAGAAAGAGTGGGTGAAATGAATTGGAGATGCATGCTTTTAAACCCTAATTGTGAATCCACAACCTATAAGGGAAGATATCCTTGATTTTACACAAATTATAGAGTATCACGTTTTTAATTTCCCCCTTTCTAATAATTATGCAAATTATATTAAGGATTTGCTTAATAAAATGAATAGTGATGTTAAGATTGAAGAAAAAATGTGCCAGACCAAAGGGTTGTTCCGAAACTCCTCACAGTTGTCAAGTTTAGTCCTACTTGCTCACCACCCATACTACCAACCTGCATAGGAAACTCGAGTAATTGCAAAAAGTACCAATTGCAGCAATCACAAATGATAATCACATTTTGATTGTTAAGGCAAGGTATACAACAGAGGATAATAACACCCACATACAGGTCACATGCGTGGAAGGGAAAATCACCCAAGGGTAATTTGACAATGAGTTTAATGAAGTTATGATTACGACCAAGAAGGCAAGAATTGGCAGACTTGTATGAAGTGCACAAAAAACCATATGGAATGGCCGTATAACTAAAATTAGAGACCATCCAAATGGAGCCAAAGGAGACCCGCACTAAAATAATTGGCTCAAAGACCCTAGATGGAGGCAATCTCCCATCATGAGAAGTTAAATCATTATAAATACACTTGCACAAATAGATGCAAGGAAGAGATAAAACAAGAAATCACACAATCCCCAAGAGAATAGATTGCACAGTATGGATCCACAGATTTAAAGAAGTCATGTCCTTCCAACTATCCTTCATCAAGCCGCCATAATTATATGTGTTACCATCTTTTAAGTCCCAACCCTACCACTTTACTGTTACCTTAGAACCCGACCCCATCCACCATGTCCAAAGGAAAGACACGTGGATCCTCCATTTCGTGCCCCACACACAAAGATTTCTTCTAGAAACCCTCCACCTGTACTCCATTTCCATATTGACACTTATCCACCAGACACCCCAAAAATCCAGTGGACCCCCCATTCATCCCCCATTATCCAAAGATTTAAAATCATTGCAAACCATGGTAGCTATGTTCCCACGTGATTAAAGATTGAATTTTTGGTGGTAACCTTTCCATTTTCCTCCAACATTTAGCAGAATCCTAGCCCAAGCCAAGATTAGCCAAGGCATCCACCACATGATTTCCTTCTCTAAAGATATGGGTCACCTTTTTATCCCTAAATTTGGATAAAAATAAACTAGCATCCAACAAAATGTCCTTGGTATTCCAACTAATTAATATATCTTTATTCATAGCATTCATTATCGACTTGGAGTCTCCTTCAATGTGGAGGCAAGAAATCCCTAGAGAAACAACAATTTTGAGGCCCATTATCAGTGCACGAGCCTCTGCCACTAAAGCAGACTGAAACCCAATATTGCTAGCAAATCCCACCACCAGAGTCCCCACAAAATCTCTGATAACTCTAGCAATAATTTCCCTACCTAGGTTTCCCTTATCAACCCCGTCAAAATTAAGTTTAAACCAACCTCTATTTTGAGGATCCCATTTAGTATTTTTTTAGCTAAAAGTTTCAAATTATCAAAGGAGTTAGCCTTTAAATCTTGGTGCCACTCCTTAGGCATTTTTATTTCGTAATCCAGCGACCCCATCTCCGGGATGTTTCCATTAAAGAGAGAGATGTTCTCCTCAATGAGCCTAGCACCAATGCCAAAAACATCCTTGGGACTCCTCTCAACATTCCTGAAAACCCTGTTATTCCTCTCCTTCCATAAACACCATCCCAAGACAGGAGGGACCTACCTACAAATTTCACCAGTCAGAGGGTGGGAATATGGGCCATAACAACCCAGAATGAATGATAAAATATCCTTGCTCTTAACCCAAGGGACATTAATTTTTTGAAAAGCCAGCCCCTAAACTTCAGTAACAAACAAGCAGCGTAATAAAAGGTGACTGATAGTTTCTTCCCCTTTCTTGCAAAGAAAATATCTATTGGGAAAACAAAAACCCCAAATCCTCAAATTATCCTGAGTTAAAATCCTATTATGATAGGCTATCCACCAGAAAAAATTAATTTTAGGGATCATGTGGCAATTCCAGACCTTCTTCCAGGGTTCCTTGGTAGAATTTTCGTTCATCAGTAGTCTATAAACCGATCGCACAAAGAGATCCCCCTATTTATCTAAAGTCCAAAAAAACTCATCCTCCCTATCATAGGATGGAAACTTGGTGCTAGAAAGAATCACGTGAAGGGACCGAGCCAGACAACAAAGGGCAAGATCCTTCCAAATCCTAGCTCTGGGGGTTCCAAAAACATAGTCACTGATATGGATGCCAAAGAATCTCTGGGCCGCACCCATCACCGCCCCAAAGCAAGAGCAAGCCAGAGAGGAGTCAATTAACCAAGTATCTTCCCAAAATCTAATTCTAATCATTTATCCCATTTTCTACTTAATCCCTTTCTTTAATAGGCCTTGTGTGCTGCAAATGCTCTTCCAGACAACAAAGCCCTAGGGGTGAGGCTCCAAAAGACAATCAATTAAGGGCCTATCCTGGAGATATTTGGAATTCATAATTTTACACCAGTCCTTAGTGTTCCTTAAATGGTCCCAACCAACCTTGGCCATCAGATCCCTATTAGAGTTAACAATCATCCTAATTCTGAGCCCACCACAATGTTTAGCTTGGTAGACCCTTTCCCATTTCACCAAAGAAAGTTTCTTCTTTTGCTCAGTACCGGACCATAGGAAATTGCTTTGAATTCTTTCAAATTTATCAGCAATGTACTTAGGCATATTAAAAATGGATAGGAAGTAAGTGGGGATACCTTGGAGAGTTGCAGTGAGAAGTTGGAGTTTTCCAAAATGGCTTAGCATAGAGCCCTTCCACCCAGCCAATTTCCTTTGAATCCTTTCCAAAACTGAGCTCCAAAACTCTGTGGGGACCTCCCTAACCATAAGGGGGAGCCCAAGATACACCGAAAGGATAGAATCACTAACACATCCCAAAACCATAGTCACCCAATTTTTCAAATTAGGCATGAAATTAAAGAAATAAATCTTGCTTTTATTGTAATTGATGCTTTTACCAGAGAAAGAGGCATAGTTGTTAAGACAAGTTTTTCGTTTCTTGGCTTCCACCATAGAGGCCTTCCCAAATTGAAAAGTGTCATCCACAAATTTCTGCACAATAATCAAATCCAGAGAGGAAGCCGCTCTAATGCCTGTAATGGGGCCCTCTGACAACAAACCCATGGAATTCCTCCTAAGCACTTTAACAATCATTATGAAAAGATAAGGGGACAAAGGATCTCCTTGTCAAAGCCCTCTATCCATAGAGAAGAACCCATAGGGGGAACGATTAACCATTACCGAGTACTTGACAGTGTTAACACATTCCATAATGAGTTCAATGACTAAACTGTTAAAGCCAAACTTAGCCAAGACCTTCGGGATGAAGTCCCATAATACTTTATCATAGTCTTTGGAAATGTCAAGCTTGAGAGCCATTCCCGCATTGTTACATCTATCCATTGAGTGGAGCAGTTCATGGATTGTCAAACTGGCATCAAGAATATGTCGCTCAGGGACAAACCCCTTTTGAATGTGACTTATGGTTGTTTCCAAAAGAAGTTTGATACGGTTAACAAGAATCTTAGAAATGATCTTATAAAAGGTGTTCTAGAGGCTAATTGCTCAGAAGTCAGTCATAGAAAGAGGCTCACTAATCTTGGGGATAAGAGAAATGAATGTGTGGTTCAATTTTTTGAGGATCCTACCCGATTTGAAGAAGTCCCTGGCCACAAGCACAAAGTCCCCACCCACAATATACTAGAAAATCTAAAAAAAGCAAGAGGAAAACCATTAGGCTCCGTGGCTTTGAAATCCCCCATGCTAAAGGTAGCTAGATGAACTTCTTCCATAGAAATAGTCTTGAGGATCCCCAAATTATCTTCCTGAGAGATGGAGGTAGGAAGATTATTGAAAATCACACAGTCCAAGGCCAGGTTGGGTGCCTTAGTAGGGGCCGAATAAGCCTCCTGGAAATAGCTAACTGCATAGAGTCCAATTTGAGCTTGATTTGAAATCACCTCCCCAATAACATCGGTCAGTTTAGAAATTTGGTTCCTTTTTATGTGCTTGATAGCAAAAACATGAAAAAAGGAGGTATTCCTATCTCCTTCCTTCAACCATTGGACCCTAGATTTTTTCTTCCAAAAGAATTCCTCATTTTTTAGAACCTGTTCCCATTCCATTCTAGCTTCCCGTTCCTGAATGTGAGTCTATTGACTATCATCACCCTTCTCCATATTTTTCTATAAGGTCCTCAACTTTCCTTCAAGCAGTTTTTTCTTTTGAAAAACATCCCAGAACACATTCTTGTTCCATCCTTTTACCATATTTTTAATATGTTTAAGTTTAAAAAAGATCCTATACATGGGGGATCCTTGGACCAAAATATTCCACCATTCAACAATTTTATTTTTGAAATCAGGATGAGCATTCCACATTATTTCAAAGCAAAAAGGAAAGGGACCAACAACAGGTCGAATATTAGTGGTCGGAAGAAGAGGAGTATGGTCAGAGACCGTCCTAGGCAAGGTTATTAGATTGGCATCTAAGAAATTAGTCCAGTGAGGAGAGTAGAGGAAGTGTTCAAACCAGACCTGAATCAGGTTACCACCAGCCCGTTTATTAGACCAGGTGTAATTCTGGCCCAGGAGCTCAATATCAACTAAACCCAAAGAATTCAAAAAATTACCCAGATCAGACATGGTGTCAGAGTAATCTGAAAGACCATCAATTTTTTCAGATGGAAAATGGGGAGAGTTAAAATCTCCAGTAACAAGCCAATGGCCTCCCTTATTCAGATTAATTTTAGCTACTATGTTACTCCACAAAATACTTCTTGCATTCCTCTGATTAGGAGCATATATATTAACTATAGACCAGGCTTCACGAAGGTAAGAGAACGAAACCCCTACACTATTTTTACAGTGAAATATTTCAGAACCCCACAAACAATATGGGTTCCGAAGCACTGCCAAACCCCCCGAAGCTCCCTCGGCATCAGTATAGACATAGGAAGCATTAGGCCAAAAAAATTTAGCAATTTTATCAAAATTAACCATCAACATTTTGGTTTCTTGAAGAAGGAAAACATCAATCTTATGTTCCATTATATAGTCCTTCAGAGCACGTTGTTTGTGTGAGCTATTAAGCCCATGAATGTTCCATGACATAATTCTCATTTCTGACTTTTTTTTGAGGACATGTCCAATGTCCTCTGCTTTCCCAAGACAATCTCATTTGTTGTTTCTCTCATTCTAGTGTGCCTCTGAGAAGGTCTCCCTAGCTTAGATTCCCCTCCCACATCTGCCTTCTTCTTCCTTCCTTTTTTCTTGGGCGTTGTCCATATCCCTTCATCCCTAGCTTTCTCAAGCTTCAAACTCCCCAAAGTTTCAGTAGATTCATCAATCATACTAGAGCTCTCTTCCTCCCAGATTTCACCATCCTCAATCAAGGCCCCATATATCCCCATATTGATAGACTTAAACAAAGGTTCAAAAGCCAAAGAGCCAAGAATAAGAATCCCTCCAAAGACCCCCTTGAACAGGGGATTAAAAACTGAAGAACCAAGATCCTGAGACAAAAGGATAGACAGGGGTTTAGCAACCAACACCACTGAGACACAAGGGTCAAATAGTTCAGAAGGTGGAATGACAAGGGAGGGTGGATGTGGAGGATCCTCAAATGACTGAACAACACTTGGGGGAACGAGCCCAGAGTCATTCGATGGCTGTGAAATATTCTTAGACAGAGTAGTGGGATTTATCACATTGTCCTTAAACTCCTGACTGACTACAGATTTGAAATCAAAGATCAGATGCCCTGTTTTGCCACACTTTTGATAGTATACAACAACGTTTTTGTAACAAATAGGTTGAATCTAGTTGCCCAACTTAGAACACAGCTTGATAGAGTTTGGTAGGACTTTATCAACACAAATATTGACACAGAATCTCGTAAACACTAACCTAGATTTCGATTTTGTGATTGAATCCGTGGCAAAAAATTGACCCAACAAATCCCTAGTAGATTTGAAGATGGATTCATCCCAATACTCCAACGGCAAGCCCGATAGCCTCACCCAAATAGGAGTTGACTTAATTAGATTTGTAGCAAGGTCAAAACTAGGTTTCCACCTACGCAAATCCAGGCTGTGCTTCCCATAAACCTATGGACCCGAAGACAAAGTAGCCACCAAGTCCTCCGCAACCATGAATCTAAACAGGAAAAGACAACCAACCATCGCACAAATCTCCACACTACCCTTAAGGTGCCATTTCACTGCAACCCATTTTCAAACCATATCCACTGTTGGATGGTAAGAAAGAAATCTCCCCACTACAACATTCTCCATGGAGGAGAGGATCTTGTCACTGATCGAATCAGGAATTTCAAACATTGAACCAGAGATTGAGAAAGTCTCAGGTGAAGATGAAGACAAGGAGGAGAATTATTTGCCATTAGATAACACATCCTTCCAATCGACAGTCAAAGAGATCTTCACCGCCGACACTGAAGATTCGCTCGGAGACTCCAAAGTCTTCGAAAAGCCTGATGGAGAAAGCACTGTCCCCACAGGGGTGGTACCCATTAGACACAGGCCCAAATGAGAGGAGCACGGGTCAGGGGGGGCATAGGGGGACCATTGGGTACCCCCAAGACAGAGTCCACCATGTACACTGAAAACTCAAACTGAGAGGAGCGGGAGATTCAAACGCAGAGCTCTTTTTTCCCTTTGTATTAAGTCTTTTGTTAATGATTGAGTCTTTAATGCATTTTTAATGTTAATTTAGATTTTTTTAATGTTTTAATTAAAATATTAATGTTTCTTTATTGATTCAATGAAATAATTAAATTAGAAAAGCTATTTTTAGTCTATTAAGTGAATAGATTGAAATGTTAAAAAATATCTTGTTTTCAAAATCTAAATAGTCAATCAAAGTTGAAGTTACAAAATATCTTGTTCTCAACGAGATGTTAGAAAAATAGAAAGTGATTGTTTTATTTGCATGCAATCTGTAAGTTGTGGGAGTGAATTGTATTTAATAGAGAAATTGATTTTCGAAAGGAGATGGTTTTTCACAGGAAGAGGTTGCCTCTATATTCTTTTGGAAGTTGGTTTAAAAGTTGGGAAATGGAGATCAGAAGAATTTGTTCAAGATTGAAAGTGATACTGTGGTAGGAAGTGTGTATGAAATCTTGTTTCTTTTTGCAAATCAAACAAGAAACCATGTTCTTTTCTGGAACTATATTTAAGTACTTGAATCTTAAACTTTAAATGTTATTGTAGAACTGATTTCTTGATCTTTTTTCTGAATTGCTTGATTGGATCTGCATAAGATAGAAATGAAAAGTTTTCAAACGATTTTGATTGAACAAGAAGGAACTTATAAAGAAAATAAAATCTTAAGAAATCTAGGAAAACAAACTGATGAGATTGTTAGAAAAATCATGTATTGTTTTGATTTCCTTATGCTGAGATTGCTTGTTAAAAAAATTTCATATACAATAGGAAACAAAAGTGTGGAAAAATAGATCATTCAAATTAAGGAATTTTTTTTGAAAACACAATAAAAGAAGTTAGGTATTAATCAGAAAATTTCTGTATTTATTGAATTGATAGGAACTTCTTGATCATTCTTATATATTCTGATCTCTTGTATGCATCTATGTGGTTGTATACATCTTTTGACCTTTGACAGATGATTTAATATAAACATGAATTATTTGTCTCAATATTGGTTGTTGTTATTTTTGTTCTTTTTCTCGTTATTGGAATTAGCCAAGTTCGATTTATTTATTCATGAATTGTTTTTTTTATATGTAAGGTCAATTTTTTTGATGCTATCCTTCATTCCTTTTTCTCTTGTGAGTCATGGTTGAACTGTCGTCATGCCAGACACATGCACTTCCCTTTCGGAGCTGATGCCTTATACATGCATTGAATTCTTTTTATTTATTTTCCTTTATGTGCATGAATCGGTCACAAGAATAAGCCTGCGACTGCATGCTATTCCAATGATTATTTAAAAATAAGAGGAGAGTGTACGATTGTGAGGAGAAAAATATCTGGTTGCAATTTAAGGTATCCTTAATCTATCAGTTCGCAAGCGAATCCTGTTTAGGTTGATCTTTTAAATGCAAGAACTATGAGTTGAGGCATGTAAGTAGTATACATACTTTCTCCTTTTATCGGAATAACCATATGCATGAATTGTATTTGCATAAACACTCGATGCATCATTTCCATTCTATATAATTTACTTGGTTTCTTTATTTTGCTGGAGTTCATCAATCCTAGTCATCGGCAGAACTTCTAAAAGGTCTGTAATTACTATGTTAAACTTATGCTCATTTGCGAGTTTTTGGTGAAATTGACTTTGGTTTATGTATGCTTGGCTATGGTCACTTTGTAACACGCTTAATCATTATTTACTGTATCTTTTTGTCTTATTTTTGGTTGATGTATGGTGGCAAAATTTTGTCTCCTCATCTTAGTGTCTTAGACTGTCATGACCTTGACCCTATTATTATCCTCGTACACTTGAATTTATGGCGTTACCTACATAACATAATAGATGTTTTCTCTTGGTTGTTGATTACCTTCCTGCTGCAAGTGTCGAAATCACCTTCTCTTGGTCACAGCTAGTTGTATAATCTTTAGACTTGCTAATAGTATGGATGGGAACAATTTTCAGACTCTCCATTCACACATGGTTAAGGAAATTTGTCGCTGGAAGATATTAGTGTCTGGCATGTACGCAAAGATAAACTGTTGCTATCCTTTGTTTATTCCAGTGCATGGGGTTGATCTATAGTTCACTCTTCTTTTACTGTATATTCAAATGCATTGTTTGTTTCATTCATATTTTCATCCTGCATGGCGAGTCAGTTTGAGTTAATTCCGAACTCCGGTTCTATCTACTTACCTTATTTTTGGAGGTTTGGATTCGACCTTTGGTTACGTCAGTCTAACGTTCATGAGTTAAGTGTAAGGATAGTTCTTACTATAGTGTAAGTTGAGATTAATAAAGTCTATTAGTAATTAACTCTACAATTATTCCAGGATAGTTGTTAAATATTATAAGATAAATAATTTCTTCTTGATTTATACAATGGTTTATTATTAATCTTATTGTAAATACAAATGTATTGAAGTAAGATATGAAATTATCTATCAATCAAGGCTAATGGTAATGTTTATCTTTTGATGTTGATTTTTTTATTAATTGTAATTTGGTTAATTAATCTAGAGATGCTTAATTTAGAAATTTAGTTGGGATTATAGTATTTGCTTAATGAAATGGACTCTTAGTTAAATTATAAAGGTAGTGATTAAGGATGGGTAATAAATTATTAATGACGAATCTTTTGATATTTGATATGTTTCTATTAATGATCAAATATATATGTCTTCGATTAATGGAGATGTTTATATTTAAGTTTATCCTATCTTGGAGTGTGCTTTTGAAGTATCAATGATGAATGAATTTTTTTATGATCTTTTATTCATTTAACTTAATTGTTAAATTGGAAATGTGTTATTGAAATTCTTGAGTGAGAATTGCACATTATGTTTAAAAATTCCTACTTGTCAATATTCTTTGTATTAGGGTTTGGCATTCTAGTATTTGTTTTCCCAGAGGAGTTGATTGGTCATTTTTCATATATGCTATGTTTTTAATATGGAGGCCTTGTTTTGATCTTGTATGGAAACGTGGATCTTGCATGTTATGCCTATGTATTAATGTTGGGAAAATTGTGTTTCATATCTATTGAGTACATACTTTCAGAAGTTTCACAATGTTATGTCATTATGGTTATTTATTGGATCAGTTGACTATAAATGTTTGTTTAAGAAGTTCATGTTGCATGCATTTTGTCTTCTTGTTTTTTCTTATCTTTATGAGGAGTTGTACCTTATGAGGAGTGGATTTTTCTAGGGGCCAGACCTAGAAGTGGTTGCAAGGGTAACCTCTCAGAAGTATGTTAATCAATTTATAATTAAAATAAGCTTATAGGGGTTTAGGGTAGCATCTCATATTAATACAAATAAGTTAACCTCATCCATGACTCAAGTGCCTGTATGGGCTTGGGATGAGTGGGAAGGCCTAAAATGGTGAAGATCAACTATCTTGTCCCTTCGAAAGGTATGTTGATCCCACATGAGTGAGAGTGGGTACCAGATATCGCTTGAGGTTGCTAGGTTGTATCTGAGAGAGGGGGCCGATAACCTATGAAGATTCCATTGGGTAACCCATGTCAATCTTGTGAGATGACACTCTTGTCCTTGTACTCTTGATTAGCTCTCTTATGTTGTTTTACTTATATTTGTGAGTCACCTCTGGGAGTTTGTTAGTTGTCTTGTCATTGTGATGTCATGTGTGTCAACCATGATCTATGTGATGTTCTTCTTGTTGTATGTTTGACTTGATGACTTCTTCTATCTCCTAGCATGGGTGGTGGGCTTTCTAGCTCCACATGGTTGGGAGGAACGTGCCACTACTCCATTGGGTCCCCATCTGGTATTTTGTTTATGACAAGTTTTCTTGGTTGGATTCAGATTGTACGTCGGTTGTGGAGTTGAGTTCCTTTGGCGAATTTGTGGCATGGAAATAATCCTTTTCCTCATTTCATTCTTCTTTGTATCGTAATCATTATGTACATGAGTTTTCTTTTATATATTGTTTCAATGTAAGATTTGATATAATCTCGTGTATTGTATTTAACTCTTCTTATTATTTTATTGAGCATGAATTTTCCTATGGTTTTATTATATGGTTATGTTATTGTAATGTATTGTTGTTATCCGTAGTAGCGTAGTTGTGGAATCCTGGATCGTTTATGGGTGTTGTTGTCAGATGTTATCTTTAAAATATTTCTTTTATTTTTGTGATTGTCCTAACATTTTTTGGGTTCCAATGCGGGGTGTTACAACTTGGTATCAGAGCATCATGTTATAACACTGGGCACTCTAGATACATGTAAGTCCATTACATTGCCCTAGGTGTTATACTCTTGAGTTTGTGTCTACCCTTTGGGGTTGTGTTTGTTTATCTACCTAGGAATTGACATTAGGTATTGTCAGTCCAATGATGCTGGAAACCAGTAGAAAATGTAGGACCCTCGGTGTAGTGCACAATGCACCGATATCCTTCCTATTGGGAAAATGTTTTATGGACTCTTGTTTAGTGTGAGTTTGGGGTGATTGTGTAAATTTAGATTAAGTTAGGATGAATCAGGACTTGGAAATTGTTTTGAGTTTTATTGTTACCCCTATTTGTGTGCAGAGATGGGAAAGATGAGTCCAAAAAGAGGAAAGGAAAGGTAGTGAATGCTACCAAAAAGGGGGTGGCCATCAAAGAAAACCCCACACTGAATGAACCATCTTGTATTTCTGACAATGAGACTATGGCTCAGGCCCTCTCCTAGCTCAAGATGATAGAAGGGAAGAAAGTTGTGAAGTTGGGACATTTTGTTAAGGCGAAGAAACCATCCGTTATTCGGGATTGGCCATTGGGATGTGGTCCAAATGCACCTATTGTTTCTAAGGAGGAGAAGGAAATCCTTTGAACACAACCTTCTGCATCTAAGAATTTGGTTATGGACTCAAATGAGGACCCTAAGGAGTGTCCTCTCTATGAAGATGAATAAAATTGGTTAAGGTTAAGATGAACCTTCTGGTCATAAGGGTTCAAGTGACTCTTGTTTGATTATAGGCTTCCAGGAGTAAGCCTCATCCTAGGGGGAAGGATGTAGTGACCCTCCTGATGAGGTTTCTTTTTTTGTTGTTTTGGGTTGTTATTTGTTGATAGTTGTTTGAGAATATGTTATTTTGATGCATTATGTCATGATTTACATGACTAGATGTGAAACTCAGTTGATGATACACTATATTTTATGATGTGATGTTTACTTTCATGAGATGACATTTTATGATGTCTAACTATGTTGTTTTGTTTAATACATGATAATATTATGTTAGTAATATGTTTACGTCAGTTGGTGAAGGAGATGATTTAGTAGTACTCATCAGTGAGTTCCCTGCTACATCATGATTCTCCTTCACGATGTGTTTTCATATTTATACATGTTGGATTAATCGTGTAGTGATACACAGATTTCAGGTACATGCATTGACTCCACCTACTTGTCAGGTCTGAGCATGCCATGACCCAATGGAACCATTGATGGGAAATAGACTTTTCCTCTCTCCTTAGCCTTCGTACTGAAAAGAATGAGTATCTGTCGTCACCCTTTTTGTCATGTTACTTGTTCATTGTGTGCTTGCAGTCGTTTGTTAATGATTGAGTCTTTAATGCATTTTTAACATTAATTTAGATTATTTTAATGTTATAATTAAAATATTAATGTTTCTTTATTGATTTAGTGAAATGATTAAATTAGAAAAGCTATCTTTAGTCTATTAAGTGATTAGATTGAAATGTTTAAAAATATCATTTTTTCAAATTCTAAATAGTCAATTGGAGTTGATGTTACAAAATATCTTGTTCTGAATGAGATGTTAGAAAAATAGAAAGTGATTGTTTTATTTTCATGCAATCTAGAAGTTGTGGGAGTGAATTGTATTAATATCGAAAGGGGATGGTTTTTCACGGGAAGAGGCTCCCTCTACATTCTTTTACAAATTGTTTGAAAAGTTGGGAAATGGAAATCATAAGAAGTTGTTCAAGATTGAAAGTGATACCATGGTAGGAAGCGTGAATGGAATATCATTACTTGTTGCAAATCAAACAAGAAAATAGGTTCTTTTCTGGAATGATATTTAAGTACTTGAATCTTAAACTTTAAATGTTATTGTACAACTGATTTCTTGATCTTTTTTCTGAATTTCTTGATTGAATCTGCATAAGATAGAAAGGAAAAGTTTTCAAACGATTTTGATTGAACAAGAAAGAACTTATAAAGAAAATAAAATCTTGATAAATCTAGGAAAACAAACTGATGAGATTGTCAGAAAATTCATGTATTGTTTTGATTTCCTTATGCTGAGATTTCTTGTTAAAATTTTTTCATATACAATAGGAAACAAAAGCATGGAAGAATGGATCATTCAAATTAAGGATTTTTTTTTGAAAACACAATAAAAGAAGTTAGGTATTGATCAAAAAATTTATGTATTTATTGAATTGATAGGAGCTTCTTGATAATTCTTATATATTTTGATCTCTTGTATGCATCTATGTGGATGTATACATGTTTTGACCTTTTGACAGATGATTTAATATAAACATGAATTATTTGTCTCAATATTGGTTGTCATTATTTTTTTTCTTGTTCTTGTTATTGGAATTATCCAAGGTCGATTTATTTATTCATGAATTATTTTCCATATATGTAAGGTCAATTTTTTTGGTGCTATCCTTCATTCATTTTTCTCTTGTGAGTCATGGTAGTCTTTTCGGCATGCCAGACACATGCACTTCCCTTGTGGATTCGATGCCTTATACATGCATTGAATTATTTTTATTTCTTTTTCTTTATGTGCATGAACCGGTTAAAAGAATAAGCATGCGGCTGCATGCTATTCCAATGATTCTTCAACAATAAGAGGAGAGTGTACGATTGTGAGGAGAAAACTATCTAGTTGCAATTTAAGGTATCCTTAATCTATCAGTTCGCAAGAAAACCCTTTTTAGGTTGATCTTTTAAACGTAAGAACCGTGAGTTGAGGAATGTAAGTAGTATGCATACTTTCTCCTTTTATCGGAATAACCATATGCATGAATTATATTTGCATAAAGGGTGATCCCACAAAGCTGGTTTACAATTTCTGAAAGGAATTGATTTTTGTTGAAATCAAATATTTTTAGAAAATATAATGATTTAAGCCTTTAAAATTTCCATTTTAAGGATTCCAATTGAAGAGGGTTTGATCAAACCACCTTAGATCAAACCCCCTTGGATAGAACCTCGCTAGTTTTAAACCATACCTATAAATGAGTCTCCTTTATGCCTATCAAAATGCTAATAAAAAATCACTTTTGATTTACCTTTTTGGGGATCAAATGAATTCATTTAAAATTTATTTGAAATGATTATGGTATTCCTCAAAATGATCTATCCCATGAATATAATTTTAATATGTTTTTCTTTTATTATGTATGTGTTTTTTTAGTTTTATTAAACATAGGATTTTCACCAAAAATCAAGCTCTCTGTTTTGCACATGTGGAAAAATAGAAAATTATCAAAAATAAATAAATTAAATATGTTTGTGCTGGGTATTGATGTCCTCAATCCATTAAAAAAAATAAAAATTGAATTTTGATACATACAGAAAAAGTTATGTTGTATACAGTCTGCCTATGTCTGAATTGCAATTGGTTTGACTTTGAAACTTTATTAAGGAAAAAATATTCAATAAAAAACTATGAGATCAAATGAAAGTGCTAGATATCATAGTTACAAATCTAAATTAGAAAAAATTATAATTTTATCCTTCATACAATTTTTTTTATGTTGTATACTATGAACATCACTTTATAAAAATGTTGTTTTCAGAAAAAATCGAGTTATCGTAGGACATGGATAAAGAAGTGCAATCTTATTCCAAAAAAAAAATTTTTTTTTTTTAGAATATACAGTCAAAATGTGATGAGACTCTAGTTTGCATCATCTTCAAATTCCTCACGGTTTAGCCATTATAGGTGCCTGAATGTGAAAATTTAGTTAAAAATAATAATTTCAGTGTCGAGTTTGGCCAAAAATTGTAAACCAATATTGTGGAATCACCCTAAACACTTGATGCATCATTTCCATTCTATATAATTTACTTGGCTTCTTTATTTTGTTGGAGTTCATCAATCCTTGTCAATGGTTGAACTTCGAAAAGGTCTATAATTACTATATTAAACTTATGCTCATTTGCGGGTTTTTGGTGAAATTGACTTTGGTTTATGTATGCTTGGCTATGGTCACTTCGTAACATGCTTAATCATTCTTTACTGTATATTTTTGTCTTATTTTTGGTTGATGTATGGTGGAAAAATTTTGTTTCCTCATCTTAGCATCTTAGAATGTCATGACCTTGACCCTGTTCTTATCCTCGTACACTTGAATTGATGGCGTTATGTACATAACATAATAGATGTTGTCTCTTGTTTGTTGGCTACCTTCCCAATGCAAGCGTCGAAATCTCCTTCTCTTGGTCACGACCAGTTGTATAATCTTTAGACCTATTAATAGAATGGACAGGAACAATTTTCAGACTCTCTATTCACACATGGTTAAGGCAATCTGTCTCTGGTAGATCTCAGTGTTTGGCATGTACACAAGGTTAAACTGTTGCTATCTTTTGTTTATTACAATGCATGGGGTTGATCCTCAGTTCACTCTTCTTTTACCATATATTCAAATGCGTTGTTTTGTTTCATTCATATTTTCATCCTCCATGGCGAGTCAGTTTGAGTTAATTCCGAACTCTGGTTCTATCTAGTTACCTTATGTTTTGAGGTTTGGATTTGACCTTTGGTTACACCAGTCTAACATTCATAAGTTAAGAGTGAGGCTAGTTCTTACTATAGTGGAAATTGAGATTAATGAAGTCTACTAGCAATTAACTCTACAATTATTGTAGGATAGTCATTAAATATTATAAGATAAATAATTCCTTCTTGATTTATAGAATGGTTTATTATTTATCTTATTGTAAATATAAATGTATTGAAGTAAGATATGAAATGATCTATCAATCGAGGCTAATGGTAATGTTTATCTTGTGATGTTTATTGTTTTATTAATTTTAATTAGTGCATGTGATTTTTGTTAATTAATCTAGAGATACTTAATTTAGAAATTTAGTTGGGATTAAAGTATTTGCTTAATGAAATGGATTGTTACTTAAATTATAAAGGTAGTGATTAAGGAATGGGTAATAAATTATTAGTGATGAGTCTTTTGATACTTGATTTGTTTCTTTTAATGATCAAATATATGTGTTCGATTAATGGAGGTGTTTATATTTAATTTTATCCTATCTTGGAGTGTGCTTTTGAAGTATCAATGATGAAGGAATGTTTTTATGATCTCTTATTCATTTAACTTAATTGTTAAGTTGGAAATGTGTTATTGAAATTATTGAGTAAGAATTGCACATTATGTTTAAAAATTCCTACTTGTCAATATTCTTTGTAGTAGGGTTTGACATTCTAATATTTGTTTTCCCAGAGGAGTTGATTGGTCGTTTTTCATATATGCTATGTTTTTAATATGGAGGCCTTGTTTTGATCTTGTATGGAAATGTGGATCTTGCATGTTATGTGTATGTATTATGGTTGGGCAAATTGTGTTTCATATCTATTGAGTACGTACTTGCAGAAGTTTCGCAATGTTGTCATTATGGTTATTTATTGGATCGATTGACTATAAGTACTTGTTTAAGAATTTCATGTTGCATGCATGTTGTCTTCTTGTTTTTTTTAATATTTATGAGGAGTTATACCTTAGGAGGAGTGGCTTCCATTAGGGGCCGGACCCGGAAGTGGTTGTAGGGGTAACCTCTAGGAAGTATGTTAATCAAGTGATAATTAAAATAAGCTTTTAGGGGTTTCGAGTAGCATCTCCTATTAATACACATATATTAACCCCGTTCATGAATCAAGTGCTTGTATGGGCTTGGGGTGAGTGGAAAGACTTGGAATGGAAAAAATCAACTATCTTGTCCCTTCAAAAGGTCTGTTGATCCCGCATGAGTGAGAGTGGGAATTTGAGATCGGTTGAGGTTGCCAGGGTGTATCTGAGAGAGGGGGTCAGTAACCTATGAAGATTGCATTGGGTAACCCATGTCAATCTTGTGTGATGGCATTCTTGTCCTTGTACTCTTGATTATTTTTCTTATGTTGTTTTACTTGTATTTGTGAGTCGCCTCTAGGAGTATGTTAGTTGTCTTGTCATTGTGATGTCATGTGTGTCGACCATGTTCTGTGTGATGTTATTCTTATTGTATGCTTTACTTGAGGAATTGTTCTATCTCCTAGCATGGGGGGTGGGATTTTGAGCTCCACATGGTTGGGAGGAACATGCCACTACTCCATTGGGTCCCCATATGGTATTTTGTTTATGATAGGTTTTCTTGGCTGGATCCAGATTGTACATCAGTTACGGAGTTGAGTTCCTTTGGCGAATTTGTGGTGTGGATGTCATCCTTTTCCTCATCTCATTCTTCTTTGTATCGCACTCATTATGTACATGAGTTGCCTTCTATATATATTGTTTCAATCTGAGATTTGATATAATCTCGTATGTTGTATTTAACTCTTCTTATTATTTTATTGAGCATGAATTTTCCTATGGTTTTATTATATGGTTATGTTATTGTAAAGTATTTCTGTTATCCATAGTAGTGTAGTTGTGGAATCTTGGATCATTTGTGGATGTTGTTGTCACATGTTATCTTTAAAAAAAAAAAAAAAATCTGTTGTTTTTGTGATTGTCCCAACATTTTCTGGGTTCCACGACAGAGCGTTACATAAAGTGTACCTTTACACTTACACATTAATATAGGGATTTATTAATTGAGTGAGGTTAATTTTCCTTAATTATCCCCTTTAAATTAAATCCAAGCCTACCTAAATGCAAATTCTAAGGGATAAAAACTAACATTCATAAATTCCATTTCATTAGACATAACTTTGGAAGATGTGTGTCCTAGGTGGGTGATGTAGGACTCATTCGACATAGGGTGAGTGGGTCCTCACTTAGTCCTATGACCCTAATTTTACATAACATTTCACCTTGTCTAGTATGTATCCTAAGGATTAATAGTGTACAAAACAAGCATATCTAGTCTTTAGTGCTAAACAAAAAGAACTTACCTTTGCTGTTGGTTTAGAATGTGAAAGCCTGAAACCTTTTAGGTGCTTAACTCCTCATTCCTACAAAGGACTTATGATAAGGTTCCCCCATATGCTTTCTGTTGTCACATATTTTGGCTATCATTTCTTGTTGTGAGAGTAAATTATTGCAACAACAATATAATATAGCCACTTAAATGAAAAAAATATTAGACTCAGTTTGCCTCTTTGACGGAACAAAAATCCTTACTATTTGGTAGCCAAAATGAATATCTTTAAAATGATTTTTCTATAGTTTTTAAAAGGTGCCGCTAAAAGCTCATGAAAATTTTATTCTAAAAGCTCTTAAGTAGCATTCAACAACTCCTTCTATTTTTGAATTTAATTTTTTTTGTCGCTATGCATGTTATCAATGAGTAGTATCCTTGTTGCAAGGCTCATCAAGGAGAACTATTTGGTGGCATGAGCTAAAAAAGGGTTGGAATGGTGTCAGGTTAACATTCTATCATTTAAGCATCCCAATCACCCGTCATGAAAGCGAACATTTTATTAAGGGTCATCTAAAGTTTTTAGAATCCACTGGCAATAGTAATTTTGAGCACTAAGTGTTTTGATGGCTTGCCTAGATATTTCAACAAGCAAGTTTCTATATAAAATCTCTAGTCCATTCATCATTGAGCTCATCTATAATGGTGGATTGAGTTGGTCATATCACACATGTACCTGTTGATCCACTTCGTACAACAACCTTGAAGAATATTAGTGGTGTTCTTGTTGAAGAAACCATTTTCTAGAGTGGGAAATATAGCTCAATATGGCTGCTAGGGACTACAACCTATAAAATAGAAAAAAATTATTAATTGTGATAGTTAGTGGATTGTATAATGCTAGAATCATAAAATGCATAGTTAGTGGAATGTATAATGCTAGAAGCATAAAATAAACTTTGATATTTATATAAAATAGTTAATAGTAGTCACATCATTTTGTGATTTACGTGTAGCTCAAAGAGGTTTGGTGTATGATGGTGAGAAGTCAAAACAATGCCAAATATTTCAATTGAGTAGATATTTAGCCAATAGGCTATTTGTGTGAACTTTAGTTAGAATTTTTGTTAGCCTACCTGATTTTTGAGCCTTCTAAGGGCCATGAAAAAAGTGGCGGATGTCTTTGAACTTTGGTCAAAAATTTTGTTAGTCGAGCTCGATTTTTAACCTCTTGACAGTCATGAAAAAGGTGGTGGAGGTAGTTGGTGTGCATTGGGAGTAGATTGGTGGATTTCCTGCTGCATGGATAGAGAAGGCCACGAAAATTAAATGTTGGTTTGCATCAACATTAGTTATTGTATGATTTTTGTGTATTGGCGATGGTTCTAATAACATTTGTTGTTTAAAACCTTGGGAAGCACAAAGAATGTCTACAATTTTTTTTATAAGGCATTGTTGGGTCTTGTTCTATTACTATACCTGCTATCAGAGCCATGAGCGAGGAGGGTAAGCTTCTATGAGGGTGCAAGTTCGATCAAGTGTAGTCCAACTTTTGTGAAGGTGGGTGGAGGTTATTCTATGAGGGTGCCCATTTTTGTAGGAAATCTAGCAGGAAGAGGTGTGTTTGAAGCAAGCAAGAAGAGGTGGATATCAAAACAACCCTTTGTAATATTGTCTCATTTGTGGTTCATGGTTTTTCGCAGGCTATATTGTTTGATTGTTTCAAATTTTGATAAGTTGTTGTTGAGAAAATAATATATAGTTTATGAAAAATGAATATTACTTCATTTATAGTTTATGTTTTGTGTCTATAGTTTTGCACAGGTTTTTTACTGTGAGTTTTGGTGGGTTTCTCTTTATGGCTTCCATTCTTTGGCTATTTTTGCAATGAAATAAATTTGCTAACATTATGCATTTTTTTTGCAAGGTTTGAGAAACAAGGCAGTGTAGAGAAAGCTAGCAAGAAGAGGTGTTTTTGCAGCTAGTGGGAAGAGGTCCATATAAAAAAAAAACCCTTTGCAATATTGTTTCATTTGTGGTTCGTGGTTTGTGGCAGGCTATATTGTTTGATTTCCGATAAGGTACTGTTGATTGTTTCAAAATTTGATAAGGTGTTGTTGAGAAAAGACTATATTATTTATAAAAATGAATATTTTTTGGTTTATGATTCATATTTTGTGGCTATGGTTTTGCATGGATTTGTAACTATGAATTTTTCTTTTTTTGGGGGTTTCTCCATCTGGGTTGACACTCAAACCAATATTGTTTCATTTATGGCTTTTGTTTTATGGTTATGGTTGCAACAAAATAAAATAGTTAATGTTATATAGTTTATGTTTGGTTCCATTGGGAATTGTTGATTATTATTCTCTATCATAGGCTATATATTGTTTCATTTTCAAAAATGTGTTGTTGAAAAGGCTATATTCTTTAAATTTTTGATAAGGTTATGTTGAGAAAAGAGTATATTTTTGCATGGGTTTGTTATTGTGATTTTTTTGTGGGTTTCTCTTTATGGCTTTTGTTTCATGGTTGTGTTTGCAATGAAATAAAAAAATTGATGTTATGCAGTTTTTGTCGATTGTTGTTGTCTAGCTTGGACTATATTATCTCACTTTTTATAAGTTGTAGTTGAAAAGGCTATATTGTTTCAATTGTCAATAAGGCACTGTTGAGAAAAGACTATATTATTTGTTAAAAGAAATCTATTTTTTTGTTTACAGTTGGTGTTTTGTGGCTATCGTTTTGCATGGGTATTGTGGCTATGGTTTTTTGGGTTTCTCCATCTGGGTCGGTGTTGAAACAAATAGTATTTGATTTATGGCTTTCATTTTGTGGTTATGGTTGGAACAAAATAAAATAGTTAATGTTATAGTTTATGTTTGACTCTATTAGACATTTTTTATTATTGTTCTCTAGCTTAGGCTATATTCTTTCTTTCTCGATAAGGTGTTGTTGAAAAGGCTATATTCTTTCAATTTTTGATAAGGTTTTGTTGAGAAAAGAGGATATTTTTGCATAGGTTTTTTGCTGTGAATTTTTGATAACGTGTTGTTGAAAAGGCTATATTGTTTCAATTTTTGGTAAGGTTCTGTTGAGAAAAGATTATATTTTTGCATGGGTTTGTTATTGTGAAATTTTGTGAGTTTCTCTTTATGGATTTTATTTTTGTGTTTGTATTTGGAACGAAATAAAATTATTAACATTATGCAGTTTTTGTCAATTGTTGTTCTATAGGTTGGGCTATATTGTATCTTTTTCAATAGGGTGTTGTTGAAAGCCTATATTGTTTCAATTTTCGATAAGAAACTATTGAGAAAAGACTATATTATTTGTTAAAATAAATATTGTTTCGATTATGGTTAGCGTTTTGTGGCTATAGTTTTGTGGGTTTCTCCATTTGGGTTGTTGTTGAAAGCAATATTGTTTGATTTATAGCTTTCATTTGGTGGTTATGGTTGCAACGTAATAAAATAGTTAATGGTATATAGTTTATGTTTGATTCTATTAGGAATTGTTTATTATTGTTCTCTAGCTTAGGCTATATTGTTTCATTTTTGATAAGGTTCTGTTGAGAAAAGAATATTTTTTTTGCATGGGTTTTTTATTGTGAATCTTTGTGGCTTTCTTTTTATGGCTTCCATTTTCTGGCTATGTTTGCAATGAAATTAAATTGTTCACATTTTGTGGTGATGGTTTTGCATGGGTGTTGTGTATTATTGATTCTAGTTCTCTAGCTTTCTCTATACTATTTCATTTTTGATAATGTTCTTTTCAAAAGGCTATATTGTTCCATTTTCGATAGGGTGCTATTGAGAAAAGACTATATTTTTGTATCTATTTGTTACCGCGCATTTTTGTGTTTTGTGGATTCCTCCATGTGGGCCATTGTTGAAATGAATATTGTTTGATTTATGCCCTATGTTTTTTCCCTATGGTTGCAATGCAATAAAATAGTTAGCTTTATACAGTTTAGGTCGATTTCCATAATGCAATGTTGATTGTTATTGTCTTGATTTAATATAGTTAACATTATACAGTTTATGTTGATTTCAATAAGGCATTGATGACTGTTGTTGTCTGGCTTAGGCTATATTGCTCTAGGTTGCCATAAGGTGGTGTTGAGAAAAGACTATTTTTGCATGGCTTTGTAACTATGATTTTTCATGTTTTGTGGGGTTTTGCATCTAGGTCAGTGTTTAAGTCAAATTACATTTTTGTGGATATGGTTGCAATGTAATAAAATAGTTAACATTATACGGTTTATGTTGATTTTGATAGGGAATTTCTGATTTTTGTTGTGTGGATTTAAAATAGTTAAACTTATACAATTTATGTTCATTTCCATAAGGCATTGTTGATTTTTGTTGTCTAGCTTAGACTATATTTTCTCATTTTCGATAAGGTGTTGTTGAAAAGGCTATATCATCTCATTTTTAATAGGGTGTTGTTTAGAGAAAGATATATTGTTGGTTCAAAGAATTATCATATTGTTTATGGTTTGTGTTCTATGGCTATTTGTTTTGTATGAGTTTGTCAATGTGATTTTTTGTGTTTTGTGGGTTTTTGCATCTAGGTCATTGTTGAAACAAATATTGTTTGATTTATGCCTTGTGTTTTGTAGGTGTGGTTGTAACTAAATAAAATAGTTAATGTTATATAGTTTGTGTTGATTTACATAGGGGATTTTTGATTGTTGTTCTCTAGCTTAGGTTGCATTGTTTTATTTTTTATAAGGTTCTGTTCAAAACGATACATTTTTCTGGTTTCAATAAGGTGTTGTTAAGAAAAGACTATAGTTTTGCATGGGTTTGTTATAGTGCATTTTGTGTGTTTTGTTAGTTTTACCATCTGGGTTACTATTGAAACCAATATCATTTGACTTAAATGGTTTCCATTTTGTCATTACGGTCACAACACAATAAAACAGTTAAAGTTATACAATTTATGTTGAATGTTGTTCTCTAGCTTGTTAGCTGATAGGATATTTGTGTGAGCTTTGGTCAGAACTCCCATCAACCTTCTTGGTTTTTGAGCCTTCCAATGACAATGAAAAAAGGTGGGAGATGTTCTTGAACTTTGATCAGAATTCCTCCAACTAGCTTGATTATTTGTCATCCTTCCCAGTTTTGAGGCCTTAACAACAACTGTGGGGAAAAGGTTGCGGAGGCACTTGGCGCATGTTGGGAATAGGTTGGTGGATTTTATACTTCATGGATAGAGAAGGCCAATGAAATTAAATGATGGTTTTCTTCAATATTATTTGTTGTATGGCTTGCATGTGCTACTGATGGTTGTAATAAAACCTATTGTTTATTCATTTGTGTCTTGCATTTAGTGGTCATGGTTGCAATGTAGCTTGATAGTTAATGTTATAAGATTTATTTATTTTTATATAGGGCATTGTCAAGTTCCTTTCTCTAGCTTTGGCTATATAGTTTCAATTTTGATCATGCAGTCTTAGGAAGATTATTTGACCTCTTCCTTGAATAGATTCAAAAAGGTTTTAAGCACATTGTATGTGGAAACTAGTGTTTCTTAATATGTTTAATATAAAGCTTATTATTGTGAAAAAATAATTTGAGGATGAAACAAGTAACAACTTTCTTCCCAAATAAAAATGCTATCTTCTCAAAAAAAAAATATAAATGTTTTGTTTAATATATAATTCTTATTAAAATGAATTCCACTCATGGTTCATATGATGCTTAATTATCATAACAAGGCGTTGAGATTCAAAGACTTAGTCATCAAATTTCAGAATAAAGACCTTAAGCTTCAATCAAGAACACACACATATAACCCAATATCTATATCTATATGTACATGTATGTATATATCTATTTATATATAGAATTATATATCTAAATAGATGTGTATACAATATTTTTTCCTCACTACATAACTCCTCCCTTTCAAATTTATGAAGAGAGGAAACATCCAGACTGAATTTTTGCTCAATTGACTCACCAAGAAGGCTACAAACTCAAATATTTGGTTGCCTATAATTTATAACCAAAGCTAAAGAACAACGGTCAACAATTCCTAATGGAGAACAACATAAACTATATAACATTACAACCATAACCACAAAACAAAAGCTTTAAATGAAACAATAATGGTTTCAACAACAGCATTGAAAATTATTTCCTGAACAACACCTTATCAAAAATGACCATATACACACATACACACCTACACATACATATAAAAATTCAAATAGTGAACACCAATTGTGCATATATAACACTATGTGGCAATCCAACCAGACAAGAAGCAAAAAACCATATTGATATACACAAATTGACATATCTATATAGAGATAAATGTGTAAACTCAAAGATACATGTAGAAAATGTATATGCAAACATACACACTCACACCGTAAATAGAAAAATAATGGTTTGAACAATGACTTAGGAAGGGTTTCATTTTAAAACCATCTTGAAATGGTGAAAGGCATAACTCCATGCGAAGGTAGAAGGTCATCTTACGTTGGTGTCCAACGCACAAAGGGGATTGTGGATGCAACAACAAAGGGAAGGAAGGTAGAAATGGTGAATATAGTAGCTTAGGTCATGAGTGGGGTGAAGGCCAGAGATGACCGAAAAGAAAATGTTGGGTAGAAGGGCCAAAATGACCAATAGCAAGGGGTATGTGGGTAATTCAAAGATGGTGGCAAGGATGAGGTGAAGTAGAAATCCTTGACACTGAGCTCACAGCTTGGTAGACCATCGATTGGTGGGTTTATCATGGTGGCTAATGTTGTCTCTATTGATCTGAAGTTGAGATGAAAGAGGAAAGTGGGTTTAATGCTTCTTCCTTCTCCTCACATGGGGTGATCTATTGGTTAAATGTTTTTTGGCCTTCCCTTCCTCAATTGCACTCTTAGATCTTAAAAGAATGAGAGCCTTTGATTACTGGTAAAGTTCATATTTGCCCCATGGCCAAGGGGATTTTTGCTTCTAAATTTGACAATGATCAAGATAGAAACAAAGTTTAATGTGATCACTTTTCTAGCTGGGAGGATAATTTTTTGTTGACATGATTAAGCCTTGGCATGTTGATTTCAACCCATCTTCTGAAACTTTCAATAAGATCTTGATTTGGGTTTCGCTTCTTAATCTTCCTCTCCATTTATGGTCTGATCCCCTTTTGGAGGAAATGGGTGAGGCTCTTGGAGATTTTTTGTTGGTGGATGATGAATCCTCTGATATTTTTCACTCCACTTTTTCCCACATATTAGTTGAAATGGATGTTTCAAAAGGGTTGCTTGCCAAAATTTTACTTAAATCTTCTAAGAGCTCTTGGGTCCAAGCTTTGGACTATGAAGGGATTCCCTTTTGATGTAGAAGGTGTTTTAAAATAGGTCATGTTGCTGCACAATGTTGTTTTGAGAAAAAATCCATGAAGGCTACATGGTGGAAAGGTGCTTCTCAACAAAATTATACGATTGAAAAGAAAGTTGAGCAACCTAGGATTTTTTCTAAGGTGGTTGCTTTGGATTCATAGGGCCTTGAGGCATCCTCTCCAGATGTCTCAAATGGAGGGGTTGTTGATGCTATGCAAGACTACAATGTTGAAACCCCTAAAGAGAAATATATTGGCCCTATGGCTGCCACTTCTGGTGACAGTGCTTCGACTATCATTTTTGGTGGCTCTCTTGACTTGGCCATGCCTGCAAGGACTAAGACAATAGTTGCAGTCATTCTTCTCTAGGATAATAGTGTGTTTTCTTGTCTTGATATGACAACACAAGTGGAAGAGGGTTGGATTACTATACAGGGAAAGAAATAAAAGTCCTCTAAGCCTCCTTTTGACATGACTCTCTACTCCCACAAGAGTAATTCTAAATGTAAATCTTAGTGGCTCTTGTTTGGGGGCTAGTTTTTGGTTGTCTGCTAGCTATTTTTCTTGTGGCTTTGTAGTTGGTTGTGGTTATTTGGCCTTAGTTGCTTTTTTATCCTAGGTTTTTTGTGCTTTCATGTCTTTATGTTTAGAAAACCTTTTGGTTGTGGGTTCCAGATCCATTCAAAATCTGTTTGTAAAGGGTTTCGGGTCCCTTCAAAACCTATTTTTTCCTCCATCAAAAATGACCTAAGAAATTATTTAATTCCAAGAGAACCCTATCAGAAAGGAAAGAATATTGCCAAAGCTACACACCAACTTTCAACAATACCTTATGGATAACAATGTCAATTCTATGACATATACTACTATACTACAGTTCAAATATGAAATGATATAGCCAAAGCTAGAGAAAAACACTCAACAATGGCATACAACCATTGAGAATAGTGAATACCAATTATGCAGATATTAGAGTACGTGGAAATCAAACCAGACAAGAAGAAAATAGCTATATTGATATTAAAAATTTGACATATCCATATTTAGATAAATGAATCACCTCAAAGATACATGTATGTAATGAATATATAGGCATACACACTAACACATTTGGATATATTGTTTCATGTTTTTAGATGCAAATAAATAGTGCATGTTATATATTTTATGTTGTTATCCATAAGGCATAGTCAACTATTGTTCTATGGCTTTCACTAAATTTTTGCATTTTCAAAAAGGCACTATTCAAACCAATATTGTTTCATTTATGCTTTGTCGTGTGGATAGAGAAGGCCAATGAAATTAAATGTTGGTTTGCATCAACCATATTTGTTCTATGGTTTGCATGTGTTGGCGATAGTTGTAATAACACCTGTTTTTTATTCATTTGTGGATTTCATTTAGTGGTCATGGTTGCAACGTAACCAGATAGTTAATGATGTGCAATTTATGTTGTTTTCCATAAGGCATTGTCAAGTGTCCTCTAGATTTGGCTATATTATTTCATTTTTTATAACAAAATCTTGGGAAAAATATTTGACTTCTTCCTTGAATAGATTCAAAAAGGTTTTTAGCACATTGTATGTGGGAACTAGTGTTTCTTATTATGTTTAATATAAAGCCTATTATTGTGAGAATTCATTTTTAGGGATGAAACAAATAACAAATTTCTTCCCAAATAAAAAACTATCTTCTCAAAACAATAAATATGAATGTTTTGTCTAATATATAGAATTATTATTAAAATAAATTCCACTCATGGTTCATATGATAATTAGAATAATAAGGTGTTGAAATTCAAATATTTAGAAATTGAATTTTAGAATAAAGACCTAAAGATTCAATCAAGAACACACACTTATAGCTATATATATGCACACATTTATATATCTATTTATATATAAACTGTTGTATCTAAATAGGTGTGTATACCATATTTTTTCCTTACTACATAAATCCTCCCCTTCAAATTTATGAGGAGAGAAAACATTGAGACTAAATTTTCTCTCAATTGACTCACTGAGAAGGCTACAAATTCAAATATTTTGTTGCCTATAATATATTTTCTGGTCCAAAGCAAGGCCTTATTATAGTCAACAAAAGGTTTGAATTCATTTCCTTCTTATCTAGTCAATTGAGGGAAAATTTAGTGTGTATATTTTCTCTCTTAAACGCTATTTATCATGAACATTAATTTGTGTATGGTTTGTGTGTGCTAGTGATGATTGTAATAACAACTCAACATTCAACAATTTCCTTTGAAAAATACATAAACTATTTTCCAAATACTATAGAAACAACCTTTTCAATATGCACATCTTCCCACACCTCTTCTTTTTTGTGTCAAATGCACCTCTTCCTACTTGCTTCTTCTCCACTCCCTATTTTCTCCATCGTCTGCAAAAAATGGGAAAATAATTATCACAACTGACACTTTTGTACTACTTTTGCAACCATCGCCCCCTGCAAGAAAACAAAATAACCTCCAACTACCTTCATACAAATTTCAAAACTAATGATCACACTTGCACCTTCACGAAATATTTCCCTCATCACTCACAGCTACGTTGAACAACAACGTAAACCCCTAGAATGACACCCAACAATTCCTTATCAAAAATTGTGCATAGGCCATTGTTAATTATTCTTCTATGGCCTTGAATAAATTATTTGATTTATGCTTTATGTGTGGTGGAAATGGTTGCAAAGTAATAAATTAGTTTATGTTCTTCTTGATAAGGCATTTTTAGTTATTTTTGTGTGTCTTTAAGGATAGTTCTTATTTGTCTATGCCTTAATAATGAATTTTTAGAATGGTAGGCTATATATTAAGGGCGAGATGAAACATTGGTCTCACTATTGGTTATAGTAGTGAACCAAAAATATATTATCCACCATAGTAATCAATGGTGACATTGACGTTTTTATTGTAGTTAATATAGAGGTTATTGTGTATATGAATGGTGTTTGCCTCTAATTTCACATAGATACATATCTATACATATGAAAAATAAAATGAAAGGAAACAAAAGAATCTCTCCTCTCCACTCTACCATATTGGTCCATGGAGTGTCATAGGCTATTACACAAATATCCATAGGTGGTCTTCAAACAAATGAATTTTGTCTACATCTAATGTCACAAACACACAAATCTACAGATAGGAAATATAAAATCAAACACAACAAAATGAGGCCTTCTCTCAACCTCATATTGGGTCATGGAGCCTAATGGGCTCTCACCAAACTCTTGAGCAAGAACATAAATAGTCCACAAATCTGATCAATGGTGAAATCAATGTTTCTTATTACACTTACTATATAGTATATCATTCTAACAACTCCTTTTTTGAGGCTGAAAGAAATAATAACTAAAAAGGTGAATTTAACACATGCAATACATATATATGAAGATGCAAAACAAAAGATAGACCAATATATATATATATATATATATATATATATATTTATTTATATATATATATATATATATATATATATATTTATATATATATATATATATATATATATATATATATATATATACATATATATATATATATATATTAGATGCATATATAAACACATTATTGATTGTACTCTATAAAAGATTATATTTTTTGATGAAACGAATATTGTTTGATTTATGCTTCACCTTTTGTGGTGATTGTTTTGAATGGGTTTGTTACTATGAATTTTTGTGCGCTGCAGGTTTTTCCATCTAATGTAGTGTTTCGTTTTTATTTTCTTATGTGCACATATGTATGTATATAAAATTAGATGGAGAAATATTCATATATACTTGGATTTATAGTACACATAATATGAAACATTTTCCATATACAATGTGTTGAAAATCTCTTCGAAGTTATTTAAGGAAGAAGTTCTAGAAATATGGTGGCATCAATGTTTGATACAACACTCAAAATATGGCTTATTATTCCAAAAATGTTTCAGTATGTATCAATGTTGTTTGAAACTTCTATGACATACATCCAAATCTATGCATGACATTGTTCATCAGTGTTTCTTTTTATGGCTTCGATTTTTAGGCTATGTTTGCAACGGAATAAAATTGTTGGCATTTTGTGGTATCATTTTGCATGGGTTTTGTGGCTATGGTTTTGCATGGGTTTTTGGTATTCTTGTTTTTTATTCTCTATCTTCCACTATATTGTTTCATTTCTGATAATGTTCTTGTTAGAAGGCTATATTGTTCCATTTCTGATAAGGTGCTATTGAGAAAATATATTTTTGCATCGGTTTGTTATTGTTCATTTTTGTGTTGTATGGGTTCCTCCATATTGGTCATTGAAATGTATAGTTTGATTTATGCCCTATGTTTTTTACCTATGGTTGAAACACAATAAAATAGTTAGACTTATACAGTTTATGTTGATTTCCATAAGGCATTGTTGATTTTTATTGTCTAGCATTAATATAGTTAACGTTATATAGTTTATGTTGATTTCGATAAGGCATTGCTGACTATTGTTGTCTGGCTTAGGCTATATTGTTTCATTTTCAATAAGGTGTTTTTGAAAAGGCTATAGTGTTCCAGGTTTTCATAAGGTGGTGTTGATAAAAGACTATATTTTTGCATGGCTTTGTAACTATGATTTTTTTGTGTTTTGTGGGTTTTTGCATCTGGGTCAGTGTTTAAGCCAAATTGCATTTTTGTGGATATGGTTGCAATGCAATAAAATAGTTAACATTAAATAGTTTATGTTTATTTTGATAGGGAATTACTAATTGTTGATGTTTTTATTTAAAATAGTTAACATTATATAGTTTATGTTGACTTCCATAAGGCATTATTGATTGTTGTTGTCTAGCTTAGGCTATATTATCTCATTTTTGATAAGCTGTTGTTGAAAAGGCTATATCATATCATTTTCAAGAGGGTGTTCCTTATAGAAGGCTATATTGTTTGTTTCAAGTAATATTATTTTGTTTATGGTTCGTGTTTTGTGGCTATGGTTTTGTACGGGTTTGTTAGTGTGATTTTTTGTGTTTTATGGGTTTCTACATCTTGGTCACTATCGAGATGAATATTGTTTGATTTATGCACTGTGTTTTGTGCGTGTGGTTGTAATTGAATAAAAAATTTAATGTTATACAATTTGTGTTGATATACATAGGGTATTGTTGATTGTTGTTCTCTAGCTTAGGGTGCATTGTTTCATTTTTGATAAGGTTCTATTGAAAAGGATAGATTGTTGTGTTTTCAATAAGGTGTTGTTAAGAAAAGACTATAGTTTTTCATGGGTTTTTTATAGTGCATTTTCTTGTGTTTTGTTAGTTTTACCATCTAGGTTACTTTTGAAACCAATATCATTTGATTTATGGTTTCCATTTTGTCATTATGGTTGCAACACAATAGAATATTTAATGTTATATAGTTTATGTTGATTATTTTTCTCTAGCTTGTTAGCTGATAGGCTATTTGTATGAGCTCTGGTCAGAATTCCCATTAGCCTTCCCAATTTTTGAGCCTCGTTGGTCTCCTATAATATTTTAACAAATAAGCCTTTATAGTTGTGATTTAGAGATTAGAAATCTAATCTGAATAGCTATCTCAATCATCATGACTGGGCATTTAAATTCTCAACCTAGGGACGTAAACTTGAAATAGGTCAACACTATATGTGCACTAAGAATCCAAAGTAGCCATATTCATCCTAGAGTTAAGAAAGACATAATACTGAAAGTAAATTTCTTGGAAGGAAATGACATATATGTTGAACATCAACCAATAACTAGGCTAAACTGAAATGCATGATAGAAATGAAAATTTGAGTGAAAAAAAATGAAACTACTTTGTTTGCTTTGGCTATAGGACTAGTCATAGAATGGAATTCTAGTGGCTATAGGAACAACCAATGTCTGATTCTTAACTAATAACCGAACATAAAATAATAACTAAACTAAACTAAGATAAAGGACATAATACTCACCAAGTGCCCCCCCTTGAATAAGTATTCCCTAAAACTAAGATAGACTCAGATGCATGAATTTATATCTTCATTTCATTTACTAGAAAACAAGAGTAAAAATGAGCAACATGATTGTATTACTGAAAATCTCAAGAGATCGATTACATCAAATTAAAGAATCTTCTATTTTCTATCGGAGTGATCAGAAGGAAAATTAGAGCCTTATATATCCAACCACCTAGCAAGGTGGTCAACTCCAGCAAAACACAAAGGACACCACATTAAGGAAAGCATGGAAAAGAGCAGGGGTGGCTACAAATGCACATAATCTATTAGACATGCTTGCCTTAACATGACTCTGGCACAACAGTAACACCAATTCTCACTCAAGAGCATTTAAAACTATTCTAATGTGGTTACACTTTGATCTGCATAAGGAATCTCTAGCCATTAGGAGTCTTCCCTCTATTAAATTACCACCTTGTTGACCGATATGGCACATGACCAACTAGCAAAATCTTCCCAAATTGCAGGTTTCCAATTAAATGCAAGACAATGTTAGCATGCACAAAAATTGCATATCCATAATCATCTTAAAGAGACATTCATTAATGACATGCAAATTTAACATAGTTAGTTCATATATCATGTCAATACCATTTGGAAATTATGAAAATAAGCTCTTGTCTAAAGTCTATAGTTTCAAAGAAATATTATGAAAAGATCAACTCCCAAGTATCAAAGTCTTAAGATAGTTGCAGGAAATAGACAACCCTATCAATAATTAGACCATAAACTAGAATCATCATCCCCCCAACCTAATATCTTGCTGGTCCTCTAACAGAGGAAGAGTTATGCTTTTTCTGGTCAATGCTCTAAAATTGGCAACTACAAGTTGTTCCACATCTATTTTTGTTGTATTTGAACTATGATCCCAATAGAATCCTTGTTGTCTCTCCAACTTCCTCCATCTCTATATTTCATTAGCAATGTCATACTTGTAAAACATGTAGTTTGGCACTGGTCACAATAGAATAAGAGGCTGAAAAATTAGTGAAGCCAAAATTTCCCTTTTGTTCTTCCAAGTGCTGCATATACCTATCAATTATTTTGACTGATGAAACATAGTTTTTTTGTGGAATGAGCCTCTGCTTGCTTCAAATAATCAAATAGGGTATTCCATATCTGTGAGAAGTATCCCATTATAGAGTCTCTTGTGGTCATTACCATATCTTCATATTCTTTGTTAATTTCCTCTCTCTTAGGAAGGATCCTATAGCTATAGCTTGCCGGTATAAAATTTGGTGCCAATCCTTAAAAATATCTCCTAGATTTCTAGACTCAGTCCTAATGGATAGGGGAATTCTAGATTCAACTTTCCTATAAGCCTTGTATTTCTTTCCCCAACTTACTTCATTTTGTATCAGGACATGAATGTCTGTAACTGGACATCCCCAACATATAGCATTGGATTCCACTCATGGTCTTTAGCTACAACAAATTATGTAAATAAAATTCAAAGAACAAATTTTTCATCTCAGGAGGAGCAATCCAAAAATCATTGAAAAATTTAGTAGGAGTCTCAATGGAGGGGTTCAAGCCTGAAACAATCTTTGCAAATTTGAAAGAAAGATGCTTCTCCTTTAAATACAAGGCAGAGACCCTTGAAGGAGCTCTGCATTCTAGTATGTGTGGTACTAAATTTATCATTTCATCCACCTTCTTCTTCAAAATAACAATCTTTGCATTCTTATCCTCCATCTCCTCATCTTTCTGTTCAATTTCCTTCTTTAGCCTACGATTTTCTTCTTCCCTTCTTTGTATTTCTTTCCATAAATTCAGAATTACCATGTTCATTGAAAAATAAGAAGGCATATGTACTCCTAACATGATTTTACTTGGCACTTGTGCTTGCTCTTGGTAGAGTACCAACCGCAAGGCTTCTATGTGCTTAGTCAATTCTAGTTGCAGGGCTTCAAGTTCTTGTTCTCTTGTTTCAATATGCGAGGCCTCTTGTTCTTGTTCTTGCTCATCCTACAGGAACTCAATCTACAAGAGCTCCCAATTTTCCTCACACACCTAGTTTTCAACTTGTTCCTCTATATTGGCAAGATTTTCTAGGGTTAAATTTGTTGCTTCTTCGAACACATTTTCTTATTCAACATTTACTTGCTCCATTATAGCTTATGTATCCTCTCATGGTGACTTTCCAGGTTTAGGGATTCCCTCAAGAGATACCCCAATGAATGGCTTAGCTGAATTTGATTTTATAGGATGGTTTCTTTGCCTTTCCTTTGCTACAAGAATAAAAGTATCATCCTTTCATTTCTTGGAGCTTGGAACTTCCTTTTCTTCCATTTTAATTTTATCTTTTCCTTCCTTTAGTTCTACCTTCCTCTTTTGTGCCCTAGTTTTCATTAAGGTGCCAAGAGGAAAATCATCATCAACATCAAGAGAGGAACTCTCTTTATTAGAATGCTTTGCCTTAGAAGAAAAAATATCAATAGTTTGTGTCATTGTAGGAAGGTTTCCATTAGGGCCCACATTAGAAGTTGAGGCACTAGGAGTGGACCCAACATTGCTCCTTCTTGTCCCAACCCTACGAGGTTGAGGAAAAACCCTAGGCCACAAATGTTCTGGTATAATTTGATCCATATTTAAAATTAATTCCCAAGATATATCAGACACATCATGCAAAGATTTCTCAACTAATAGTGTAATAGACAATGGTGGGACATGGAATTGTCCCTACCTTTCTAGGTCTTTGCTGGCATGATCGAAATAAGATGGAATAGCAAATTGGGCACATTGATTCTCCTTTTGTGCCTCATGTGGTTTAGGAGCTTAAAATGCACAAAATGTAAATTTAAATGATGACCTTTGCAAGTGATATACTTGATGAAATAGATTGCAACTTGCTTCCATAGCTCAAGTAGAGAAGTCCTCTTTGCTCCTTATTTGTCTATGCTCAACAGAGGGTCATTAAGTTCTATAAATTCGGTCCTAGCCGGCCTAGTGTCCCTAGTGGCAAGGTAATTTTCACCATCGATGGGTAGCCTAGGAACTTCTACAATTATTTCCTTCATAGCTGTGACTTCCATCGCTTTCACTATGTCCTTTCCTTCAAACAATGTTTCAGCGAATTCCAATGTAATATCTCCATCAAAACCATTGAGCTTTAAAAAATAGCCTAGCCATCCACAGTTTCTAAACTTAGTTAGGTAAGGTATATCTTGTAATAAAAAATCATGAACTATGGGTTCATTTTGAATCAGCCCACCTCTGATTGTCTGCAACCAAATAGTTACTCTACAAATTTTTCTTCCTATAATTTTTTTCTAAATTCCAAACTTCTCCTTCTTGCAACTCTGTTTAATTTCCAATGCTAGTGTTGTTTTAATTTTGTCTTTTGTCTTAGATTGTGGTAGGAGCAATACAAGCAATAAAAGAGTAATAAATTTAGGCTATAATTAAGGAAAATGGTGGCGAAGGATTGCATTTCGCACATATGAGCCATCATCTTAGAAGTCAAATTGGCTCAATGACTTAAATATTTTTGACATGAACCAGCACAAACAAACATGTAGACATGATATTAACACATACCCCCCAACCTAAATTTTCACATGTGTCCTCACATGTGAGCTGGAATGTTGATTTGACAAGGGTAGGGAATAATTGCATGCAATGATGAATGTTCCATATTAATTCACAATGATTAAATAAATGCACTAAAAGAAAATTAAGGTATAACAATTAATGTGCACATACCTGAATTCATGGAAAATTTATTGCAAAGATCATGGAGAAAGTATCAGTCACTATTCAAGAAATGAGAAGCAATTAATGAGAGTGGAGAGGAATGAGGTGGAATTAAATGAAGTGAAGTGAAATGATGGTGGTGAGGTGGAAGAGAGAGAAAAGTAGAATGAATGGGCAGATGGGTGAAGAGGTGGAACCCCACAAGGTGGGAATCTTTATTATTAGAAGTTATGTACCTTAATTAGCCTGAAGAGGGGACACTAGGTCCACTTCCTTTGGTTGTACGAGGTTCGAGTGTTGATTGTTGAGTGAATTGTTGTAGGAACTCTTCCTTGGAAGTTGTCTTGTGATTTAATCTCAAGCGATGAAAATTCACCAGTAGCTTAAACCTAACATGGTCAATGGTAGTAAGTTGAACAACTCCATTGGAAAATACTCCAGCCACCTCATATGGGCCAAGCCATCTTGTCTATAATTTTCCTGCATTATCCTGATATCTTGAATCGTAGAGAAGTGCCCAATGTCTAGGTCAAAATTTCTTATCCTTGATGAATTTATCATGCCACTATATTCACTGAGTCTGGACTACCTCTTTGTGATGTAAAGATGCCTTCCTCATCTTATCCAAAGAATTCAGCTACATGATTCTATCTCTTTGTGCTTCATAAATATCCATGCATAATTCTATTGTAGTCCTAAGAGTCTTATGCTCACATTCAATGGGCATCATGGATGTGGTTCCATATAGTAGCTCAAATGGAGTGAATCCTATAGCTGTTGTGAAGGTGATTCTATAGAACCAAACAACTTCTATTAGTCTTCTTGCCCAATCCTTTTTATGGATAGCTACTATTTTGGTCAGAATGGCTTCAATTTCTCTTTTGGTCACCTCAATTTGGCCATTGGTCTGGGGGTGATAAGGAATAGACTTCCTATACCTAATGTTGTACTCATTGACCAGTCACTATCTCTCTTAGAACCCCATAGCATGTGAAAATTTCTTCCTACAAAAATTATGGAATCTTTTTATCTCTTGCATGCTTCATGGCCTTAACTTCTACCCATTTAGTTACATAACCAATGCATACCAAAATATAGGATTTACCTTTTGATGGATGATGAATAGGTCCTACAAAATCCAGTCCCTAAGTATCAAATGAAGTGATTACTACTTGGGGGTAAAGTGGCATCTCATCAGATTTGGTTGGTCAGCCCATCCTTTAACATCTATCACACCTCCTTGTATACTTCCCTACATCCTTGTGGAGTGTTGGCCAGTAATATCCTATGTTTAAAATTTTCATTATTGTCATCTTGGATACAAAATGTCCTCCACAGGGTTCATTGTGGCATGCATGTAGAATATCAGATGTCTCATCTTCCCTCACACATCTCCTCATGACCTTGTCAGGTCCAATGTAGAACAAACATCCAAAAATCCATGAGAAAGGAAAATATTTTTCAATGAGTACTCTCCTCTCTTTTGGAGAAAAGTGAGGAGGGACTCTCCCTATGAAAATAAAACTAGCTATGTCAACATACTAAGGTGAAAATAAGTTCTCATCAAGGAAATAATCATCTATGACTTGATTATCCTTTGATGTGGCCAACCTTGAAAGAAAATTTGTAACAAAATTGGATTTCACTAGTTTTTCAACAATGGTTATGTCAAATTCCTACATCAGCAATAACCATCTTGATAGCCTTCCTAAAATTAAAGGTTTGTTCATGAGGTATCTAATGGTTGCATGATCGGTGTGCACAAAGACTTGGTAGCCGGTTATGTAATTTCTGAATTTGTTTAAATCATAGATCATTGCTAGCATTTCTTTTTTTTTCATAGTATAGTTGAATTCATCTCCTTACATATTTTTTCTAACAAAGTAAATGGAGTTTTAAATAGATCATTTCTATCCTAATATTTATCCTATAGCATATTCTAATGCATTTGTATGGATGTGAAAAGTAAACTCCTAATCAGGTCCCTTGAGTATAGGAGCATGAGTTAAAGATGTTTTCAAGTTAGAAAATGCCTTTTCATAGCCTTATGTCCATTGGAACTCAACATCTTTAGTTAAGAGATTATACAATGGTTCTACCATTTTGCTGAAGTATTTGATAAAGCTCCTATAATAACGTGCATGTCCTAAGAAACTCTTGACATCTTTTTGTTTTGCAGGGATAGGTAGATTGGTAATTACCTCAATCTTTGCAAGATCTACTTGAATTCCTTTGTGAGAGATGTAGTGGCCAAGAACTACACCTTCCTACATCATCGTGAAGCACATATCACTATTTAAAGATAGGTTGTGGTCTTCACATATTTGTAGGACTCTCTTAAAATTTTCCAATGCTTCATTGAAATCGACACCATAAGTAGTGAAATCATCCATATAAATTTCCATGCAATCATGAGAGATATCTAAAAAGATGCTAATAACTACCCTCTGAAAAGTTGTAGGTACATTGCATAAGCCAAATGGAAGTACTAAGTAGGAATAGGTACCTTATGGATGGGTAAAGGTGATCTTCTCCCTTTCCTCTAGTCCAATTTGGATCTGGTTGTAGCCATTGAATCCATCAAGAACAGAAAAGTATTGCTTTCCTATAAGTGAGTCGAGAACTTGATCTATGAATGGCAAGCGAAAATGGTATTTTTTGGTGGTAGAGTTAAGTTCCCTATAATCAATACAAACTCACCACTTCCCTCCTTTTTTTGGGCACAATCACTAATGGGGTAGATAAATCCTACATCTAGCAATTTCCGCAGTTCCCCCTTTACTATTTTTCTCAATGCAGGGTTAATTCTTCTTTGTGGCTGCCTCACTAGTGTACAATCATCTCTTATGCATATCCTATGAGTTCAAATATTATGATCCAATCCCTTCATATCATGATAGTCCCATTCAAATGCATTTTGGTGGGCCTTCAGTAAGTTTTCCAATGACAACTATTATTCTTCACTCAATTTACAATTGATATTCAGATGTTTCCCTTCGTACACTTGCACTTGTGTAGTTAAATCTACCATAGATGCTTCACTAATTCTTGGTACCTTGAGTTCATGTGGCAATAATGTGTGAAACATACCTGTTGTTGTAAGGAATTCAGCTGTAGCAAAGGAATCTTTAGGATGAGCAGTTGCAAGAACAACGGTTGTGGGAAGAGAGGTTGTAGGAAGAGTGGCTACAAGAAGAGCAGGCAAGAGTTTTTTCACTATATTAGTAGAATTAGATACATGAAAGGGTGATTATTCCTCAACCTCATAATGGTTCTAAATTATTCTATACATATCTTCATCTTCTTCTTGAAGCTATAGGAAAGGACTTATGTTGAACATCATAAGTTGTGCCACATAATAAACTTCCTTGGCCTCTTCACCAACATGTGGCTATACTGGATCATCCTTATCATGGGATGGTTGAGTGAGAGGGTAGAAAATAAGATTTTTAGTGCTCTTTCCATAAAAAATGGTCATGTCTTCTATTTGGAATCCAATATAAGAATCTATTGTTGCTAACCATGGTCTTCCAAGAATAATGGGGTACCCACTTAGTGTGGCTTTAGGAGAAAGAATCATAAAATCTATTGGGTACTCCCAAGAGTCTAGAGTTACTACTAGATCTTCCACTATACCATCAGGTGTAATAGTAGAACTGCCAGCAAGCTGTAGGATAGTAGGATTAGGTCTTATGCTTATAATATTTAGTTACTATAGGATGTCCTTAGTCATAGCATTTACTGTTGCTTTGAAATCAATAAGAGAATTCTTAATCTTCATCCCATTTATAACAACTCCTACCGTGGGACTCCCTAGGTCATGATACTTGGGAACCGTCACTTTCTCGAGCATAATATTAGAAATTTGTCCCACCACATGAACTGGAGTGGGTTCTTTCTTCTTCTTTCTTGTCTTCTTAAGGCATGCTTCCTTGGTTGCCTTGCCATATATGGGAAGATATTTTATAGCCTGAAATAGAGATTTTTGGACACATATATGCTTCAAATGATCTAAGATGTCAAAATTTCTATCATCCTTTTCTTCCTTTTATTTCACAACTTCCAACCTCTGACGAAATGGTGGTTCTAGCTCAGTCTGCTTGACTAGAACTGGTTCAAGATTTTTAGATGCACCTGGCTGAATAGGGAAATTTAGAGGCTCCTCCTCTTCCATGTGAATCTCAGTGATAATAGGTGTGGAAGGTGATGGCGAAGTAGTTCCTAAACAAAAATGGATGTCACTTACACTCACAACATATGTAGGGAATTGATCTAGATCAGTAGAGTACACTGGTTGTTGTTGTGGTTTATTATTTGGGTTATGTGTGGGTTGGGCTTGTAGATGAGTAGGTTTAGCTGCATTTGAAATTGAATTAGCAGAAGGAGTCATTTATATCAGGTTGTTGGGGCTGAGAATGTGGTTGCATTTGATTGGTTGACTAGTTTGGCCATTGTTGTCCTCCCCTCCATTGAGATGTTTGCTGCCATTTTCCCGAAGGTGGCTGCTAATTACCTCGAGGTTGCTTCCACTGGGGTGGAGATTTTTGGTGATTGGTCCAATCATGTGGAGGGTTACTCCAAGTTTGTGGTGGATATCCTAAATAATTGGATGAATATGGTGGTTTCCATTGATTACTAGATGAATAAGAATTCAAATATGGCCCAAAAAAAGATAGTGGATTAGGTGGCATACCCTATATTACATCCCAATGCCTCCTTTATGAAACATAGTAACTTGGTCATCTTCATCCTAGATTGGCTTGAAATTGTGTCATTTTATTTTTGTCAACATTAGCTATCATCTTGCATTTACATTCCTTCTTTTGTCTGCAATGAGGGCAATATTCTACCAACATTGCCTCCGCCTCCTCTTAGTTCTTCTTTGCCTAAAGTGAATCCAACTAAGTAGCCAGATTGTTTATGAGATCCTACTTGAAATCTACCAATAAGTGAGTAATCTCCATCCTTGAAACTCCACTGGTGGATGACTTACCCATAGAAGGTTTGTAAGCTCTCCCTTTCTTTGAAGCTACCCTAGAATAGTTCTGACATATCTTCTTGATATCCTCCCAAGGAACTTGGGTGATATCTTCTCCTCCCATTAGGTCCAAGGAATCTTTGAAACTTTCATTAATTCCTCTCAATAAAATTACCTTCTATGATTCTTCATTGACTGTATGGTGTGGAGATTTCTATAGGGAAAACAAAAACCTTGGAATATAATCCTCTAGGCTCTCATCCTCCTTTTTTTGCATTCTAAAAATGTCATCTCCTCTCATGTCACTGCCTCTACAATAATTTTTGTAATTGTCAAGGAAAATTTTCTTCATTCCTTCCTAAGTTTCCATAGTATCTCAACATAGGCTCATGAACCATCTTAATGCAGCCCCTTCCAAGGTGGTAGGGAATAGCTTAAGCCAATGGGAATCACTGGTATAGTCATAAATTTTGTAGAGTATATCAAACTCAAACAAGAGTGTATCAGGATCTTATGTGACAAGTCTATAGAACTTAGAAAGGATGGAAGTAGGGATATTATTGAGGTTGTAAACTTCATTTTGATGAGAAAAAGGGAAAGGAAAATCTAGTCGGTTAGGTATGTTAGGTCCATTTCCATTTGCATCCCCCATGTATGCTTGATGAATTTCTAAATAAAAAGGGTCTTCAAACAGATTTTGATCTTCAGAGGAAACTTCAAAATTGGTCAGATCTAGAAATGTATCAACAAAGAGGTGTGGCTCTTTTATAATTGGTTTCTTGGTAGGTTCTGATACTAAATTATTTGGAATAGATCAAGATTTTTAGGGAGGAATCTCCCATGAGCATCTCTTCTTCTTTCTCTATGCATATGGTATCAGTTTTAGCTAGCTCACACAAAGAATTGAAAAAAGAATAAGGGGTCAAAAATCTTCTAAAAAAGGGGTATACTAAGAAAAACTTATAGAAATACTACAACAAGGAAAAATATCAATGACTCCCAAGAACATCCTATTTTCACACCATCCCTGATAACATTGCCAAAAAAAGTTCCTCCTATAATGTTTTAACAACTAAGCCTTTACAGTTGTGATTCAGAGATTAGACATCTAATATGAATAGCTATCTCAATCATCATGAAGCTGCAATTAAATTTTCAGCCCAGGGATGTAAACTTTTAATGGGTCAGCACTGTATGTGCATTAGGAATCCAAAGTAGCCATATTCATCCTACAACTAAGAAAGACATAATAATGAAAGTAAATTGCTCGGAAGTAAAGAACATAAATGCTCAACATCAACCAATAAATAGGCTAAACTGAAATGCATGACTGAAATAAGAATCTAAGTGAATAAAAAGGGAACTACTCTATCTTCTTTGGCTATAGGAATAGACATAGAATTAAATTATAGTGGCACTTGAACAATCAGTATTATATTCTTAACTAATAACTGAATAGAAAATAAAAACTAAACTAAAAAAGGCTAAAGGATGGAATACTCACCAAGTTGCCCCCCTTGGATAAGTATTCCATAAAACTAAGATAGACTAAGATGTACAAACTTATATCTTCATTTCACTTCCTAGAAAACAAGAGTATAAATGAGCAACATGACTGTATTACTAAAATATCAAGAGAGTGATTAAATCAAATTAAATAATCTTCTATTTTCTATATGAGAGCTCAAAAGTAACATCAGAGCCTTATTTATCTAACCACCTAGCAAGGTAGTCAACTCTAGAAAAACACAGAGGACACCACATTAGGGAAAGCACATAAAAGAGTAGGGGCGGCTACACATGCACAAAATCTATCATACATTCTTTCCTTAACACGACTTTAGCATAATAGTAACACCAAAACTCACTCAACAACATTTAATACCATTATAAGGTGGTTACACTTTGATCTTCATGAGGAATCTCCAGCCATCAAGAGTCTTCCCTCCTTTAAATGACCACCTTGTTGACCGATATGGCACACAACCAGCTAGCAAAATCTTCCTTAATTGCAAGTTTCAAATTATCTGCATGATAATGTTAGTGCACACAACAATCGAATATCCATAATCATCTTAAAATGAAATTCATTAATCACATGCAAAGTTAACACAATCAGTTGATATAGAATTTCAATATCATTTAAAATTATGAAAATAAGCTCATGTCCAAAGTCTATAGTTTCAAGGAAATATTATGAAAAGATCAACTCCCAACTATCAAAGTTTGAAGACAACTGCAAGAAATAGACAACAACCCTATCAATAATTAGACCATAAACTAGACTCATCAAGCATTCTGACGACCCTGAAAAAAGGTGGAAAATATCCTTGAACTTTGATCAAAATTCCCATCATCCTTCCTGATTTTTTTGCCTTAACGACAGTCATGGTAAAAAATTTGTAGAGGCACTTGACATGCATTGGGAATAGGTTGGTTGATTTTCCACTACATGGATAGAGAAGGCCAACGAAATTAAATATAGGTTTGAATCAACATTATTTATTTAATGGCTTGCATGTGCTTGTGATGGTTGTAATAACACCTACTCTTTATTCATTTGTAGCTTGCATTTAGTGGTCATGGTTGCAATGTAACTAGATAGTTAATGTTGTGCAATTTATGTTGTTTTCCATAGGGCATTGTCAATTGTCTTTCTCTAGCTTTGGCTATATTGTTTCATTTTTTATAACGTGATCTTGGAAAAATTATTTGACTTCTTCCTTGAATATATTCAAAAGAGGTTTTCAGCACATTGTATTTGGAAACTAGTGTTTCTTATTATTTTTAATATAAATCCTATTATTGTGAAACTTCCTTTTTGAGGATGAAACAAATAACAACTTTCTTCCCAAATAAAAAACTATTTTACCAAAACAATAAATATGAAACTTTTATTTTCCTTTCTGAATAATATTTTATTTAATATATAATTCCTATTAAAATGAATTTCACTCATCGTTCATATGATGCTTAATTAACATAACAAGGTGTTGAGAGTCAAAGATTTAGTCATCTAATTTAATAATATAGACCTTAAGGTTCAATCAAGAACACGGACATATAACTAGATATATATCTATATGTACACACACATTAATATATATTTATATATAGACTGATATATCTAAATGGATTTGTATACCATATTTTTTCCTCACTACATAACTCCTCCCCTTCAAATTTATGAAGAGAGAAAACATCCAGATTGAATTTTCCCTCAAATGACACACATAGAAGGCTACAAATTCAAATATTTTATTGCTTGTTATATAGAACCAAAGCTAGAGAACAATGGTCAAAAATTCCTTATAGAGAACAACATAAACTGTATAACATTACAACCATAACTACAAAACAAAATCTTTAAATGAAACAATAATGGTTTCAGTAGAAACATAGAAAATTAATTACTGAACAACACCTTATCGGAAGTGACCATACACACACATAAACTCCCACACATACATATAAAAATTCAAATAAAAAACACCAATTGTGTAGAGATAACACTATCTGGAAACCCAACCAAAAGAGAAGAAAACAACCATATTTATATAAAAACTTGACATATCTATATATAGATAAACATGTAACCTGGAAGATAAATGTAGAAAATTTATATGAAAAAATACACACTCACACCATAAATAGAACAATAATGGTTTGAACGACCTAGTAAACTTTTTTTTCCAAGAGAACCCTATCAAAAAGGAAAGAATATTGTCAAAGCTACAAACCAAATTTCAACAATACCTTATGGATAACAATGCAAATTCTATGACATATACTACTATATTGTGGCTCGAATATGAAATGATATATCCAAAGCTAGAGAACAACACTCAATAATGACATATAAACATTAAGAATAACAAATACTGATTGTGCAAATATAAGAGTATGTGACAATCAAACTAGACAAGAATCAAGTAGCTATATTCATATTAAAAACTAGACATATCCATATTTAGATAAACACATCACCTCAAAGATACATGTATGTAATGAATATATAGACATACACACTAACACCTTTGGCTATATTGTTTCATGATTTTAGATGCAACTAAATAGTGCATGTTACATAGTTTATGTTGTTATCACTAAGGCATATTCAACTATTCTTCTATGGCTTTTGCTACATTGTTACATTTTGAATAAGGTACTATTCAAACAAATATTTTTTCATTTATGCTTTGTCGTGTGGATAGAGAAGGCCAACAAAATTAAACGTTGATTTGCATCAACATTATTTTTTCTATGGTTTGTATGTGTTGGCAATGGTTGTAATAACACCTTCTATTTATTCATTTTTGGCTTGCATTTAGTGTTCATGATTGTAGCATAACCAGATAGTTAATCATGTGCAATTTATGTTGTTTTCCATAAGGCATTGTCAATTGTCCTCTAGCTTTGGCTATATTGTTTCAGTTTTTATAACACAGTCTTGGGAAAAATATTTGAATTCTTGCTTGAATAGATTCAAAAAGGTTTCTAGCACATTGTATGTGGGAACCAATGTTTCTTATTATGTTTAATATAAAGCCTATTATTATGATAATTCCTTTTTGGGGATGAAACAAATACCAATTTTCTTCCCAAATAAAAAACTATGTTCTCAAAACAGTAAATATGAATATTTTGTTTTCATTTTTAAATAACGTTTTTTTTAATATATAATTCTTATTAAAATGAATTCCACTCATGGTTCATATGATACTTAATTACCATAATAGGGTGTTGAGAGTGAAAGATTTAGTCATCGAATCTTAGAATAAAGACCTTAAGGTTAAATCAAGAATACACACATATAACCAAATATATATATCTATATGTACACATGTATATTTCTATTTATATATAGACTGGTATATATAAATAGATGTGTATACCATATTTTTTCCTCACTACATAACTCCTCCCCTTCAAATTTATGAAGAGAGCAAACATCCCGATTGAACTTTATCTCAATTGACTCACTGAGAAGGCTACAAATTCAAATATTTTGTTGCCTATAATATATTTCCTAGTCCGAAGCAAGGCCTTATTATAGTCAACAAAAGGTTTGAATTCATTTCTTTCTCAGCCAGTCAATTGAGGGAAAATGTATTGTAGATATTTTCTCTCTTAAACACTATTTGTCATGAACATTAATTGTTGGATGGTTTGTGTGTGCTAGTGATGGTTGTAATAGCAACTCAACAATCAAAAATTCCCTTTGGGAAATAACTTAAACTATTTTCAAAATACTCGAGAAATGGTATTTTCATTATGCAACTCTTCCCACCCCTCTTCTTGCTTGCTTCAAATTAATCTCTTCCCATTTTATTCTTCTCCACTCCCTTCTTTATCCATAGCCTACAAAAAATGGGCAAATAATTATCATTGTAACCGAAACTTTTGTACTACTTTTGCAACCATCACCCCCTACAAAAAAAAAAAATAACCTCCAACCACCTTCACAAAAATTCCACAACTAATGATCACACTTGTACCTTCATAGAATATTTCCTTCCTCACTCACATCTATCTTGAACAACAAGATAGACCCCAAGAATGACACCCAACAATGCCTTATCAAAAATTGTACATAGGGCATTGTTGATTGTTCTTCTATGGCCTTGAATAAATAATTTCATTTATGCTTTATGTGTGGTGGAAATGGTTGCAAAGTAAAAAATTAGTTTATGTTCTTGATAAGGCATTCTTATCTTTGTTTGTGTGTCTTTAAGGATAGTTCTTATTTTTTTATGCCTTAATAAATATTTTTTAGAATGGTAGGTTGTATATTAAGTGTGAGATGAAACATTGGTCTCACTATTGGTTATAGTGGCAGACCAAAAGTACATTGTCCACCATAGTAATCAACAATGTTATTGATGTTTTTTATTGTAGTTAATATATAGGTTGTCGTGTTTATGAATGTTGTCTACCTCTAATTTCACATAGATACATATCTTCACATAGGGAAAATAAAATGAAACATAAAAAAGGAAACTTTTCTCTCCATTGTACCATATTGGTCCATGGACTATCATAGGCTGTTACACAAATATATCTATAGGTGGTCTTCAAACAGATGAATTTTATCTACATCTAATGTAAAAAACACACAGATATGTAGATAGGAAAATCAAACACAATAAAATGAGGCCTCCTCTCAACCCTATCATATTGAGTCATGGTGCCTAATGGGCTCTCACCAAACTATCAATCAAGAACATACATCACCCACCACTTTGATCAATGGTGAAATCAATGTTTATTATTACACTCACTATATAGTCTATTATTCTAACAACTCATTTTTTGGGCTGAAAGAAATAATACATGAAAAGGTGTATTTAACACATGCAATGCATATATATGCAGCTGAAAAATAAAAGCTAGATTCACATATATACACATTTTTCATTGTACTCTACAAAAGACTATATTGTTTGATATATGCTTCACCTTTTGTGGCGATGATTTTGGATGGGTTTGTTATTGTGAACTTTTGTGCTCTACAAGTTTTTCCATCTGATGTAGTGTTTCATTTTTCTTTTCTTGTGTGCACATATGTATGTATATAAAATTAGATGTAGACAAAATTCATATATACTTTGCTTTATAGTACGCATAATAAGAAACATTTTTTCCACTTACAATGTGTTTGAAAAGCTCTTAGAAGTTATTTAAGGAGGAATTCATACAAAGATGGTGGCATAAATGTTTGGTACAACACTCAAAATATGTCTTGTTATTTCAAAGAGGTTTTAGTATGTATCAATGTTGTTTGCAACTACTATTACATACATCCAAATTTGTGCATGAAATTGTTCATAAGTGTTTCCCTTGCAACCATTGACACCACACGCAAACCATCAATACCCTATGGAAATTAACATAAAATATATCCATTCGTTGTGGAGTTTTTGTGAAGCATGTTGGAGGATTTTTTTTTTTGCATGGGCTAATGACTTGAAAAGAAATTGAAAACATCATAGTTTGCGGAAATAAAGCTAGACAAGAATAAAATATCTATATTGATATTAAAAACTAGACATATCCATATTTAGATAAACATATCACCTCAAAGATACATGTATCTAATGAATATATAGACATACACACTGACACCTTAAATGAAACAATAATGGTTTCAACAACATCCTAGGGAATTCTTTTTTCCAATAGGACCTTATCAGAAAGGAAACAATATAGCCATAAAACATCAACTTAAAGGGAAATGACATATGTAATGAGGTCAAGCTAATTGAATATGGAAAAAAATAACCAAAGGTATATAGAAAGAATCAACAATTCCCTATGGAAAAAAATTCATATACTTATATCACAATGAAGATGAAAAAGTGCTTGCAAACTCCAACTTAAAGAGGAACAATGCAACCAATGAATAGATAGGTAATCTAAAATAAAACAAAAGAAACGAACACCTACTCTCCAACCTACCATATTGGGTTATGGAGCCCCATCAAATCTCACCAAGAACCACAAATAAAAAAATATTGCAAAGGTTTTTTTCAATATCTACATCTTCTTGCTTGCTTCAAACACACCTCTTCCCACTAGCTTTCCTAAAAAAAATGGGCACCCCCATAGAATAACCTTCGCCCACCTTCATAGAAGTTGGACAATGCTTGATTGGACTTTCACTCTCGAAGAAGCTTACCCTCCTTTCTTACGGCTTTGATAGTAGCTATATCAAGAGAAGGAGACCCAAGAATTCCTTATGAATTTTTTTGCAAATATTCACTATGTTTCATGATGTTTTAAATGACAGGTGTTATTACAACCATTGCCAATTTACATAGAATGCATAGAAAAATTATGCCATGCAAAAAATAAAAATAGGCTCCAACCATCTTCACAAAAATTCTAGAAGAGATAATTTCACTTGCATGTTCACAGAAGATTTCCCTCCTCACTCACACCTTTCATAGAAGGTAAAGCCATAAAACCAAACCCAACAATCCCTTGTTAAAAAATTACATAGACATTCTCTATGTTTTATGAGGATTTAAATGGTAGGTGTTACTTACAACCATTACCACTACATGAAAACCATACAGTTATCAAAATTTGACAATGCCAAACCCATTGAAAACATTTGTCACAAAATTTGAACAATAAATGAAATTGTATTGGTCTCAACAGTGGCCTAAATGAAAAATCCACAAAAACATAACAATTCATAGTAACAATCCAATAGAAAAACAAACAATATTTCCTTCCAACTATCGCGGCTACACTGATTCAATAAATGAAACACTATACCCTAAGTTAGAGAGCTACAATGAAAAATAGCCTATGGAGACTAACATAAACTATTTTCAAAACTTTGTTACTTTCAATAGTGACCTAGATGGAAAAACCCAAAAAACACCATAATTCACAACAACAATCCAACAAAAAAAAAAAACAATATTTCCTTCCAACCATCGTGATTGCACAGAGAGCATAAATGAAACAATATACCCTAAGCTAGAGAACAACAATGAGCAATGGACTATGGAAAATAACATGAACTATTTTTCAAATACTCTAGAAAGGTTTTTCCAATATGCACCTCTACTTGCTTACTTCAAATGTACCTCTTCCCGATTTACAAAACCAATAAAAATATCTTGGTAATGGCACTATCAATCAGAGTGATGGAAAATGTATGGCCCCTATGCACAAATATGCATGTATGTTATAGTAGACGCACACACCAATGATTCCATAGGACATTGGTGATTGTTGTTCTCTAGTTTAGGGTGTATTGTTTCATTCTCGATGAGAGGCTGTTGAATAGGCTATATTTTTTGATTTTCACTATTTCTTTGCGAATCATATATGAGACAATATAGCCAGAGTTGAAGTAATAAAACAATTTATTCTATTTTCCTAACTTCAAAAAAAAAAATCAACACATTGTAAGTTGCATGAATGTTGTCTACATCTTATTTTGCATACATACATATCTTCCCATAGGAAAAGAAAAATGAAACACAACAAAAGAAAGATATACTTTAGTTTTTTGTTTAGTTTGTGTCTACTATAAATTATTGCAAAGTAAAAAAAAAATTCATGATCTTCTCAATACAACATTGTTGGCCATCTTTGTGTGGCCTGTAGTGATAGTCTGCACTATTTTCCATAGGGCATTGGTGATTGTTGATTTGTGGCTTTAGTAATACATGTGGAAAACGCATATAGGCCCATACACAACCACATATACATATAGACATTAAAAATAGTGAATAGAAATTGTGGAGATATAAGTGTGTGTGGCAATTCAAAAACATAGGAAGTAAATAACTCTATTGATATTGAAAACTACACATTTCTATATATTCATAGATGCATATCTTGAAAGATACATGTAGAAAATGCACGTACACACATACACACTCACACATACAAATACATTACATACAAATTTTCATACACACAACTATATCAGGATGTTGTCTACACTGAGAACATTTAATTGCATGCATACATGTTTCTATGTATGTATATGTATATGTATGCATGCATACAACCATGTCCACAAGTATATATGAGAACAATTGGAAACACAAAGGTTTTTTTGAAATTTCAGCTCTTTCTTCTTGGTTCAAATGTACCTCTTTCTACTTGATTTCTCTTTTCTCAATACTTTCTACAACGTGTGCAAAAAATGGGCAGTAAATTATCACAATCGACACTTTTGTATTAATTTTATAACTATTACCCCATGCAAGAGAACATGGAAAAAACCTCCTCCCAACTAGACAATAGCTTGACAACGCATGATCAAACTTGCACCTTCACATAAGCTTCCACTCCTTGCTCATAGTTGTGATAGCTAGTAAAGCCATAGAACACCAACCAACAATGCCTCAAGGTTGAAAATTGTGTAGACATTTGATTGTACTGATGGACAATGTATTACAAGAATTTATGTATTTCATAGTGGATGTAAAGAACATTGATACATAGTTATCCCTATATTTATTCTGTTGGCACATCCTTGGAATCATAAGGTATATTTTAAGTGTTGTATAATAATGGTTTTTTGCATCTAATATCACATATGTAGATTTGTGCACATGGGGGAAATAAAATGAGTGGCAATAATAGTCAATAATTCCATTTGGATAACAAAATAAACTCTCTAACATTTACTATTTTATTATGTATCAAAAATGAAATGATATAGCTAAAGCTAGAGAACAACAATTAACAATGTGTTATGGAAAACAACACAAACTATTTTATTGTGTTGCAACCATTGGCACAAAATGAAAACCATATATGAAACAATATTAAATTTTCCTATATGTAGATATGTATGTATGTCAAAGTAGATGTAAACAATGTATATACACACTCTTCCCGATGTTTATTATTTTATAAAAATGTTTGTTATTTGTTTGAACCTTGACAGTGAATTCTTCGAATGATATATTGTATATAAACTATTATATAAAACATTGAAGCCTTTTTCCTAGGTATTTATTTTTCCTCATATCAGATAGACAAGAAGAAATAACTATATTGATATTGAGAATAGGACATATCTATATATACATAGATGCATATCATGAAAGATACATGTAGAAAATGCATGTACACACATACAAACTCACACATAAAAATGTATTATAGATACATTTTCCTACACACAACTATATCAAGATGTTGTATGCACTAAGAACATTGAATTTCATGTATAAATGTTTCTATATATGTATATGTATGTGTATACATGCATACAACCATGTCCACAAGTATATATGAGAAATGCTAGAAATACAAAGGTTTTCTTCAAATTGCACCTCTTTTTGCTTGGTTCAAGTGTACCTCTTCACACTTTCTTTCTCTTTTCTTTTTTCTTCTTTTTCAGCACTTGCAAAAAACAGGCAATAAATTATTGCAACCAACACTTTTGCATTGCTTTTCCAGCTAATACCCCATGCAGGAAAGCATGAAAAAACCCCCTCCCAAAATCTTGATAGTAGCTTGACAATGCATGATTGAAATTTTACCTTCACAAAAGCTTCCTCTCCTTGCTTATAGTTGTGGTATTCGGTAAAGTCAAAAAATGATAGCCAACATTGCCTTGTCAAAAATTGTGCATACATTTGATCATATTGATGGGCAATCTATTTCCCCTATGTCCAGGAATGTATGCATGTCATAGTGGATGCAAAAAAAATTGATACATAGTGATCCCTATAATTATTCTATTGGAACATCCTTGGAATCATAAGGTGTATTTTAAGTTTTGTATAATAATTTTTTTTGCATCTAATATCACATATGTAGATTTCTGCACATGGGGGAGATAAAATGAGTGGCAATGATAGTCAAGAATACCTTTTGGATAACAACATAAACTCTATAACATTTTCTATTTTATTATGTATCAAAATTGAAATGATATAGCCAAAGCTAGAGAACAAAAATTAATAGTGTGTTACGGAAAAAACATAGACTATTTTATTGCATTGCAACCATTGGCACAAAATGGAAACCATATATGAAAAAAGTTGTGCATATATATATATGTATGTCAAAGTAGATGTAAACAATGTACATGCACACTCTTCCTGATGATTATTATTTTGTGAAAATAGTTGTTATTTGTTTGAACCTTGATAGGGAATTCTCCGAATGATATATTGTATATTAACTATTATATAGAACATTGAAGCCTTTTTCCTAATTTTTTTTTTTCCTCGTATTTTTGACATTTGTATAAAAAAATTCAAATATTAAAAAAATGGAACAAAAAAAATGGAAATATAAATCGTATATTAAGTGTTATATGAATCATTGAACCCCTTCTTTATTAATCCTTTGTTTCCATATTCTTGATGTTTATGCAAAAAAATTAAGAGATCATGTTTTATTTTGAAGTCATAGAGCTTGTAGTCAGCCATTGGCATTGTAGCTCTAATCTTTTAAATGAGCAGCCCCAGCAATGTTGGTGGAATCTAGCTCTACCCAAAACTCCTCAAGCACCCATCTTGTAGGTCCATCTGAGTCTCCACCTAGATCTGTTTAGGAGAATCTGTTCTTTCCATTTGTTATCCTGTTCTTCGTTAGAGGCCCCGTTCAAGTTCATTGTAGTGTCCGTCTAGACGTTTTTTGTCCATTCTCCATCTAAGTGCCTATTCGGATCCATTTGGGTGTATCCATTTGTATTTTGGTGGTCCTATCATCCATCTAAGTCTCCATTCGGATATGTTTAGGTGAATTCATTCTTTCCATTTGCTATCTCGTTCTCCATTTGAGGACCCATTCATGTCCATTTAGGTGTTCGTTTATCCATTTTCCATCCCATTATTCATACGATTCCCTGTTCAAATCAATTTAGGGAAGGTTTTCATCTCATTAGGTGATCCTCAAATCTCATCTATTTTTTCTCTAGTGTCTTCAACTGTTTGGTCAAGTTTCCTTGTTGTCTGGGTGAGTTTGCTTACTTCTTGGGTGAGTTTGCTTACTTCTTGGGTGATTTTTCTTCCTTCTTGGGTGATTTTTCTTCCTTCTTGGGTGAATTTTCTTTGCCAGATAGACGAATTTTCCTATTTTCTATGTCACCTAGTATAGGGGTGACCTTGCAACCTCCATAGGTGACCTTGAAAACTTCATAGGATACCATGAAACCTTCATAGGAAACCTTGCAACCTTCATAGGTGAGTTTTTAACCTTCTTGGGTGAGTTTACTTTACCAGATAGGAAAGTTTTCCATTTTGGGTAAATTTGCCTATTTCTAGTGTCACCTAGTATAGGGGTGACCTTGCAACCTCCATAGGTGACCTTGAAAACTTCATAGGCGGCATTAAATATTCATAGGTGACCTTGAAACCTTCATATGTGAGTTTGCAACCTTCTTGGGCGAATTTTCTTTCCTAGATAGGTGAATTTGCCTACTTCTGGTGTCACCTAATATAGGGGCGACCTTGAAAGATTCATAGGTGACCTTGAAACCTTCATAGGTGACTTTTCAACCTTCATAGGTGATTTTTCAACATTCTTGGGAGAATTTTCTTTGCTAGATAGGAAAACTTTTCATTTTGGGTGAATTTTCCTATTTCTGGTGTCACCTAGTATAGGGGCGAGCTTGCAACCTCCATAGGCTACCTTGAAAAATAAATAGGTGATCTTGAAATCTTCATAGGTGACCTTAAAACCTTTAGAGGTGATATTGATTCCCATACAAATTCTAGAATGTGAACCCTTTTGGCCACGGAAAGCTTTTCGTTCTCTAAGTTGTTCACCACAATCAAAAGATTTTATCACCATCTGTCTTCCCATAATAATTATTTTCACCCATCTTGTTTTACTAAATCTCATTGTTTCATTAATAAAATCATCTAGGAGTGTCTTAGGGTATCCTTAGATTTTATATCCATCATTGATTCATCAATCCAAATCCCCTAGACTTTGTTTCTAAGGTTTTTATCCAAGTTGAATTAGGTGTTTGATCCCGATTGTCATCACTTTCACCTACTCAGGTTTTTCATCCATCCCGAGTCAGTTAATCATCATTATGACCCAATAAATCTACTTCCACCTTGAGGTATATTCGGTGTTGTAACCATCCCATTCACAACCAATCCGATTGTCAGCACCTTACATCATCTAAGTCAAATATTTGAACCAAGCTTAGAATCTATTTCATCTTCCTATTTGATCAATCATCCAATATTGTCTCATAAATCCTATCACATTCTCCAATCATCTGAATCTGATCTTTTATCCAATCCTAATATGAGCTTAACGTGAGTCCCAATTTGAGCTTTAGTCCATCCATGTCTAAGATCTTTTGATATCAAAACAAATCTTAAGATGTCTTCTCCCATTTTCTTCCAATCCATCCTATTTATCTTTATAAAATTTGTTCTTTCCTTTTGATCATCTATCCCCATCTTTTCAATCTAAATCTAGCCAATCAAACATCATGAATCCTTATCCTTCATCAGTGCTACCAACAATAGTATTCAAGGGGAATCCCATCTACGTTGATGACAATTAGAAAATTCGTGTTGATCAAGATAAGTATTATATGGATCCAATTGATTTTGTTGTTGCTAGCAATATTTTTTGGACCACCTCCAAATATCCAACCACTCGTATGACCTACCCCCCCATGTCTTCATCCACATCTAATAATAGTTCTTATATTACCCTTGACAAGGGATATCTAGTATCCTTACCATCCACATATTCATCATACCCTCCCTCTACATCTCTCTTCAATCCAACATCCACATCCTCCTATATTAATCCATTATCTCAATACTCCTATCCCTACCATCTTCAACCATCTCAATATCGCTACCTTAATAATCCAACATCCACATATAGCTATCCTAATCCTCCATCCATGTCCTCCTATAATAATCCACCACCAACATCCTCTTATCCTAATCCATCATCTCAGTCTTCCCAACCTAATATGAAATACACATACTCATATATTAATTCATCATCCATATCTCCCTATATCACTCCATCCCCCATTCCATTATATGTTAATCCACCATCCCAATATTCTTAACCTAATTCATCATCCATATCCTCCTACATTACTCCCCCCTTCATTCAATTATATTTTAATCCCCCATTTACTCCTAGTCCTCCATCCAATTCCATCCACTCATCTAATCCTCATCCACCAATCCCTAATCCTATTCCTCAACCCATTTATAATCCTCCATCCATTCCCATCACCCCACCTAAACCTACAATACCCAAAGATCTCCTTCCAAATGTCATCCAAGGACTCATGATAGAAGAGACATTCCCAAATCCAAATCTTGATGTTGTAAAACCATGCCATCCCACTCTATTATGTATAGTCATTAGTGATGAGGCTTTTCCCCATCTTATGTCTAACACCCCTATTATTGCTCCTATCACCATCCAAACTGTCAAATTCACTGAATCCCCATCTTCTACCTTTAGAACCACCAAAACTAGTGAAGCCACCAAAATCCAATCCACTCCCCTTAGTCCTAATATCACCAAATTCCAATCCCATGACCTTCATGAATCCTTCATCCTCCCTCTCCCCCACTTGAGGAGTCTCTCCCAAAGTCCTCCATCATCATTCCTCCCACACAAGATGAGTTATGCCAAGAGCTTTATCCAAAGCATACAACATATTGCATCCTCTAAATCAAGATCCTACCATCTTATCTCCTCCATCTCAAGATCACACTAGACCATCTGCTCCATCTGATGATCCCCTTTGCACTCAAGATCCAATCACTCCATCTCATGATCCCATATCACCCACTACCACAAATCTAGATACTATCATACAACCTAATTCCTCTCCTAGTCCCTTATTACTTATTCCTCCCAATCAGGATGTTTCCATCCCACAATCTCCATCTCATGATCCTTTATCATCACCCATTGAAGCCATACCAACGCCACTTTTATATCATCTTGGTAACATTAAACTCATTCATGGTGGTTTTATTGCAGAAGAAAAACAAAGAATATGCACCACCTATCCTCCTCCACCTAATAATGGACTCACATCATGATTCCAAAAGAATAAGCATCCTACCATAGATCAAATGCTCAAGATCATGAACTATCAAGGAAAAAATTTAGGCCTTCATGAGCAAGGTATTTTAGAGCCCATCCAGGTCAAAGAACATCCAAGTGCACAAGGTCTTAGATATATCTCCCAAGAATCACACTCTAACAATGTTGGTACAACCTCCATGCATCCTAAGCATGCCTCTTCCAAAGAAATAAGAGGCACTTCCAATCACTCCCCTAAATCATTTTTCACCATCCCCCCTCCTCCATCATATTACCTGAAAACAATCGTCCATTTTGGGTCTTTATGTCCCTCCATCCACCATCGTCCATCCTCCATCTACTACATCTATTTTGGGTGATTATGTCCCTCCAATAAAATTCACACATCCTCCATATAAAAAGTCCATTTTGGGTCCTTATATCCCAACATCACCTCCTCCATATTATCTTCTTCATCCTCTCATTCATCCATCACCTATCCCTAGAGCACATCATAAAAATCCTAAATTCATAATCCCTAATCAGGATCAACAAAGGCATCCCTCCATGCATGATATCTCACATCCTCCACCCGCACATCATCATGAAAATCCTACCTCTATCACTCCATCCACATCTCCCTCACATCATTCATCACCACATACTCATCCCATTGCTATCAAAAGAACTTTGGATGCCAAAGTAAAAATTCAAAAATCCAAACATTGACAGGAATCTAAATCTCCTCATGTCCCCTTCAAAATACATGATGAAAAGAAAAATCAAATCCAAAATCCAAATCAAACCCATAGGCCACAAAGGCCCACTAAAGAAACAATCAAAACCATGTGGATCCCAAAGAAAAAAGATGCAATTCCTTCAAATTAAAAATCCATAACAATATCCAAATTTTCTAATCCAACAACTAATAATTCACATCCTCCATCTCCAAAATCTATTTTGGGTCCCTATTTCCCAAAATTCCCTATCCCTACTCCTCCATTATCCCCACACTATCCATCCATTCATCCCCCTACCCTTTCAGTCCACCACCACATGTGCCAGTTTTGGTCTTGAACACATTCCCTCATCGCACATCCAATCCATCTTAACATCCATACACTTTCCAACATCCCATCCACTATCCCCCATATATACCCCATCAAATCCCTTTAATCCATGATCTTTCATAATCCATCCATTCTAATAAGGTTGCACCAACATCTAAATGGTCGCTTCAAAAATGGGCTCTCATTACCTCATATGGAACTTGATGCATGAGTCCTTCATTCATCTCCCTATCAACTATATTCTAAATCCACATATCCACATCCTTATCCTTATCCATCTCCATCCTCATTCCTGTCCAAAAAGTCAAAAAATTCAAAAATCCAAAAAATAGAAACGAGAAATAATTTGTCCAATGGTGAAAAATTGGAAAAAAAGAACCTTGGATAAGTACCATGATGATAACCTATAAAATAAGTTTCATTTGTAAATCCCCATCTAGTTTACTTCCACAATTGGGGAAAAATTCCATCTATATATCCCCTTCCTCCATATCCTACATCCACCTAGATTCTACATCCTATCCATTATATCCGATTTATCCCAATCCCTCCGTCCTCCTTGAGATCTTGATATAGATAGGGGAAAACATATATACATACTTTGGACATATATTTGCATACACTCCCCTCATCTATATGCTTCCATCTCCCTTATCCCCCTCCATCCTCCTTCCTTGTCCATGCATCATATACAGATCTGTCTATCTTCTATTTTCCACCCATCTCACTATCTTCCATCCCTCTTGCCTAGTCAAGTAAGCCATATCTATAGTAAGGAATCTCTTTCTTTGGGACATAGTCCTTGGTGACATCATCCATATAGCCATCCAAGAAATCCCTTCCATATTCCCATCCTCATCTTCCTATCCATCAATCATATCATCCCTTCCATCATCCACATCCTTATCTTCACATCCATATTTCCAAATATAATTTCCATCTCCCCATCCTTATCTTCCTATCCATATTTCCAAATCCTTATCCCTCTATACATTCATCATATCATCTTTCTATCTCCCCATTTTTATCAATCCATTCATTTATCTCTATTTTCCTTCCATCTCATAGTCCCTTGTCATTGGTACCTAGCTATAGGCTACCCCCATGTAATCCAATGACATTCATCTCACTATCATCATTCCTATCTATTTATCACATCTTTATAATATCCTATCACTCTCCATCACTCCTCTATCCATCATATCATCCTCCCAATTCATATTTTGATGATTTGGATAACTATCCCATCCCCGAGCTTCATGTAACCCACATATTATGCATATCCATCATCTTATCCACTAGGTATATCTTATCTCATCGTATATTTTTCATCATTGTATCTACTTATCATCATCACATCATCCCTTGTCCATTGTTTGTCTTTGGCCTTGTTTCAGACTATGTTTCCCCTCCACTTTCACGTAGGCAAGGTCGATCATTTGATCCACCCCCAAGGCATTTGTCCATCCCATATTTTTCCTCAATTACAGTCTCCATCGTCCTCTTTCTTCTTTTATCCATGGTCTTTTGTTGAAATACGAGGGCTTTGTTCTTTCATGTAGGAAAGTCTTATCTTTGATCAACCCTTGAGCCCCTAGGTCTTTAGGGTGTGTTTGTCTTGTCTTCTTTTCATCTTGTTGTATTTTTGTCTTGTCATCTTGCTGTGTCATCAAGTATATACCTATCCTCATTGGTACTTAAAAACACATGTCGTTAGTATCATGAGGTCCAATCGGCTTCAGACATTCTGCATGATGTCGATCACTTATTCTAGTCTCACTCTTTGGTCTCAACGAGATGCATCCTTCTTAATAGACTGCATCAATCCCATCCATCCTTTTTATCCTATGGATAAGGATCTTTGAAATTGGTTGTGATCTTTTCATGCTTTTGACATTTTTTTTATCATTTGAGCTTCCTATTATACCTTGTCATGCTCACCATGATCCATCATATCATGGTGCGATTTGACTGGTACACATAGGGGCGTATCTTGATATTTTTGTCTAATTTTTTCTTCTTTGGTTGTCCCATGTAGTACCAACCAAGATCCTCATGGTCTTGTGTTATGTTGGGGCATCCTTTGTGTTCATGGTTATCCCCACGTTGGGCCCAACCAAATACCCTATGAATTTTGTATGTTGAACTAACCTTTTGTTTGTTGTGTTAGCCCTATGCATGTGATACAAATTCACTTTGGTTCATCATACCCTGGTGCATAGTATCTCATTCTATATCAAAATTAAGTTCTCATTACATGATAGCATAACACATCACAAATAACTTGCTTGATTTAGTTTCTCATCCATTCAGAATTTATTGCTCCTCCTCATCTATCTATCTTATCTATTTTCATCACTCCACTATTCATAATCATCATATCATAATCTCTTTAATCTCCTTAGGCTAATACATATCTATTATTCTTAGCATCTTTTCATCCATCCTCTTCATCATATCATCATATCTTTAATCTCTTTAGGCTAATATAGATATGTTAGTCTAAGCATATTTTCATCCATCCTCCTCATCATATCATCATCTTCTCAACCTCCATAGGCTAATATAGATCTATTAGTCTAAGCATATTTTCATCCATCCTTCTCATCACATCATCATCTTTTCAATCTTCTTAGGATAGTAGAGACTTTTTATTCTAAGACTCTTTTCCTTCATCATCTCCATTCATTTTAGAAAGCTCGCATCTTAATCCAATCGCATCTTTGGTATTGTTCCTATCCTTTCTACAAGTCATGACCCAATCATCATCATCATCATCCCCATCATCATCATCGGGATGTATCCTTCCCTATCCTTTTGTGTTGTTTTGGGATGTATCCTTACCTCATCAATAAAACTCTCATCATCATCATCAAGATGTATCCTTCCCTATCTTTTGTGTTTTTATGGGATGTATCCTTCCCTCATCAACAAAAAGCTTATCATCATCATCAGGATGTATCCTTCTATATCCTTTTTGTTGTTTTGGGATGTATCCTTCCCTCATCAACAACACTCTCATCATCATCAGGATGTATCCTTCCCCATCCTTGTGTTGTTTTGAGATATATCATTCCCTCATCAACAATACTCCATCCATCATCAATCCATCTTGGCTTGTAGCTTGATCAGGGCAACATCATATTTTTCCTTGATTCAATTTGTGCTTTTTGTTATCCCCTCATCTCACTCATTCTCTGTTATCCATCCTTTTGCATCATCTTCCCTATCTACCCTTGCACCATATCATAGATTTTGAGAGCACATCCATATTCTCTTGAACCCACATGTCCTCTTGATGGGGCATCCTCAATCCCTAATATTTATCTACACTCCCATCATCTTTTCTCCCAGTCACTCCTTTGGATGATTGGGGTATCTTTCACAATCTAACCATATTCTTCTTGGAGCTATATTTTAATCTTCTTTGAAATTATGCTACTTCATAACACCATCTTAAAGAGGGGAAAATGTAGACATCTAAATTTTACCACTTAAATCTAGTCAAATTTATCCATTTTCGTCTAAATACCCTTCTACCCACATTAATTAAAAAATATTTCCATTATTTGATTAATACCTCTAAAGTCCTCTAAATCCCTATTGTATTTAATTCAATTAAATACTTTATCATTTATCCTTTCTATCCCATAAATTAAAAAAATAATTTCTATTTATTTAATTTACTCCCTTAAATGTCAAATCATGCATCTCTTTTTATTAATCCTAACTTGTCTCCTAATCCCTTCATTAGGGATGTACACATCCCTAATCTATGAGTAGGATCTGTCACATCCTCCAAATTTTGCAAGTTGTCTCCTAATCATCATTATCCACCTAACCCTCTTCTAATCATTCATCAACTAGCCTAATCAACCCACTTGGTCAACTCTCCCCATCCCCCAAGGAATTTTAAATTCCTTCTTTTCTTTTCAAGGACCTTTTGAGGAATTTTTAATTCCTCTCTCATCCCCCAAGGAATATTATATTCCTTTTCTCTTTCAAAGGAATATTTAATTCTTTTTATCCTTCCCATGCACCATTAAAAAATAATTTTTAATTCCTTTGGTCAACTTGTGATCTCAACCATTGATCCTTTCTCAAGAATCAATCTCAACCATCCATTATAATCTCCTTGGCCAAATGAAGAACACTTAGCCATTTTTGCATGGATGCAACCTCATCCACCTTCAATAATTATTAATCACAATCTATCACATTCATCATTTCAATATCTCAAGCCTTCAATCTCCATATCCATCTTGCATCCAAATCAAGCAAAACAAGTTGTTATGCTACCAAAATCAATCTAGGAGCACACAAATTAAACGATAAACAAAGGCCAATCAAATGATCAACTTGGAGAAGGTATATCATTCTTTTTTCCTTCATTTTTTTCAAGCTCAACTAGGCCAACCTTGAGGTGTTGTTTTGTTTCCTTTGTCTTTGAATTCCTTTTGTTTTGGTTTCTAGACTATGGAATTTTCACTGCACACACTTTCATCCTAGATTTAGATCTTGCATTAAACTATGTTTCATTGAGGGTGTCTACTTTGAATTCAAATCTATATCTCATTAAATGTTTTAGGACTACATTGGTTGCATTCTTAAAATTTGAAAAATACAAAAAAATCAGTCAAATTGCATATGATTGACATCATATTAAATTAAATTTTGAAATTGAAACAAAATTGCATATCAAATTAGGGTTTTTGCATTATTAGTTTATCACATTTTGCACTTGCATTTCATATTAAAAATCAAACTAAAATTTGTTGTAACCAACCAGAATATGAAAACAACTTAAAATCACTTTAAAAAATGTAAAATTTTATTTCAAAACCCTAATCAACAACCCATTCCCCTAGGGTGAATGAGTCTTTGATCAAGTTATAATCTAATATTTTGAGCATTAAAATATTTAGTTCTGCATTTTTGTTTGCTACTTCCAATTTTTTTTACTATTTCTAGAATTTTTGTTTCATTAATTTGATTACATCTAGCTTAATTTTATAAACTTAATGCATTGCAAGATTTTAAAATTTTATTTACAAAACTTCTAATTCATATTTTTACATAGTGTGATAAAAAAATTACCTCTTTAATAATCTGAAAATTGCATTTACACATTGCATTCTAGGTCATTGTATTTCACTTTACCCTCTTTCCATTTTGGGTGTGTGCACTATGTTTTTGAAACTTGTATGGGTTTACAACTTGGTTTCCTATTAGCAATATTGTTGTGACATGTAGTTTGAGACTCATGTCATCCCATGATACACCATTCATCATGGATCTTGGGTTTTCTAACCCTCTTTCTAATAGTGCTGATAATGAACCCCCTTATGGATCATAGTATGCATACCTCATTTCTCATGAATTCCCTTCCTACAAAAAATATGCATTATATTGCTAATATCCCACAAGAAAACATAAGGAGGGTAGATGAAGAGTTAATTTTTTTATAAACTATGTGAAATCCAAACCTATTGCTTGAAGTTGCATTCCTCTCATAGGGAACATAAGAACAATTATTAAACATATTGATGGGATAGAATTTATATGCTCCTTGTTCCATGTCATTCAACGAAATTTTCCTCCTCCTCAACCACCTTCTAATATATCCCCCATGAATAAGAGAAGAGAAACAAAAAATTTGGATCACTTTACTACTCCTAATACATCCTTTTTTGAAAAAGGAAAGGGTTTATAGTTAGAAGAAGAAACTAATGACAACATAGCAATCAAACCAAAGAAAAAGAAACCAAAATTGCATGCACACCAAAGACTTCACTTTCAAAATTTGTATGAAATTCCTACATCTTATGAACTATTACAAATTTCCAAGACTAAGAATATATTTTACACCCTTTTAGATTGGAAACTAATTGAATTGCCACCTAAAAGTGAAAAGCTAACTGAACATCAAACTTATCAAAATAGACCATATTGTGCTTATCATGTATTCTTTACACATCAAACTAATAATTATCATATTTTAATAGTAATATTGGAGAAATTTACATCCCCTAGGGATCAATATTGAGTTAAAAAATGCCCTCTTTCTCATTCTCATGTAATAGTTCTAGTATATTAGTATTCTAACTGTTACATGTTGTACATTCATTTCAAATCATTATCTTTATTGCAAGGAGATCATTCTTATCACTTACCTTAGTTTATACTTGTCTTGCACTTTGGGGGAAAGGGGTTAGATAGCCTTATCCTAGTTTGACACTTTCCATGGTCCCTTTTCTTATTTGTCTACCTTTTGTATTTACTAGTCGAGATTGGGATGTAGATGAAATACTATAGGTTGACTCACATGTCCCTTACTATTCTTTCACATTGTTTTATTTTTCATGTTTCTTAATGTGATTGCATGTATGTATTGTGATCCCCTATGTTTTTTCGTTTCATGTCTCTCTCTCTCTCTCTCTCTCTCTCTTTTTTCATTCCTCTATATGTATCTACATTCTTCTATATGCCATAAACATTTTACCTTTTTCACTTGTATTGTGTTTTCCTTTTGGGAATCATGCAAGGTGTGAAGGAATTTAAGTCTCTTCCATGTTGACCCAAAATGATTTTTCTTGGTTTCTTCTCTCTTTGAGTCATTTTTTAAGTTCTATGAGTATTTAGGGAATGATGACATTTTTTATCTCTATAACAACACTGTAGCAAATATATACTAAACTAAAATCCATAGATCCCTTATGTCTTTATGGGGGCAACCCATCCCTCCTTTTTCATGACGTAGCTTTATTTCAAGAACATATGACTTGGAATAGGGAATTTTTGAGGAAGCTATCATGTATTAGGAGTAAACTTTGGCTACTTTAAAGTGATTTTTCACAATAATGGTGTTAGAAACTAATTTAAAATGGGGGCATACATCGATAATATCTTTTGAAATTTCTAATGTTTCATGGTGTGATTTTCTTTTTCTTGTAACGTGTCTTTTTCTCTATGGTGTCATTAGGTTTGATCTCCTCCAAGAGTGAGATATTTCTTAGTGTATGAATTTCCTCTTAGTGGTGATACAACACATTACACTCCCTAAGTTGCAAAACTTTAACTCTTGAATTGTCCTCTCTTGGAGACATTAGACACAATGTTCCCTAAGAAGAAGACCTTACACAAATGAGGAAAGATCCCCTTGAACAAAAACCTATATATAATGTTCATAAGTGTTTGGCATAACGCATCTTGTTGACCTTGTGAAGCTAAAACCATAAATAATGGGTTGCCTAACATATCAAACCTTTCTTACATATGGAGCCTTGCATTGTGGTGCCTTATTTAAATTTTCAAGAGGATAGTTTTCATATAGTATGAGAGCCTAATATGATTCTCTCGTTTGCCACCGCCCTATTTTTGTTTTGTGGCACCTTATTGAAGTTATAAAAATGATAGCTTTGGTATGGTTAGTGTGAACATCAATCCTATACTTGCAAAAACATGGAAAAAAATCACATTATTAGATTGAAATGCAAGTTAAGACAAGGATTCCCCATGAAATCCATCTACAACGCTCATGAATAGGAGAATGAAGAACAAAACATAAAAGATAAATGAAATTCTAATTAAGAAATGCAAACACTTGATCCCATGGGGGAGTTGGTGCCAATTATGTGTAGAAATTGTCCCTGTCCCAAATCTTTAGTAAGCTCTTTGATGATTTGGTGATGGTTGAAGATCCTTGATGATATTTTGGCATAAACTAGCTATGAAACCTATTAAAAAAAAACTGCCAAAGCCTTTGCTGTTTTATATTCTACTTTGCGGTTGTGCCTTAATTTACAAATTCTCACTCCTCTCGAAGCTTTTTGCATTTTCTATCGCTTCGCTTTTTGCTGGTCTCCATCTAAGTGCCGCGTGGCTTTATCTAGCTATTTTCTGAGGTGGGTCCGCCTAGTACTTATTTTCCTCAGAGCATTGCATGTGGTTTCCTCTCAGAGCTTTTCTCTGGGCATTTCTTTGACTATCTGTTGAGCTCCATCTACGTGACACATGGTGATTGTTGCTACGCCAGTTACCTTGGAGATGCTGGTGACCTTTTTGTACCTGCCTGTTGTCGTGTTTCTTGATTTGGCACCAAGTGTTCTCACCTGTTGTTGCATGGTTTCTCGTTCTATGTCATGGCTTTGCTAGCATACTTCTAGCCATTTGTTGTTCGCTATGACAGCTCGAGATGATTTTGGCTGTCGGTCTCTGCTCAAGGGTTGTTTTTCTTTTGGTGCACTTTCAAGCGGTGGACTAGCCTATATGTACGGCCATGTTTCTTTTTATGAGGTTCTTGATTAATTTTGCAAAACACTCTTGAGCACTGGGAAGAAACTCTTTTGTAATAGTTTCATTTAATTCGAAGACTTCGGACTATGCCAAATAAATTCAGCCTTTTTATTTTCAAGCATTTGTTAGAACTATTGGTCTATGTTGCTATCTTATTTTCGTATGAATTCATGTTCTTCAGTTTCTATAACCTTTCATAGCTCAATGAATATAGATCATATTACTTCAACTCCTTTGTTGAAATTCGTATATGATCTTGGCGCATCACTTGTAGTGTAGTTTTTTACATTCTCGCTATCTTTCTAACCCTTTTCTCCCCACTGAAAGAAGAGTCATCTTCAATAAAATCCTAGAGGTCACTTAGCTAGCACACAATGTCCCCCAATAGCTAAGTTTCCCATAAGACTACTAGTACATGCCAAATTTTGCGTCAACAATTATTTTTCTGGCATGCCCGGTGGGACCACAAACTAGCAAGTTTGCCTAATTTTTATAAGTGTGTATGACCCATCGGCGTATAACTAGGTCACAAACTGCAAGAGTCCCTAGCCTGCTCATACCGCCTTTAGTTTATGTGCACCCGAGAGGTCATCGAGGTAGCCCTTCGCCTCCTCCATCTCCTCCTTCTCCGTCGTCACCTGCTTCGCTTGTAACCATGGCTGCTAGGAATTATGTAGCCTAGGACTCTAGTAGTCCATTAGTAGCACCTATGCCTCCTATAGTATGGGCACCCATCCCTGCTTCTGCTCTAAAAGCTATCCCTAAATATTCTGGGGATGAATCAAAGACACCAACGGAGCATCTGCAAGATGTAGCAGATGTATTTCTAGTACATGGCATATCGAACAAAAATGTAGCACTCAGACTGTTGGCCACCTCCTTCCAAGGAAAGGTGCTAAAATGGTAGAAGACTTTACAAGCTAGTACTATTGCTACTTGGGACTAGCTCATAACCCTATTTTATGAGCGTTTCTCCAATGTTGGCGATAGATAGCCATTGTACCATCAACTAGAAAATATAAAGTGAGCTCCTCATGAAGCTCTGCTGGATTTCAATGCAAGGTTCCATTCGACCTGGTAGAGGGTGCCTATTGGTAGTAGACCACCTTCAGATTTGGCTTTTATGTTCTACCTAAAGTTGATCAATGCCGACATCTTAATGATGTTACAAGCTCTTGGCGGAGAGAATCTACCCAATGCTTATGCCTTGGCTATCACTGCGGAGAATAACCTGATTGCCACCCAAAAGTTGGCACCGAGACCAATAATGCCATTGTTTCCCGAGTGCAACGCTATAGAGGCTGAAGTTCCTTCCACCAATCCACCTACGACTCCTCCCCAATCTATGTACATCTATCCCAGAAGTTTTCCGAGCACAGCCCCGATGACAAATCCTATGGTAGCTCCTATGCCTAATCCTATGGCTGCCGAGATGAATGAGATGAGAGAACAAATGTGGGCCATGACTAATTAATTGACCACTTTAAAGTGATAGAAATACAGCTATCAAAAGTCAGCATACCAAAATTACCAAGGCGAAAAACCTTCGTACCAATCAAATCAATGGCAGGATAGGTCAAGTGGGAATACCTCGGCTCAACCAAGTAACCAGATTGTTTTGGTAACCCTACCAATGTAGACCATCCATCCTAGTTCAAATAAGGAGTTGGTGGTAGGACAAAACAATTTAGCCAAAGATGCCAACTCATGGTGTTTTCCTTGCAATGATGCACATATGCCGCGAAATTGTCCACAGGGAAATTTGCAACAACAAATCGGGGATCAATGTAGCCAGGACGGTGCATCCATTTCCGACAATCCACCATATGCCTCTCAACAAATGGACAATGCAATCCTCACCACTCAAATGTAGGGGATATCCATCCAGCAAGAGTCAGACAATGTTCCGGACCAAAATCTCTTTTCGTGGATGGAAGGAGAAGATTCGGCATTTCCAAACGACATCCCTATAGATGAAGTACCCCGAGTGCAATCTGACTACAATATGCATTCTAAGAATAGATTCACTGGAGAGTTCTCAGCCTTGCCTACTAATGCTTCACTGCAACCGATGCCTAGCCCAGTGGTAGGCCTATTGCCCATCCCTCCATAGTCTAAGACGATGATTCCTAGCTCTCTGAGTCCACTTCCACAGAAGACAAAGGCTCCATCAATCACTCCTATTGTTGCTAAACTACTGGACGCACTGGCCATAAAACCAATGATGACTGCAAAACCTAAAAAGCAAGTAATCGTGACTCAACAGTCGAAAGCACAATTCAACGTGGTGGAAAAACTAAAGAAGTCATCTTCCAACACTTCTCTGTGGTATATCCTGGCTATTCCAGAGGAAAGGGTACTATGGCAAAAGGCCTTGTCAGGAGAAGAGGATGTGAATGTTCCTACTCAATCTAATGAGGAGAAAGTATCTAGGCCCAACCTGGATAGAGTGCTAACAATTCAATTGGAGGAGAAGCTCGAGTCTAGAAAGGAAAGTAAGCCTAAACCTAAAGCATTTCTTTCTAATGTTGATTATTGGTGACAAGCTATTACAAAATTGTATGATCAACTCTAGTGATAGCACCACTATCATGCCAAAGCAAGTAGCTGATGCTTTGGGTTTAAAATATGAGCCTCTAAACAAAAGAGTCATGCAACTAGATGGAAATAAGGTTGATACCATCGAGATAATCAAGGGATTACCTATGAATTTGTTCACTTGCCCTAGTATCACTGTAAATCAAGATACTATACTCATTGATATTCCTCCTCTATTTGGGATTTTTTTATCTCGAGAATTCACAACAAATGTCAGAGGATATCTAGCACTGGACTAGTCACACATAATTCTAAGAACCAAACATGGAGCCAAGATGAAACTATTTTCAGAAACTTTGCATTCCAAACATGTTGCTGACAAGGCCCTACTCAATTTTGAAGTGACACACACTTCAATCTCTCAGGAAGAAAGGTTCAATATGGAATTTCTGGATGAAGAGGAGGCTACTAGCTCCCAAATAAAAGACGAGGAAAATTTGTTGAAAGATTTTATTGATACAAACCCTTTCAGGAATTACCATGCAACTGGCCTCGGAACCTATATTATACATGAAGAGGGGAAGATCATGCCAAAAGTTACTAATGAACCTGAAGGTGAAGAATCTTCAGAAATATGGACTTTATACTTTGATGGAGCCAGATGTAGAGTAGGAGGTAGAGTGGCGATTTGTTTGGTATCCCTATCCAACGAAAAGACTTTGAGGTCTTACCACTTCCAATTTGTGTGTTCAAACAATGAAGCTGAATATAAAGGTCGTGTCCATGGTTTAAGCTTTGTGGAACAAATGGGTGCAAAGTAGATAAGTGTCTTCAAAGATTCGGAGCTGGTGGTCAACCAAATCCGTAGAATTTCTGCTGTAAAGAATATTTGTATGCGATCCTATCGACATAGGGTTTGGGATCTGATTGAAAAATTTGAGGCATTCAATATTCAAGCTATCCCAAGGAGATGAATTTCAAAGCCGAGAGGATGGCAGCTATTGGGGCTCAGTTCGAGTTGGCCTCCGAATTATTGAGAAATAAACATGTGGTGAAGGTAATTGTAAGACCCACTATCCTAGATAACAATCAGGATTGGAAAGTGTTTGATAGCGATGCTCATATTGAATCATTCCTCCAGTCATCTGGAGAATTTTTCGATCAGATACAACTGAAGATCGCCGAAGCTTACGGAGATCAAATCATCCAGCTGAAATCCAACAAGCTCCCAAGGGGCCTAGTCACTCTGGAAAGCCTATTCGATTCTGATGATGCAAGAAGAGACAAAAGGAAGCTAGTGGCCGATAAAGGTGATTACACCGATTTACATATCAGGGAAGATAGGAAGCTCAAAGTTGGGAAAGAAGTTTTGCAGAAGAATAAAGATAGATCAAGACACTTCTGCGAGGAATACCTGAGTGTAGTTGCCTGGTCATATGATGATATTAAGGGATACGATCCCGAAATCATCGAGCATACAATTGAGTTGTCAGAAGGGGCAAAACCAAATTTTCAAAGGAAGAGACCTGTGAACCCAAAGATAGAGTCTCTCATGTCATAGGAGCTAAATAAGTTGATTGCATCCCGAATAGTGTTCACGATCAAGCACAACACTTGGGTGTCGAACCTGGTGCCAGTCTGGAAGAAAAATGGGGATATATGCCTGTGCGTAGACTTCCAAGATTTAAATAGAGAATTCTTAAAGGATCACTACCCCCTACCTTCAATGGAGGTAATCCTACAAACTGTCGCTAGCTCTGAAATGTTTTCAATGTTGAACAGTTTTTCGGGCTACAACCAAATTTGAGTAAAAGAGGAGGACCAATACAAGACACCATTCACCATGAAGTGGGGGGCTTATGCATATGCTAAAATGCCTTTTGGGCTCTCAAATGTTGTAGCTACTTTTCAGAGGGCCATGGATATTGCCTTTAGGGATTTGATCCACAAAAATTATACTCATTTACTTGGATGATTTGATAGTATTTTCAAAATCTTTTGATGATCACTTTGATCATTTGGAGCTTGTTTTCTAGAAGTGCCAGGAATTTGGGATTTCTTTAAACCCAAAGAAATGTGTGTTTGGAGTTCCCCAGGGGAAGGTATTGGGATATTTTGTCTCTAAGGAAGGCATTTCTATTGATCCGGAAAGAGTTGATGCAATCTGGGAACTTCCGTTACCTATCAACAAGAAGGGTGTGCAATCTTTCCTGGGTAGGGTCAACTTTATTAGCTGATTCATTGCAGGTTTTGTAGGAATTGTTTGTCCTATTACCTTAATGCTCAAGAAGGATCAGAATTTCAAATGGATGGCAGAAGCCAAAAAAGCTTTTGAGCTTATAAAGGAGGCTATTTCCTCTGCTCCTATATTGGTAAGCCCTGACCTATCAAAAGATTTTATTATGTATGTCTTTGGTGGCGGTAATAGTGTTGCCAGAGTGATTATGCAAAAGAATGATGAAGAGAAAAAGGAGTCTCCTATTGCTTTCTATTCATGAACCTTAAAAGAGTACGAAATAAATTACAACTTTGTAGAAAATTAGGCCTTTGCCATTGTTAAAGTTCTTAAGAATTTTTGACACTTGATATCATATAACAAGGTTATTGTTTATGTACCACATCCTAGTGTGCGGGAGTATATTATGGAGGGAGAAATCACAAAGAAAAGAGATAATTGGATCACCAAGATCCTAGAATATGATATTGAAGTTAGACCTATCAATACTGTCAAAGGAAAGGGATTGTGTGAATATCTCACGGAAAACAGTGAAACAATGATAGAACTTGAGGCTCCAGAACCTATGTTTTTGAGCCAAGAAGATTCTCAAGGTGACTGGCTGGAAGATAGAATAAACTTCATGCAGACAGGAAGGTATCTGGTCAATCTACCTTCTTTCAAAAGGAGCTTCTATCATTTGCAAAATAGTAATAATGTCCTTCTAGAGGATGTCCTATTTAAAAGAAATTTTAATGACATCCTGCTAAGATGTGTGAATGAGGAGCAAGCCAAAAAGATATTAGATCAATACCATAATAGCCCAGCCAGAGGAAATTTCTCTGCAAGAACCACGATAATTAAAATTATATGTACTAGTTATTTTTGGCCAACACTCTTTAATGATGCATTTTCATTGATTAAGTCTTGCAAGGAATGTCAGTTCTATGTTAGAAAGAGATAGAATGCTACTATTCCTTTAAGGCTGATAGTGATAGAAGAACCTTCTGCTCAATGGGGTTTAGACTTCATTGGGATGATTAACCCTTTCTCTTCAGTTGGACATAGATGGATATTAACAACAACCGACTACTTTGCAAGGTGGGAAAAGGCAGTGCCATTAAAAAATGCAACATAAATGGAGATTGTTAATTTCCTTGAAGAACTGATGGCCAGATTTGGCCCACCTAAAACAATTATTTTTGACAATGCTAAGGCTTTTGTCGGCTCAAAGATGAGCTAGTTTGCACTAAATTATGGAGTGTTCCTGAAGACCTCCTCTAACTATTATCCCTAGGGGAATGGACTTGCAAAATCTACTAACAAAAAACTCATAAGGTTAATAAAGAAAATAGGCTCGAAACACTAGAAAAAGTGGCATAGGAACCTCCAGACAGCACTGTGGGCAGACCGAATCATGCTTAAGAAGATATTGAAGACATATCCTAATGAGATGGTGTATGGGAAGGAGGGATTGCTACCTATTGCCATGGAAATTCCTGCACTGCAGTTGATTAAATCTCTGTAAATTGAACAAAACAGAGCAATGGAGGTGAGGTTTTTCGAGTTACTTGAGGTGCAAGAGAAAAGAGAGTTGGCCTTGGAAGCGATGAATAGTCTCCAACAGGTGGTTAAGAAGTGGTTTGAGAAAAGGGTTTCAGATCAAGGGTTACAATGCGGGGATTTGGTGCTCAAGTTAAATAAGCGCAGAGCAAAGCCTGGTCAGCACAACAAGTTCAACAACCTCTGGGAAGGACCTTTCAAAATCATCGAGTGCAAATAGTTCAACTCTTATGAGTTGGAAGATATGGAAGGTAATGCCTTGAGTATTCCAATCAGTGGAATACATCCTTTTTTTTTTATTATTCCAACCTCTATTAAGGCCGCGTAAATTGTAAATATGTAATTAATTTTTCCTACTTTAAGTTTTGGATCTTCTCAGTGCAAGAAATGAAATGGTAGAAATAATGCAAAAAAAGGAGAAAATATTGTAAATAGGCTAAGATTTTTGAAAAAGATATATATTATATTCATAAAACCAATGATTTACATTATATTTGGGGGACCAGAGGCCTGATATCAATATTTACATATATCTTCTATAGAGCGGAGCTTCTGAGGAGAAAAATTAAAAAAATTTGGAATCATCTTCGTTCTCAAAATCATTAGTCGGAAGGACCAACAATTATGGCAGCAAGCGGCATGAGATCAGGAAACACCATTCTTTCAAAATCTTCATACCACTAAAGATTTTGGAATGGTTCAATGTAGTGCACATGCATAAGGAATTAGCAGCCAGTTCGGACCTTGGTGTGATGTTCCTCATAGGTCTCCAGCTCAAACCCAAAAAGGAAGGGCTTGGTTGGGAAAATGCCTCCATGCAGTTGCTATAGGAGAATGTTGCAAACCAAGGGTATCCCACGATCAAACTGAGTCGTGCGCACAATTTGCTCCAGGCCTCTGAGGTAGCACCGAGGAAAGACCCACTTTGTCAACTTTATAATTTTGTGTTTGGAAATGCTAATGTCCAACAACGAGGCGACAAAGTAGGAGTAAATGCTAGTATTCACCCGGTACTGCTCCTCATACTCCAGGAAATCTTTCCCTTGGACCCACTTGATTGCCTTCACATATAATAGGTTCTTCACACCTATCATGCATTTTAAGCACCTGCATCTAATTTTTCCTAAGAAGGCAACTTGTGTCTTCTTGCAAACAAGCCTTACTAGTGTTTCCATACTAATCTCTTTCCTAACTAGAAGAATGCAATTTCTAAGTAAATGCAGAAAGCTCGCTAAGCTAAGTATGCTAGAAAATTTTGTGATTTACTATGCTGCCAAGGGTCTTATTTATAGACTGGCTAAGGTTCACCAGCTGTTAGAGGCCATGATTATGATTCAGCCAAAGTGTGTCACATTGCCTCGGTTTCCAATGTTGCAATGTGTGAGGTGACAAAAATATGTAGGTACAGTTGCAACTTGTTCGATTAAGTTTCCACATCTCTTCCAGATAGGCCAAGTGTCTTCACGAAGCATCACTGGTGTCCCATCTGAATCAAAGCAAAATCGTAAGAAAGGCTGTTGGGTGATGCACCCAGGTACATTTAAATTAAATCAGTAAATGCACAAAGCTTGCAAAAGAATTTTGCAAGATTTCCTTAGTTCATCTTTAAAGGAAAAGTCAAGCTCTGTCACACGCGAGAGGTTGTCTGTTAAATGTTGCAAGCAGTATGGCTGGTTGGCGATCCTTTCAGACATAGGAAAGGCTGGCAACACATAATGGCGACTTGGTATAAAAGACTAGCACCTACCCCTTTTTGGCCGCTTTTCTTGAGGTTAGAAAAGGTAGGTTAAGGCATGCAGAAATGCATTTATTGTAGGGAATTACCTAAGGATAAAATAGCCAAGACAGTCATAAGAAGGAAAGAAAACTTTCAGAAAAGCTGAGCCATTTGCAAGAGTTTGCAAAAAAGTTCTTACAAATATCAAAGATGGCTGAAATTGTAGAGAACCCAACACAGACCCTGGCCCCAGCAAGTCTAAGCAAGCAAATGAGAAGGGTGTCCTACATGCAACTCTACAACCAGGAGTCTGATCCTACTCTTGGCATCCCCATAAAGCCTTGTTGACCTTTCACCTATCCGATAGACTAGAGAATACTAAACGCAGTTCTTCACAAAGATCAAGCTTTGGTCACGGAGGATTGGGATAACGTCTTTGATCTTGAGCTATCCCACAATCTTAAGAGCCTTAGGGAAGCCATATGCAAGAAAATGAAGCATGTATCAGACCAATTTAACAAGCGCCTATGGTTCTATGGGCTTCCACAGTACATGGTTCCTTTGGTGCACCTGTGCCCAAAAATTGTGGCGGCATGCGAGGCACACTTTGACGCAAACACCAGAGTGATTAGAAGAAAATATTTTAGGGTAGTCATTTGCCCTGAAGCTATTCAAGATATGATGTGCATCCCACTTCCCTTGAACTGGGAGGTTGAGATATTTGATGTAAAAAAAATACAACAAAAGTGGGGACAGCTCCAAATGGGGCCACAGTTTTATCCCTCTGAGATTAATCAGCCAAAGAGTAGTTCCACACTGCCCAAATTCCCTTTCAATTTGAAGGCTCTGAAAGGTGGGTCTTCTTCTGTGGCTTCTATGTTGGTGCTGGTTTGTGGTCTAGATCTAGACAGAAGTGTTCGTGAGTTTCAAATGTGCCTCAACTTTATGCTGAGGAGGAATTGTGAGTCTTCGCTCCTAGACTTTTCAAGAGGTATCAGTGATGGAATTTGGTAGCAGTTGCAGGAATTCCAAGCCACCTCTAAGTTCAGGTATCCCTCTTTCTTGGCCTACTTGATTCTACATCAGAATCTAGATTATTTTTCAACATTTATGTCTCTAGCCATTTTCGATGAGGGCGGTTTGAGAAGGCCAGTCTCGACATGGACTCCTATCATGTCGAAGACTTTTAATTTCTATGCATTTTCAGATTTATTCCTAAACCCAATTATGTGGGCTTTGGATGGAGTCGACGTCAATGTGACCGAATGTATATCGCCCCGACAGAAGTCCTGGTTGGGGAAGCTGGTACCGCCCTATGATTGGTTCTATGGTATGGAGTTCATTATGATTTGCATGAGAGGTTTTATCCAGGAACCTTCCGGCTCCCTCGTTATCTTTCCAACAGAGTGTTGGCCCTGGAAGCAATGAGGCAACTATGCAATACTGACAATGATTACTGGGGAGGAAAGCACTTGACCACCTATTTGCTTCTGCCAATCATGTTTGGATCTGTGTCATTAAAAAAGAAGAGGACTCTGAAGATTGATACTTCATAGATTTTTCTTTCCAAGTTGGGCCATTTCGTGTTGGTATTGATAGAAGATACTTGGCAGTATAACCCTTGAAATAATCTGTCAAAGGTTGGTATCAAAGTCCCGCATTTTCCTCGACCATTTTGGGAACTTCGGATAAATCCCGAAGAGGGTAATTTAAGTCGGTATGTAGGCCTTGAGTATTTACCTACTGAGGATAATCGTTAGCCTTGGCTAAATTTTTATTTTACCATGAGGAAGGCCAACCTAAAGCAGCAAATCAACCTGTCCCTATGCACTCAATTAACTAAGCTCAATTGGTCATCTGAGAAGATTCGAGACTTCTGGATATACCGGCAAGAGACCCTGGCAATTGGAAAGCTTTATGAGGAAGTATCCCTTGATGAAAAATTCAATGATATCTTTGAAAATGAGCATCTAGACACTGATAGATCTCCCAACTGTTCGACATCTATGCAACATTACATAAGTGAAGAGATTGCCATGGAGTCTGGGGAGGAGATAACTTAGAATTCCCCCGTCGTTGTCGAGAATCCAATGCACGAGAGGGAAGCTGGTGAGCTGCCTGCACAAGAGGAGGATCCACATGCACAAGCATCGGAGCCTTCTGACTCCTCTAAATCAACAAGGAAGCACGCAAGGACTACCAGTGGTAGGAGGCGGGTCATTTTTGACCTTGATGATTTTTCGAAGGAAAAGTTACAATGAACCAGAGAAGCTAGTGAGGAGAAAGAGCAATTGATGGAGGAAGTGATTGAAAAATTTGCAACTCCACTTGAGCCTCAGGTAATATTTCCTCCCTCTTCTCTCTCTTCTATGTCTCTATTTTCTTCCTCTTCGGCCCCTACTTTTTCATCTATGCCAGTTTTCTCTGCCACTGGACTTTTCGGGCAGTCCAGTCTTGCCCCTCTTGGTTTCCCACCTCTATCCTCTGCTTTCCATACCTTTCTTGGAATGCAATTCAGTGTAAGTGCTAGACTCGTGGGCCAACAATTTTTATCCCCAAGGCCTAGTTCTGTGGCTGGTGCATCTCCAATCTTCCCTTACACCTTGTTTCCATCTCCTCCGCATGGCCAATTCATTCTTCCATTCTCCCCGGCTATTATCACAAGACCCAACAAGACTTCTAATGCATTGAGCACACTATCTTTCCCGCTAGCCATCCCACAGGAGTACCCTTTTGCTGGTGGCTTGTGTATCCCGACCCAAGAATATTTCTCGCAGGTTGATGTGAACAAGAGCACCCGCTTTAGTCAGATCAACAAAAGAAGATAAAATGATGCAACCAGGTAGGCGGAGCCTCACTTGCAAACCATATTCAATGAAAGTCAAAATTCCTTGATGTTTGCAAAAATCACTCCTAATGTGATTAAAACGGTAGGCGAAATGCTACTGAGTGATTATTTTGTGCATGATGTCGGGTTAGACTTGCAGCAGGCCCATCTGCAAGATAAAGTTGAGCTGATGGAGGAGACCCAAAAAATTGTGACTACTGATTATCTCAATCTTAACCGCTAAATAAAGAAGAAGGATGATCAGATAAGAGAGATCAAGGGCAAGGTTGACATCTGGGTAAACAAATTTAAAGCCCAGCAGATGGAAATAAAGCAACTTGAGAAGGAGAGGAGTGCCTTCGAAAGTCAGATAAAAGAGCTAAAAAATTTGAGCGCAGAGAAAATTTTGAATCTCCAGCAGGAGGTTGAGCATAGCCGAGCAAGGGAAGAAAAATTATGCTCTAAATCAGAGTAGCTAACTGAGGGTATGAGGGAGCTCCGACATACCACCAATACTGAAATTACTGAAATGAGTGCCAATCTGGAATTGGAAATTCAAAAGACTAAGCGGGCTGAATCGACCCTGGAAGAAAAAGAAAAAGAAGTTTCCACTCTGAGGGAGAAGATGTCTACATTAGACAGAGACTTGTCAGAGTTAAAGGCAAATTTGAGCAATGGAGAGGTAGAATCGGCTACCCTAAGGACTCAACCTCTTGCACCCCAAATGAGCTCGTTGATAATTTCCAAAGAATTGTATGCCTCATACTGGGAAAAGTTGAAGGTGTTGTGCCTTACTCTTCAACCCACCTTGAAATTTATGGCGTAAGTGGCTAGCCTTTCTAGAACAATGAGTGAATCAATACAGCAGGTTCAAGATTTAACTTCTGGCAAGGTTTCAGAGGCTAGGATCTTATTGGGTAGGTTGTATACAACTTTCAATGAAGCATTGAGTAGCGTGGGAATCAATGACCAAATGACGGTAGCCATGGGCACAAGTGTCCTCATCTCTATGCATGAGGTCATTCAGTAGGTAGCAGAATGTAGGTCTCGGTAGAGCCAGGTTACTAGTGATATGAAGGCAAAATTTTCCCGTCTGACTTAGAGAGGCCTTCCTTTCCCCTTCGTTGTGGATCAAGTAGTTGTAGGTGTGGAGAATATTATTGCAATGATCGAAGAAAAGAAGCAAGACCTTTCTATCTTCAAATCTTTTGATCAATCTCTGACCATCGAGGAAATTGAGGGAATCATACATCAGCTGGCCCAGCTCTTTTTCCAATTGGAATTGGAGACAAAATTATCAAGCGGATTGCCTTTCAAGGCAATCATCGATCTTAGGCTAGCTCACAAGAATTTGTAGCTCTCTCTATGCCATCAAATGAGGTATGAACCAGTCTATAGACCACCCTCTCAAGGTTATGAGCAGTTGGGATGTTGAACCAAGGTTTCTGGGGTTCTCCATTCCATGAATGAAATGCCCCTATGAGTTGCCAAACTATTCAACAAAAAAATTCCAAAGCCTTTGCCATTTTATATTTTCCTTTGCGGCTACACCTTGATTTATAAATGCTCACTCCTCTTGGAGCACTCCATGTGGCGGTCTCTCGAATATTTTTGCGTTTTGTATTGCTTCACTTTTTTTCGGTCTCCGTCTGCGTGCCGCATGGCTTTATCTGGCTGTTTTCAGAGCTAGGTCTGCCTGGTACTTATTTTCCTTAGAGCACTGCATATGGCTTCCTCTCAGAGATTTTCGCTGGGCATTTCTTTGACTATCTTCCAGGCTCCATCTATGCGACACGTGGCGATTGCTACTGCACCAGTTACCTTTGAAATTGTGCTAACCTTTTTGTACCCACCTGCTATCATGTTTCTTGCTTTGGCGCCATGTGTTCTCACCTGCTGCTGCATGGTTTTCTGTTCTATGTCGTGGCTTCCTTGGCATAATTCTAGCCATTTTTCGTTCGCTGTGATGGCTCAAGATGATTTGGGCCATCGGTCTCTACTCAAGGGTTGTTTTTCTTTTGATGCGCTTTTAGGTGGTGGACTAGCCTATATGTACAACCATGTTTCTTTTTATGAGGTTGTTGATTAAGTTTGCAAAAACCTCCCGAGCACTGGGAAGAAAGCCTTTTGTAATAGTTTCATTTAATTCGAAGACTTCGGACTGTGCCAAATAAATTCAGCCTTTCTGTTTTCAAGCATTTGTTAGAACTATTGGTTTGTGTTATTATCTTCTTTTTGTATGAATGCCTATTCTTCAGTTTTTGTAACCTTTCTTAGCTCAATGAATACAGATCATGTTTCTTCGACTCTTCTATGTTAGATAAAGTTATGTCTGATTATATTATGCAAATTAGAGGGTATTTTTATGTGATAAATGCTTTTGAGAAAAATAACTCAATTAACAACATTTTGGTTGTTCAAGCCTTTGCATTTTGTACTGTGCTCTGTTGAAATTTGTCTATGATCTTGGCACATCGCCTGTAATGTAGTTTTTACATTCTTGTTATCTTTCTAACCCTTTTCTCCCCACTGAACGAAGAGCCATCTTCGATAAAATCTCGGAGGTCACTTAGCTAGTGCACAATGCCCCCCAGTAGCTAAGTTTCCCATAAGACTACTGCTACATGCAAAATTCTACATCAACAAAACCATAAAATGATGAACAGTTGATATGAAATGGATAAAATTAGCTCTCAATGTGAGGAGAGTAAATTTTCATTCAAATTGTGGATGATGAATGAGACGAAGAGTCTCTCATTTATAGATTTCCAAATTTGAAGAGAGAGTGAAATTGAGCAATGTGAGATCATTAAACATCCAATGGCCAAGTGCCACTTGTCAAGGTGTGAATGGGTAAAGGTTGTGCACATTTTGATCAAATTGGCAATAAATGATATTAGGTGGAATTTGAAATTGAGGAAATGACATGTGAGAGGGAAAAAATAACGAAATAAATGCCACTTGGCTCAATGCACATGGACATGTAAGAGGAGTGAATGCTTTGTTGGAAGGACAAATCCACTTTGATTTGAATTCAAATTTGAAGGAATATTCTTCCTTAATTCCATGTTGAGAGAAAATAGGCAATTTAATAAATCAAAGTAATTGATTTATTGTGCAAGTTGCATTCTCTAGAGAATGTGACATATTTTAGGATTAAATTAATCAAATATTATTTAATTTAATGAGGATTTAGGAGATGTGACAATTTAGACTTAAATTTGTGAGTTAATTTAAATAAAATTGAGATGAAGGGTTTAATTAAATAAATGTTTTAATTTATTTAACTAAAGGGGATAATGTTAGATTAAATCAAATAAGGTTTAAATTTATTCAATTTATTAAGTGGACTTTAGATTTTTAATTTAAATAAAATGAATTATTTAAATGAATAGAGATAGAGGATTAATTAAATTAAATTGACTAATTTAATCAACAGAGGGGTGAATGACGTAATTAAATAAAAAAATTATTTATCTAATTAAAAGATGAAAAGTGATGATAAGCTGAGAAGGTGATTTAGGATGAAATGATTTTAGTAATCAGGATCAAGGGTGTCAGTCAATTTTTCATCTCTACATTTTGGCCCTCCTTGAAGCAATGCACTTGTTGCATTGGTTCAGAGAATAAACTGTTGTGATCAAAGTTCAAAATTTTATCAATTTTTTTGGATGCTCCACTATTGCCCCAATAGAAGGATTATTCTGATATGTTGCCCCCTTAACAGCTCAAATGAAAATTTTGATTTTTTGATGATCTCGCAAAAAAAGGGGATAAGGTTCCCAATAGGTCCAAAATGCCTCAAGATGCCAAAAAATGTGTTAAAATGCAAAAAAAGATGCAACATGGCCCTTGGTTGGGCTAAAACTCTAGCTGGATGGTCAAATTAGGTAAAAAAACCTTAGTTTGTAGGCTTAAATTGACCTTGAGGGGTCACTTTCAATTCATTTGCACACTTAGCCTTTAGAGATTCTTGCACTTTGAGCTCTGAGTCTCGATTGAGATGGCACAACAACAACTATCCAGGCATGTGTCAGAGAGGGTACAAGTGCACCAGTGGCCAACCAATGCAAGACCCGTGGTATGTATCCCTATCTCGACCTTTAATTTTATTGTTTTAAGTGCATTTAATATGGTCCAAGTCAACTTGAGGTCAAGCGATGCTATATAGTTCCACTGCAAATGCTTAATCAGTGTTAAATGACCTCAAATAGAGCTTCATATGAAAATAGCACTGTCCTAGGCCAATTAGGAAATTAGGGTTTTCTTTCAAACTCTATTGGATATGTAAATTGGACTACACGATGTAGTTTTGAATTAGGGTTTGAGAACAAAGTTAGCCGCACTTGCAAACTGGACTGCATGGTGCACATGAATTTAAAGATTTGTCAAACCTTCCCATGGTGGCAGAGTTTAGAGTTTTACAAAATATGTCGCATTTGCAAACAACACCATATTTGTTGTGGGAGGAAAAAAAAATTATGAGACTTGATGTGATGGTTTCCCTTATGTAGGAGGACCTCGATATACTTCACTCAAGCGAGCACCAATGACCGGTGTTGTGGAGATTATAGGGTATGCACATATTCCCTTAGGAGCAGCTTGGTAATCTTGGCCTTTAGTTTGTTGCGTACATTCCTCCTATTCGGACCCACTTGGGTATGATGACAACTTTGGTCGAGTGGTGGCACAATGAGACCTCTCCTTTCGATCTTCCTACTGGTGAGGCCACCATCACTCTTTAGGATGTTTAGTGCATCCTACGACTGCCCATCCATGGAGCTAGAGTTATTTATGATCCAGATGCCAGTAAGGATGATTTCTTTGATGTGATGGGTCTTCAGGAGACCCATTTATCCAATGGATAGATTGACTTGGAGAGATATCGGGGCATAGTGCCCATGTGTAGATTGATTGTTGCAGCCATCATTTCAAGTCTTGTGGCACCAACTAGGTGGGGCCGATACTTTAGTCTAGGTTGGGGACTGGAATGCGAGAGGATGGTCATTCACAGAGAGTGCTTTGCTCAGGGGCTAGTGATACTGATTTCCTTATATAGATATTTGCATGAGTTTGTGTATCTTGACAATAGGGCCCTTGGGGTTGGAGTTAATTTTCTACATATTTGGGCATGGGAGTGGATTCCAGTGCTCCATCTAGATGTGACACTGATTATTCTGGATATTGATGATCCTATCATTTGGCAATATGGGGGAGGCCAGATTCGCTTTACTCACAGGTGAGTTGTTGATGAGATGCAAGATTTTGTCTGGAGGCCTTGGATGGATATAGATTTTTGGTATGATAATCTCGAGCAACTATTCTTTGCTCGATAGGATAGATGGATGCAGGGTCAAGAGCACACCATGATAGAGCGGTACCTCCCCCATAGGGTAGCCTGACAGTTTGACAAGATTCAGGATAGGCTAAATGATCAGTATTTGGTGATCTTCACTCGTAGTATGAGAGAGACAACATGGGGCTAGTTGATTCTAGCACCGAAGGAAGTATCCTCATCTAGGCATCTAGTGGCCAGACCATGGCCATATGATCAAGGGTTGGTAGATGTAGGGGTTACCTAAGCATATAGAGCTTAGTTCAGACCTCCTCTCTGATTAATAGTTCCATGTAAAGTTCTTCCATGATAGAGGCGGAGAGGTAGATCCACCAGTAGGGGCAGAGGTAATGGTGATAGAGATTGTGACAAGGACAGGGGAGGAGGTGGCCCTCCTCTACATCAAACACCACCACAGGACTAGGCACCCCCAGGGGCACCGACACCACCATGGGTAGAGATTCATGAGATTCCTGCATAGGATGATCAGTAGAGATGGGGATAGAGCAGTCCCAGATCAATAGCCACCAAGACAGGCCAATCATAGAGATGCATTGATCCAGCAGTTGCAGGGTCAGATAAAAATTTTGACAACCAAGAGAGATCAGGCTCGACAACAAGTTTTCATAGTTACTACTGAGAGGGATCAAGAGATTGGTCAATGGAGGCAGCTGGAGAGTACAACCTCACTTGCCCAAGGCCAGTTAGTATCCTTGAGGGCATATTGAGAGGTGGTTAGAGATTTTGAGTACTATCGACAACATTATCGGCGGGTATTTCCACTAGCTAGTCAGGTACCAAAATTTTCAAAGCAGATGGGGATGTGGCCTCCCAACGACCATGGTGAGAAGAGGTAGGAGAGGGAAACAACTAGTAGGGTTAGCCCTTTGATCACAGACTTTTTTTTTTTTTGATCCATGGGCCCTAATTATTGCCCTTATTCTATCATGTACTTTGATGTATATACTTGATCCGATTTTGTACCATGACAATTGTACATTTTTGATGATATATATATATGATGATTCTATTTATGATGTATGGATTCTTTTTAATTTCTTATGTGCTATGAGATGATATGAAATGCTTTTAATTTATGCTCATGCAATATGATGTATGTTTCTATATAATATGATGATGATTATAGATGTATTTACTTTTGTATTTTTCTCTGCACTTTGATGACAATTGTATAGATGCAATGTATGTGTCACATACTGATTTTTGTCATTTATTTAAATGCATTTATTAATCATGAGATTCTCAATATTTATGTTAGATGATTATTTAAATTTAAATTGAAAGTGAAATTGAAATTTGAATGCAAATGAAATTATTTAAAATTCATTATTGTGAAATTCGAGGTTTGTCATTGCTGATGAGAAACTGAGTGCCAGTGAATGCAGGAACAGGTGAACGAGAATGAAGGCAATAAAATTGATTAGGTAAAGTCATTTTAGCTATTAGACATTAATGAGGATGATGGAATCTCAAACACCACTTAGAGTTTTTAATGTATCTTTGTGATGATTATTATTGGAAATTTTTAAATAAGTTTATTTCGATTGCTCAAATATATGTGAAAACGAATATATTTTTGTTTTAAATGGCAATTTGATAATTATAGTGAGAAAATTGATTTTATTCAAATAATTACTTCCTTATGTAAATATTTTCTATTTTAGTTGAAAATAATAATCTTTTTTATTTTAAAATTATGGGAATAAATGTTTAATTGTGAAAATATATAAAATGTAAATATCGTGTTATTGGTTTACTTTTTATTTTCGCAAATAATAAATGAAAGTAGAATTATATATTTGAAGAAATAGATATTAAATTAATTTATTTAAAAAAATAAGAAAACATAAATACGTTTGAAAATGGAAATTGGAATTGAAAAGAGAACAATAGTTAACAATTTGAAAACAATTACTTTTCAATCAATATTTGCATGCGATCACGAATAAAACTTGGAGTTATGGAAATTTTGTTGAAGATGAAACATGAATAGTGGATCTGACTTTTTTTTTAACTTCACCATTCACAACAATTGAAAAACACAAAAGAGTAAATCCGTTTTTGGGAAGAGACAAGGAAATCTAGGATAAAGGAGAGTTGTTTTTATCTTTTATTGGGACTCTACTCATCTCTGAGGCACCAAAAAAGAAGGCAGAGCTTCTATTTTCATTGATTTCCATTCTACTTAAACCCCCCCCACACGCAGCCAGGAGAGAAGGACAGTTTTGTTTTATTTATTTGGAGGTTGCTTATCTCCCATACGCATGTGAGTGCAAGGAGACAGAGCGCGTGTGTGAAGAAGGGAGGAGAGAATCCAATGCAGAAAGGAACTCTCTTCCTCATGCATAATAGGAAGTAGAGAGGTGCGCAGGAGAAGAGGTGAGGAGAGGACAGGGCGCAGACAATAGGAAAAATAGGATGGATGCAGCCACAAGGAATGTGAGAAAGAGGAGAGGGCGCAAACAAGAAGAAATAAAAAGACAAATAAAGAAGGAAGGGGTTAGGAAGTGAAGTACATGAAGGAAAGGAGAGTTGGTGAAGCACACAGATAGTAAGGAAGAAAAGAGAACACAGATGTAGAGAATACATGTGCAACACAGGAACAAAAAAAGAATTAATAGAAATTCAAACAAAGAGCACAAACAAAAAATAAAATACTCACAGGAAGCACATAAGATCAAGATTAATCTCCAGATTTAGAGGACATAGAGCAACAAAAAAATGTCAGGTAGATTCAATGGGAACATTATTTTTCCCAAATTCACAATCAATTCAAATATGAGTTTAATTCTTTTCTTTTATTCTTTTATTTTTACTATTGAAGACATATCACTATTTTTATCAAATTTAGGAGAAAGTTAAAACACCAAACTGGGTTTTTATCAGAAAACTATTGAACAACTTGAACATAAAACTATAAAAAGATAGTAGATTTTTTATTTTTTGGGAAATTCTGATTAGTAAATTGAAAAGATACAAATAGAAAACATATTGTTTTAGATCTATTTAGATTTAGAAAAGCTATAGAAAAATCAAACCTGTCAGAGAGATATTATTTTCAAAATAATAGAAACAAAAAATATAGTGAAATCATTACAAAATTAAACAGTTGAATGTTTTTGGTTTAAATCATTTATTCTAAAATTTCATTCAAAACAAAATTAAATATGATGTTTAATGTTTTTGCAAAGATGATATTTTAAGGGAAATATTAAAAAACACAAAAGAGATAAATAAAAATAAAAATATAATCACTTTGAAATGAAATGAATTAGACTAAGGATATATTGAAGTGTAGTTAAATTATATGAGTAAATGAACCGAAAGAATGTGTGCTCATTTATTCTTGATTTATATGCACTTAGTTACATACTTGAGATACACCTTCTTTAATTTATTTATTTTCAATTTAAACATTATGTTATTTACTATTTAAAATTGTGAAATTGTTGTATTAAAAACCATGTTTGTTTGAATATTAAAATTACAATTCGTGTGTTTGTGAAAGATGGTTTTTAATTTGAATGGAACCATGCATGCTTGATAATTGAATGTGCATGACATGTGTTTGGAAAGCTACCTTCTAGGACAAGTGCCGAATATGGGTGTTTAGAGAGCATAGTTTTTATTTTCCAAAACTACTATTATTTGTCAGTCATGACATTTTACTTGGCCAAGTAATGTAAGGACCATTGAAATAGATGGAATTAAAATAACTCTCTACCATATCCTAGTATCGAACTTACTTGTTTCTTAAATGAATGAGAAAAATGAAAATGCCTGTAGATTTACTAGTTATACTAGGCACGCACCATATTCCATCTTGCTTGTCAGCTTCTTTTTGCTAAGTGATTCGTGCAGGGTTGGGTATTCTTTGAATGACTATCAAATTCCGAGGAAGCGTAAGCTTCGAGTTTAGGCGGAAAAAGTGCCTGATCCTTGTTGTTGTCTTCATGTTTGAAGATAATCTATTGGAATGAAGATAAATGGAAGATTTCTTCATATATCTATTCTATTTATTTCTTGTATGATTATTGTAGAGCTTAAAGAGAAAAAATTCCTAAGTCTTGAATTGTAAATATATTTTACAATTCTTTTGTATTATTATTATCCTGTAAGATGACACGTTTATGAAATTAATTGGAAGTATTATGAATCTCATTGTAGACTTTAAGTCAATATGTTTGGAATCTTTTGGATTTTATGAATGTTAATGAATGGAATTTTGAATTTCGTTGGAATATAATGAATTTATTTAAGGAATTTTCAATCTTTGGGATTAAAGAGTTTCACTTTTTATAGTATGAAAATTATTATGTAATGATATGCAAATGGTTATGGATGCAAATGATTAGCAATTGATTATGTCATGTTAATGGATGCCGATGACTTTTATTATTCCTTTAATGATTCGTGCAATATGAATTATATGCAATGATCTCTTAAGATACTTAGAATAATAAATATATATTATTCTTCATAACTTAAGATGATGATAATGTGAGTTGATATGATGTGGTGTGATCTATATGATATATTATGCATTTATGCTAGTGATCTTTTGGATGCAGGGCATATGCATTAGCAATGTTATGATTAACTATCATGGTACAATGTTAGTATGGAAAAAAGATAGAAGAAAAGAGATCCCACAAGTCATTAGATGTCAATTTTTTTTCTTACGAGGAGTTGGGATTTTCAAAGGGCCAATTAATTTATGTTTGATAACACACCTATGTACGGTGCATCAAGGTATAAAGAACCAAGATGGCTTTGTACCTAGTGTGATGGACTTTGACTCGTCAATAAAATATGGGTATTTATGTTCACGCTTAGCATACGAAACCTTATTCAAGATGTAGTTTAGACATTCTAAAGATATTAGACCAAAACAAAGAAAATAAAGCCTTCCTATGTGGTCAACAAGACACTTAAAACATCTTTCCTACAAACCAAACAAGGTACAAATGAAATAAATAATTTTACAAGAATATCCAATAGGCACAATAGATAAAAAAGATAATGATTGTTTCCCCATTCCTTTCTCTCTAAATCTATTTTGTTTAGGCATCATCGAGAGGTCCTTGGAATAAGCGCAAAATAAGATAAGTCAAAATTACCAGATAAAGTAAACAAACAAGCCAATGTTCTTCATACTGCTAGCCAAGGCTAGCCAAGGCTAAACAAAGGTGATACTTGATGATTATGTCTAGTGTAGGAAGGATGCATCCTAGGACATGTTGTGATCAATTTTTTAATGAGATTGATTGGATGATAAGCTATTGATACTCTGAGTTGATCAACTTGCTTGCTTACTAACCTAGACTTGAGACTTTGACGAATAGGTGCACTTTTGAACCTGTTGGAATTTTTTCTGACTGACTCACTAAAGGATGAAGATGATGATTGATTTATTAGGAATGATTGTCTCATTCCTAAAAATTTGCACCATTTTGGGTTTTTCCTGATATTTTAATTTTTTGGAATTTTTAAGATGTTTTGAGGTTGTTTTGATTTTTTTAGTTTTTCAATGTTTTATGATTTTTGAGACTTTATGACCAAGAGACTAACCTAAAGACCTAACCTAGGGGTCTTGGGAGCTCATCAACAGATTAGTCTTGCCTACATTATACATGCAGAGACCGCGTAGTTTGACCAATGACAAACTCGACTCAATGATGAGAGAGATGAGAAAATAGATTGCCAAACTGTGACGGACACCTAAAGGATCGACCTAGGGTGTCTCAGGGGATGATCAAAGATCAACATTGCCTATGTTCAAGCTCATAAATGACATAGTTTGGATAAATGACTCTATTTTTTATTTTTTTTATTTCTTATGTGCTATGAGGTGTTATGAAATGATTTTAATTTATTGTCATGCAATATGATGTAGGTTTCTATATAATGTGATGATTATTATGGATGTATTTCTTTTTCTATTTTTCTATGCACTTTGATGACAATCGTATGGATGCAATGTATGTGTCACATAATGATTTTTGTTATTTATTTAAATTTAATTATTAATCATGATATTTTTAATCTTTATGTTAGATGATTATTTAAATTTAAATTGAAAGTGAAATTGAAATTTAAATGCAAATGAAATTATTTAAAATTTATTATTGTGAAATTTGGGGTTTGTCATTGCCGATGAGAAATTGAGTGCAAGTGAATGCAAGAATAGGTAAACAAGAATGAAGGCGAGAACATTGATTAGGTAGAGTCATTTTAGCCATTAGACATTAATCAGGATGATGGAATCTCACAAACCACTTAGAATTTTTAATGTATCTTTGTGATGATTATTATTGGAATTTTTTAAATAAGTTTATTTCGATTGCTCAAATATATGTGAAAACGAATATGTTAGTTTTAAATGGCAATTTGATAATTATAGTGAGAAAAATGATCTTATTCAAATAATTACGTCCTTATGTAATTTTTTTCTATTTTAGTTGAAAATAATAATCTGTTTTATTTTAAAATTATGGGAATAAATGTTTAATTGTGAAAATATATAAAATGTAAATATTGTGTTATTGGTTTATTTTTTATTTTCGCAAATAATAAATGAAAGTAGAATTATATATTTGAATAAATAGATATTAAATTAAGTTATTTAAAACAATAAGAAAACATAAATACATTTGAAAATGGAAATTGGAATTGAAAAAGAGAAAAATAGTCAACAATTTGAAAACAATTACTTTTCAATCAATATTTGCATGCAATCACGAATAAAACTTGGAGATATGGAAATTATGCTAGAGATGAAGCATGAATAGTGAATCTGACTTTATTGTTAACTTCACCATTCACAACAATTGAAAAACACATCAGAGTAAATCCGGTTTTGGGAAGAGACAGGGAAATCTAGGATAAAGGAGTTGTTTTTATCTTTTATTGGAACTCTACTCATCTCCCAAGCACCAGAAAAAGAAGGCAGAGCTTTTATTTTAATTGATTTCCATTCTACTTAACCCCACCCCCGCCCCCCCCCCCCACACACACATGGCCAGGAGAGAAGGATGGTTTTGTTTTATTTATTTGGAGTTTGCTTATCTCCCATACACATGTGAGTGCAAGGAGAGAGAGCGTGTGTGTGAAGAAGGGAGGAGAGAATCCAATGTAGAAAGGAACTCTCATCCTCATGCATAATAGGAAGTAGAGAGGTGCATAGGACAAGAAATGAAGAGAGGACAGTGTGTAGACAATAGGAAGAATAGGAGGGACGTAGCCAGAAGGAATGTGAGAAAGAGGAGAGGGCGCAAATAGGAAGAAATAAAAAGACAAATAGAGAAAGAAGGGGTTAGGGAGTGAAGCACAGGAAGGAAAGGAGAGTTGGTGAAGAACAAAGACAGTAAGGAAGAAAATAGAAGGCATAGGTAGAGAGTACATGTGCAACACAGGAATAAAAAAGAATAAATAGAAAGTTAGTCAAAGAGCACAAATAGAAAATAAAATACTCACAGGAAACACAAAAGATCAAGATTCATCTCCAGATTTAGAGGACACAGAGCAAAAGAAAATCGTCAGGTAAATTCAATGGGAACATTATTTTTCCCAAATTCACAGTCAATTCAAATATGAGTTTCATTCTTTTCTTTTATTCTTGTATTTTAACTATTGAAAATATATCACTATTTTTATCAAATTTAGGAGAAAGTTAAAACACCAAACTGGGTTTTTATTAGAAAACTACTGAACAACTTGAACATAAAACTATAAAAAGACAGTAGATTTATTTATTTTTAAGAAATTATGATTATTAAATTGAAAAGATGCAAATAGAAAACATATTCTTTAGATCTATTTAGATTTTAAAAAGCTTCAGAAAAATTAAAATTGTGAGAGAGATATTATTTTCAAAATAATAGAACAAAAAAAGATAGTGAAATCATTACGGAATTAAATAGTTGAATGTTTTTGGTTTAAATCATTTATTCTAAAATTTCCTTCAAAACAAAAATAAATATGAGGTTTTATGTTTTTGCAAAGATGATATTTTAAGGGAAATATTGAAAAATAGAAAACAGTTAAATTAAAATAAAAATATAATTACTTCAAAATGAAACGAATTAGACTAAGGATATATTGAAGTGTAGTTAAATTATACGAGTAAATGAACCAAAATAATGTGTGATCATTTATTCTTGATTTATATGTACTTAGTTACATACTTGAGATACACCTTCTTTAATTTATTTATTTTGAATATAAACATTATGTTATTTACTATTTAAATTTGTGAAATTATTGTATTAAAAACCATGTTTGCTTGAATATAAAATTACAGTTCGTGTGTTTGTGAAAGATGATTTTTAATTTGAATGGAACCATGCATGATTGATAATTGAATGTAAATGACATGTATTTAGAAAGCTACCTTCTGGGACAGGTGCCAAATATGGGTGTTTAGAGAGCATAGTTTTTCTTTTTTAAAACTACTATTATTTGTCATCCATGACATTTTACTTGGCCAAGTAACTTAAGGACCATTGAAATAGATGGAATGAAAATAACTCTACCATATCCTAGTATCGAACTTCCTTGCTTCTTAAATGAATGAGAAAAATGAAATTTCCTATAGATTTACTAGTTATACTAGGCACACACCAGATTCCATCTTGCTTGTCGGCTACTATTTGCTATGTGATTCATGCAGGGTTGGGTATTCTTTGAATGACTATGGAATTTCAGGGAAGCGTAAGCTTCGAGTTTGGGCAGAAAAAGTACCTAATCCTTGTTTTTGTCTTCATGTTTGAAGATAAGGTATTGGAATGAAGATCAATCAAAGATTTATTCATATATCTATTCTATTTATTTCTTGCATGATTATTGTAGAGCTTAAGGCGACAAAATGCCTAAGTCTCGAATTGTAAATATCTTTTACAATTATTTTGTATTATTATTGTCGTGTAAGATGACATGTTTATTAAATTAATTGGAAATATTATGAATCTCATTGTAGACTTTAAGTCGATATGTTTGGAATCTTTTGGATTTTATGAATGTAAATGAATGGAATTTTAACTTTCTTTGGAATATAATGAATTTATTTAAGGAATTGTCGATCTTTGGAATTAAAGAGTTTTACTCTTTACAGTATGCAAATTATTATGTAATGATATGCAAATGGTTATGGATGCAAATGATTAGCAACTAATTATGTCATGGTAATGGATGCAAATGATTTTTATTATGCCTTTACTGATTCGTGCAATATGAATGTGATGCAATGATCTCTTAAGATACTTAGAATAATAAATCTATATTATTCTTCATAACTTAAGATGATTATAATGCAAGTTGATATGATGTGGTATGATCTATATGATATATTATACATTTATGCTAATGATTTTGTGGATGCTGGGCATATGCATTAGCGATGTTATGATTAACTATCATGGTACAATGTTAGTATGGAAAGAAGATAGAAGAAAAGAGATCCCACAAGTTATTAGATGTCGATTTTTTTCTTACCAGGAGTTGGAATTTTCAAAGGGCCAATTACTTTATATTTGATAACACACCTACGTATAGTGCATCAAGGTATAATGAACCAAGATGGCTTTGTACCTAGTGTGATGGACTTTGACTCATCAATAAAATAGGGGTATTTATATGCACACTTAGCATACGAAACCTTATTCAGGATATAGTTCAGACATTCTAAACATCTCAAACCAAAACATATAAAAGAAAGCCTTCCTATGTGGTCAACAAGACACTTAAAACATCTTCCCTACAAACGAAACAAGGAATGCATGAAATAAATTATTTTACAAGATTATCCAATAGGCACAATAGATAAAAAAGATAGTGATCATTGACCCATTCCTTTCTCTCTAAACCTTTTTTTTTTAGGCATCATCGAGAGGTCCTTGGAATGAGTGTAAAATAAGATAAGTCAAAAAGACCAGATAAAGTAAACTAACAAGCCAATGTTCTTCGTACCGCTAGAGAAGGCTAAACTAAGGTGATACTTGATGCTAATGTCCAGTATAGGAAGGATGCATCCTAGGAATTTTTGTGATCATGGTTTTGATGAGATTGATTGGATAATAAGCTATTGATACTCCAAGTTGATCAGCTTGATTGCTTACTAACCTAGACTTGAGACTTTAACGAATAGGTGTTCACTTTTGAACCTGTTGGACTTGCTTCTGACTGACTCACCAAAGGATGAAGATGATGATTGATTTATTAGGATGAAGACGATGATTGATTTATTAGGAATGATTGTCTTATTCCTGAAAATATTTACCATTTTGGATTTTTCTTGATATTTGAATTTTTTGGAATTTTAAAGATGTTTTGAAGTTGTTTTGATTTTTCAAGACTTTATGACCAAGAGACTAACCTAAAAACCTAACCTAGGGGTCTTGGGAACTCATCAACAGATTAGCCTTGCCTATATTATACATGCAAAGACCACGTAGTTCGAACAAGGACAAACTCGACTCAATGATGAGAGAGATGGGCAAACAGATTGCCAAATTGTGACAGACACCTAAAGGACTGACCTAGGATGTCTCAGGGGATGATCAAAGATAAACCTTACCTACATTCAAGCTTAGAGATGACATAGTTTGGATAAATGACTAATTTTTTATTAAAAAAATTGACATTTTTTGGATCTTGATATGATTTGGATGTTTTTTGGATTTTTTGAATGTTTTGGGATTTTTTTCTTTTAAGGAAGATCACTAGAATATACATGAAACAAATCCAATGCAGGTATAGAAACATGCCCCCAACATGATGCGATAGAATACTTCGATATACATAGGAAAAACTGACCTTAGGAATATGCCAAGTAGTACTAGGGTGGAATATGATATGAGAACAAGATCAATCTATGGTACAGTTGTGAATGGATTGGTGGCAGGGTAAATGTAATGGATAAGTGAGTGCATGGAATAGGCCATGAAGATCCTAGTGGATGGAGAGTGCTTTATTTATGTTTGGTGCATGTTTTTTAGGTTTTCACCAAGGTACTTGTCCAAAGCGCTAGCGAATTGGTTTTCACTAGAGGACGATTTTTTTCTTTACTGTTTTCAATCCTTTTTTTAATTTGTTTGTATTATTGTATTTTTTGATTTTTTGATGCCACCAAGATGCTTGTTTGCCAGGTTTTCATTTGGGTGACCATTTTTTCTGGACATATTCTGATTTTTTTTTTTGTTTTGTTTTATACCTTGAAATATGGGTGGGTGCATGGAAATGGGTAGCAATTTCATGGACAACTTACTTTTTCATCCCGAAATAGTGAAAACGCGAATGCAATATAGTAAAATGCACTCGCATTATGGCTTGGTAATGACCAAGCCTAGGCTCGGTCATTACCGAGCCTAACGTGGGTGTGTTAAAATGCGAGTGAGTTATAACACGCTCGCATTATGGTTTAAATTTAAAAAAATGCGCACATTTTGAGTTCAAAAAATGTGCAGTTTTAGAAATCAAAAAAACATTTCCAAAATGCGAGTGCATTGTAACGCGCTCACGTTTTGGTCTACATTGAAAAAAATTCTTCTCTTTTTCTTGTCTCTTTCTTCTTGTTATCTTTTAGGGAAACTATATACATGAAATAAACATTTAAGTATAAGTTGACATTTACATATGGACATTTACTTTCTTATACTATAAGTTATATTTCATGTATATAGGCAGGATGTTTGAGAGTGGTTTCAGATCTCTAGGAGTTACAATGCAAATTCTAGTTTTTGGAAGATCTCAAAAATTTCAGTAATCAGTAAGTTGTATCATCTTTATCTCTCTATCTCACACATTTTTTATCCCTTATTCTCTAGACCTGTCTCACACACTCTCCCCTTCCCTCTATACTTCTATCTATCTAGCCTCTCTCTCCCCCTCCATCCCTCCCTCCTTTCCTCCTTCCCTCTTTTCCTCTAATTTTCTTTATCTCCCCTTCTCTCTCTTCCTTCCTCCCACCCACCTTTCCTCTCTACTTCAATATATATAACCTATCTCTCACTACCTCTCTCTCTCCCTCCATCCTCTCTAGGTTGTGATGGATGGAGAGCTAGGTAGAGAGGGAGGGAGAGAGAGGTGAGATAGAGAGAAATAAAGAGTGATTGAAGGAGAGGTAGGTAGAGAGAGGGAGAGAGGAGATAAAGATAAGTAGATATGGAAGGATAGGTAGAGAGAGAGGCGAGATAGAGAGAATTAGAGAGGGAATGAGGGAGGGAGGGAGAGAGAGAGGTGTAGAGAGAGTGGTAAGGTTTGATGCATGTAGAGGTAGGTAGAGAGCAATTGGGAGATAGAGAGTTTATAGGGAAGAAGAGAGGGAGAGAGAGGGAGGTGAGAGAGAGGTTAGCTAGAGAGAAATAGAGAGACTAGTAGGGCGTGATGGAGGGAGAGGTAGGTAGGTAGAGAGAGAGATGGAGGGAGATAGAGATAAGTAGAGAGGAAAGGTGGGAGAGAGGGAGAGAGAAGTGAGGTAGAGAGAATTAGAGGGCAAAGGAGAGAGAGATAGAGAGAGAGAGAGATTTATTGAGATCAAGGGAGAGAATTCTAGAGTGTAAGGGATAAAAATGAGTGAGATAGAGAGAGAAATAATACAATTTTTTGATTACTGAAATTTGACCTCCTGATTATTGAAATTTGACTAGGTTTGAAATTTGTGAGATCTTCCAAAAAATAGAAGAGAGAGAGGGGAGAGAGGGAGGAAGGGAGAGAGAGAGGGTGGAGAGATAGAGAGTAGAGAGAAGGAGAGAGTGAGAGAGAAAGATGATAGAACTTGTTGACTACTAAAATCTGACCTCCTGATTACTGAAATTTGACATGTAGATTACTGAAATTTGACTAAGTCTAAAATTTTTAAGATCTTCAAGAAACTAGAATTTGCATTATAACTCCTAGAGATTTGAAACCGCTCTCAAACATCCTGCCTATATACATGAAATATAACTTAAAGTATAAGAAAGTAAATGTCCATATGTAAATGTCAACTTATACTTAAATGTTTATTTCATGTATATAGTTTCCCTGAACGATAACAAGAGGAAAGAGATAAGAAAAAAGAGAAGAAAAAAAAATCAAAGTAGACCAAAATGCGAGCGCATTATAACGTGCTCACGTTTTGTCAATGCATTCACAAAATGCAAAAAATGCATTCAAAAAACATGTCAAAACTAATATATTATGTGAGCGCATTATAATGCACTCGCGTTATATCTTGCTTTGGGAATTACCATGCCTTAGGCTTGGTATTTGCCTTGGAATACCAACCCAAAGGCTTGGAGGGCATTCCCAATGACCAAAGATGTGTTTTAAAAAAATCTACCATATTTCACATAATCAAGTTCATGCTCACCGTCAGGATTGCATGTGGTTCAATATCAAAAAAATCAAACACTTTGGTAATGTTGGATTCTCTCTTAGCTATACAATGATGTAATTTTTTTTACTTTCTAAAAATGTTAAGCCTTTCATCCATAATTTATTTTATTTGTATGTCTTTTTTTTTCCAAAAAATAGTGTGTGGTATTTTCTTCGTTATAAATTAACCGTTAAACAATTTTTCAAATAGATTACATTTTTAGAAACTAGACTCCATTCTACAAATTTAAAAAAAATAAAAAAATAAAATTCAATTAGTTTCCAAAATTTGTAGGGGTAGCATGACCAAAATTCTATTTTTTAAGGAAATGTCCACTTCGAAAATTAGGAAAAAATAAAATATTCATTAAAAAATTATCAGAAAAATCATGCATCAACTACATACTGTTACCTAACTTCTGACCATTGTGATTTTAAAAATACTAAAAGAAAATTCACCGTACAAGGGTCATACAAGAGTTGCTATGCTATGTTTTTCTGATCAAAACAACGCCAATTTGTGTACGTCCCTCATTTGAACCCCTTAATCTCAACCATTTTCAAAATAAATTAGTATTTTAGAAAGTAGACTCAGAGCACTTGAATCCTTGTTTTTGTTCTATCTCAAAGTATCCTCAATTTCACATCCAAGGTCAGTATTTCCTAATTTCAGAGAAAGTTGTCCACTTAAGCCCCCTTTTTGGGAACCATCTTGGTGCACTTACCCATATTTTAGGCATAAATTTTTCTGAGATGGGAGTTGTTTAGGGGTTCCTATAGAGGTTCACCTTCTAGTGTTGATAACTCGTATGCCCCTAATTTATAGCTTGCTATAATGATGAAAGGTCCCAATTAGTTGGGCTCAAAATTTTCTTTGCTTTTTGGGTTTGGTATATTCTTCTGGTTTTCCTTTAGCACATGTTCGTCAACTCTAAAGATGGGTATCTTCATCTTCTTGTTATAGCTTTGATTTAGCTGGTTTTCATAAACTTGTAGATGGTATAGGGAATCCATGCATCATTCATTTAATAAATCCATCTTATTTAATCTTGAAACCCGATATTACTCATCTTTAATGAGGTTTTGAAGTGACATCCTTAATGATGGCAACTCGATCTCGATTGGGAGGATGAATTATGATCCATAGACCAGGGAGAATGGGGTGGTGCCTTTTGGCATGTGGATTCTGGCGTGGTAGGCCCATTAGGAAGGATTTAGTTGTAGATTCTAGTGACAACCAAAATAATTAATTGTTTTCGTAAGGATTTTCAAGATAATTTTATTAGCGGCTTCTACTTGGGCGTTGCCTTGCAAGTAATATGGAGTGGAAAAGTGATGTTTGATATTGAATTTGTGGCAAAGGTCATGCACATCCTCATTCTTGAAATGTGTTTCATTATCAAAGATAATGGATTGAGGGACACCATATCAGAAAATGAGATAGTTTAGGATGAACTTTGATATCTTCTTTCTAGTTATGTCAGTCATTGGGATGGCTTTGAACGACTTTTTAAAGTACTCTATTGCAGTGATGATGAATTTTTGGTCATTGGATGAGGTGAGGGTGATTTTTTTGATGAGATGAAGCTCCCATTGCAAAAAAGATCCAAGGTGTAACAATAGGATGAAGCTCTTGAGCTGGTGCATGAATAAGGTCTCCATTCTATTGGCACTATAAAAAAATTCTGACAAAGTCATGTGCCTCCCTTTCCATTATTGGTCAGTAGTACCCAGTCCTCATTAGTTTCTTAGAAAGGTTATACCACTTGAGTGTGAACCACAAATGCTATTATGGACCTCAATCAGAGCAGTCAGGGCTTCCTTAGGATTTAAGCAATGCAATAGGGTTCCTTCAATGCTCCTACAATAAAGGGTTTCTCCTAGGATGACAAAGCATAAGGACCTTTTGATAAAGGCTTGTTTAAGGTTTGGGGTTATGTCAACTAGGAAGACTCCTATTATCAAGTAGGTGTAGATGTCATGATACCAGGGATCATCGAGACCAATGATTTCACACATGAATTCAGACTCTGGTACCTTGAATTCTAGTACAAGAAGATGCTCTACTAGAAACTCTTATTTTGGAACATAGTTTGGGATTTCCAAGAGCGATCCAATTGTGGCCATAGAATTTGTTGCTCTGTTATTTTCTCTCGGTAGTTGTTCAAAGGTGACATCAATTAAGAATTCTTTGAGGCTCTCCACTAATTTCTTGTATGGATTTAGCTTGTCGTCATTTGTTTGGTACTCAACATTGACTTGGTTAATGATGAGTTGTGAATCTCCATAGACTTTGAGAGCCAAAATCTGGCATTGTACTACAATCCTTAAGCCTGTGATGAGAGCCTCATACTCTACTATGTTGTTTGTGCATGGAAAATATAGTTTATAGGATTTGGGTATGCACTCTCCCTGGGGAGTGATGAAGAAGATCTCGGCGCCTAACCCATGTTGTGTGTATGACCCATTGAAATACATCTTCCAATGATTTTCTATACTTATGTTGAAAATTGAATCATCTAGAAATTTTGAGATAAGTTGGTTGTCGGCATAAATTGGAGCCTCTGCTAGTTGGTCTACAATTGTCTGCCCCTTGATGGCCTTGCACTCCACATATTCAATGTCATGTTCCATCAATATCATTACCCACTTGGTTTTCCATTGTGTGAGAGTAGACTTAGAGAGAAGATACTTTAGTGGATCTATCTTTGCAATCAGCTTGATCTAATAAGCTAGCATGTAGTTTCTAAACTTTTGGGCTACAAACACAACTGCTAGACAAGATTTTTATATTGGTGTGTAGTTGATCTCATGTCCTACCATTGTCCTACTAATGTAGTATATTGCTCTTTCTCTTCCATTTTCATCCTACTGAGCTAGGAGTGCGTTGAGAGCTGCCGTTGTGGATGATATGTATAGTGTAAGTGTGAATAAGTAAGCAAAGTAAAATAAATCCTAAATGAAACATTGTATCAACTATTAAGAAAATAAACTAATCTAAAGCAAGAAATCTACTGAAAGCATCTCATTGTCTCCTATCTTTAAATATTTATTAAGCTATTGTGCTAGCAGATTTAAATAAAATATTGTAACTATTAAAATGACAATCTAAAGAATGAAATGATGCCAGATGCAATGATGTGAAGCTATATGATATGCTAAATGATAAAAGAAACTAATGTTACATGAATTGACATGAAAATTGATGGATGAAGCTACAAGATGCAATCGTGATATGAATTCTAAAATTTTGGATACTTGAATGCTTGATTCTTGATGATTCATGCTTGATGCTTGATGATTTCCTACAGAGTAAGATTAAATAAACTTGATAATCTCAGATCTTTTCTTTATTGAATGAAGTTGTATTTATAGATTTCCCAGCAACAACTTTGCACATTGGAAACAAAGTAGAGTCTTGGATTCAATATGGATGGTTGAATGGTGAGAGATGAAGGAGATTGAAAAGATTTTGGGAATTGTCTCTACCCATGAAAACACCAAACAAGAGAATATGAAGGATTGATGGAAGAGGATTGAGAGATGGATTTCCAATTTGTCTCCAAATCTTCCCGTGAAGATTGAATGAATTAATTTTGACATATTTTTGACATAAATTAGATATAGGATATTTAATTTGGTTTTGAGGAAATATAGAGGAATATTCTTTATGCCTTTATTTTAATAATTTGATTATTTAAATTAGCAAAAGAAGGATAAATAATTTAATAGATCAAACTATAGAATTTTTTTATTAAATCAAAATAGAAGAATTTGGTAATTAATCAATAAAGTGTTTGACCTTTATTAAATTAATTAAGATTGATGTGATAGAATAAATTAGGGGAAATGATAATTAAATCAAACAAATTATTTAATTTTTTTTATTTAATTAAAATAAGATAATAGAAGAATTAGAAGAATTTAAATGTGAATTTAAACATGAACTATATAAATAAATGTTTGTATTTATTCAATAGTAGAGGAATAGAGGATAATTAATCAAATAATTTGTTTTTAATTAATCAGATTCTCCAGACCAATTTTAGGTGTATACATTTTTCCCCTCTTTGAAGTTATGTGTTTACGAATTGCTTCAAAGAAAATTTTGCTACTACTGCGAGTATCGATGAAAAAAATTCAGTATGCCCCAGATGTGTCCCTAGATAAAGAAAAAAAAATGGAATGCCCCAGACATGCCCCAGATATTGATTTTCAAATGATTAATGATAATATGTCCCCTCGAGAGATAAATTTATGATTTTATGATTTTTTTTGGATTTTTGGAAATTTAGAAATTTTCATGATGATTTTATGATGATTTGATGAAGATTTGATGAAGAAATAATTTATCTCCTGACATTGATGAAGAAAATTTAACCCATGGATGAATTTCAATTAATTTCATAAATAAAATTAATTAAAATAAAAGAAATCCTCTCAAAAATCTCTTTTGAAAAACCTATATAAGGTCAAAAATGCCCTTTTCACCCTCATTTGTACTTTTTGACTTTTCAAAACCTAGTGAGAGAGACATTTGAACCACCTAGAGAAAGATGCCAATCCCCTACCACACCCACCGGTTTTAGCATGTGTTACATCACCAGCAACCGGCCACCTATGAACCTCTTGTATGTACCCGTAATCCACCTCGTTATTTGTGCCTTTTTTCTTTTGTTTTTCCATGCTATTTTCATGCATTTACGTGTTTTTTGTAGTTTCCGCACATCAATGTTGTGCTTTAGAGCTTTGCACTGTAGTGTACCACTTCTAGGATATGTTTTAGTGTTTTGAGGAATTAGCAATTTTGTAGGATAAATTAGTGCTTTGAAGAATCAATGCTTAGATAGATTTATTTAGTGCTTTGATTCCTAATTTTAACGCCTAGAAATTTCTAGCGCATTGATGTAATAACTTGTCGCTTTGATAGAATATTATAGGGCTTTGAGTAAAGTAGTGATTTGATAGACTGTTATAGCACATTGGTGTGATGAAATAGCACTTTTGTTTTGTTAGCGCTTTGGATGCCTATTTTAGTGCATCAAATTTATGAAATAACGCTTTTGGGTTTTTAGCCTTGGGGTGCTTGTTTTAGTGCATCTGAATGATGAAATATCGCTTTTGATTTTTAGCACTTTGGATTCTTGTTATAGCGCATCCATGTCAAATTTGCAGATTTTGACACAATTAACCTTCATTTTGTCAATTTTGATCATGTCCATTCTTCGGTTTGGTATGATTTGATTATCCAAATTCCCTAATGATTGATTTTGATGATAAATAAGACTTACTCTCATGATAGGTGAGAAATAATCTCATTTGTGATGATCCTCATGATAGGCAAGGAATGATTTCATATCTGATAAACCTCATGATAGGTGAGGTTAGTTGATGTTTGTTCATGAATTTTGATCAAAAAGTCATCCAAAAGTTTGATTGGATCTGACAGTAGATTGACTTGTGAATTTTGACATAGTGTACTCATTTGTAAACCTTTTATGATGATAGGATCCTCTAGATAACGTCCAGATACAAGAGAATTTTCCATGGACTGCTAATTTGATCCCACATTTGACTCCTGATGAGATTCAGACCATCTCTCGATGTGGTTTGTCTACTTTTCTCGATATGCCCCAAATTAGGATTAATCGGGGTCTCCTTACTGCCTTAGCCGAGTGGTGGCACAACAATCATAACATCTACCACCTACCCATCGGTGAGATGACAGTCACACCAGAGGATGTTTGGAAGATATTACAGATAACTTTCATGGGAGAGATTGTAGTTTATGATTCACATGAGGCTGGTGGGAGAGATGCAGTTTACAGAGTATTTTAGGATAATCATATTGTAGGATTGAGTGTTTGGTGACAGATGATGGTTGAAGCCTACACTACCCTACCAACTGTGCTAGTTGGATTCATTGGAGGATTCCTTTGTCCTGATCATAGGTGAAATCAATTCTCTATGGGTTGGGGTTGTATTCTTGAGAGCATGGTCATGCATGGGACTAGATATGCATGGGGGATGTGTATGCTAGCCCACCTTTATTTACACAGTGGTATATTTGGGAGGACATAGCTTATCAACAGGAGACACTTTATTACAGGTTTGGGCATGGGAGCACTTTTTCATTGCTTGAAAATTGTCAGTATGTGATAGACTTGTAGATAGACCATATGTTTTTTGTTACAGAGGTCAACTTACCCAGTCTCAGATGGGTAAGTTAGAGAATTGGAGACATTTTTTGGATGAGCTAGAGAGTGTCATATGGTGGAATTACCTGTATTGTGAGTATTGGGAGGAGGATGATTCAGTGCTCAGTTTTTTGTGTGATTCCATGTATCTGATCAGTAGGATCCCTTTTGTCCTTGAGAGGTTTTTATTTGTGGTTCTACAGGAAGTATGGTATAGTGTAGTGCATGCCTTAGGGGGTTTCTCATTATTCTCGATGATAGAGTGATACATCAGATTGGGGGTCATGCCTGTCTTATGACACATTAGTGGAGGGATACCAAGATCTACAACCATCCATTTGGGATATGTGTCAGGATATTGCCGGGGCACCTGTGCAAGAGGAGTATACCCAGTTTTTGGCTTTGCATCCATGTACTTAGATCACTATTCCAGATTAGCCACCACCATTACCTATGGAGGAGGATGTTGTTGAGGATCCCATTGTAGCCATTCAGGGCAAGGAGGATAGTGGATCTAATAATGAGTTGAGTAACAGATGGGATAAATAGTGAGGATAGCAACAACGATGATGGGGATGGTGGTTATGGAGGTGGTAGAGGGGTTGGGCCACGCAATCTAGGTCCATCTTTGAGTAGGCCTCGTAAGAGGCGAGCAATGGATATTCTTTTTCTAGATCAGCATAGACAGATTGTGAGCCTACAGATGCAGGTACAGACTCTGCAGGGTTAGTTAGTGTAGGAACATGGTTTACTTGTGTAGACTCAGACACAACTGTAGACCTAGGCATAGGCTCATGCATAGGCATTGGCATAGGTTCAGAGACAATTGGCAGCTATTCAAACACAAGTTGGTACCTTGATAGGTGAGAGGGATAGTGCCAGATAGATTGCAGATACTTTATAGAGGGTATTTGATGGTACCTCCATTGTCAATTATATGAGGGAGGTTATGTGGGTTGGCTGAGAGGCAGAGTTCTGTAGGGGTTGGTATCATGATGCAGTTCCTGTCGAGCATAGAGTGAGTTATGCCCCTTCGAGATCTAGCAGGAGACATATCTAGACAATTAGTGAGGGTGTGATGCAACCTCAACAGAGAGATCCCAAAGATCCATGTCCATCTAGCGGTGGTGGTGGTATTGGTCCTATGATGACTGCACCACCTGGTATTAGCATATCGTAGATGTTGTTTGTGATTTTTAGACATACTTTTTGAGACATGATGTACACTTCAATTCAACCTAGTTTGATGATGTATCTCTTCTTATTTCAGACTTCATTGTATACTTGACATTGATGATATATATGATATGCAGTTGATTTCTATTGATCTATGATAGTTATTTATGATTCTATGATGGATGCATTTATTTTAACATGTTATATATCATGTCATGATTCTATGATGAATGCCTTTATTTTATGCTATGTGATGATTCTAATTTAAATGCTTATGTATGAATATGTAATGTATGTTTTGATGGATGATATATGGATGACAATAAGGTATGGGTTGAAATTGATCAAATGCATATGATAATAATGAAAAATGATTTTTTTCTATGGATGATATATGGATGACAATGTATGGTAATAATAAAATTGATGATTTTGTGTAATAATCTAATAAATGATATGGTGTAATGAACATGATATTTTGATGAAAATGACAAAGTTGTAACATATGATAATGTAATAAATGGTATGGTTTAATGAACATGATGTATTTATTTATAATATGATGTGGATAGTATGGTACAATAAATGTACAACTATTTCATGTTAAATTCATGAATGATGAGATGATGTTCCTATATGTTTTTGATGATTTTTGGTTTATGTCAAATATACTCAATCATATTTGTAGAAAAGATAATCATTAATTTGAATCCTTTATGTAAGAAACACTTTGCCGATGTAGAATTTATTATGAATGCAGTCTAATTTTATCATGCAACTATATGCAAACCATTGTCATTTTAATAGTACTTTTTTCCTTGGTATCATCATAGAGCTTTTTAGGATGTTGAAAGTGAGTACAAGTGTTAATGGTATATGTTAGACCAATGACAACCTGAGTACTACTTTCATGATTTTTGATATTGCAAGCGAACACAAGAATCTAGGTATAATTGAACCAAGATGACTTGAGCATTTCTTGCATAAACAAGTAGAGATTAATCATTTATTTGTGTGAATTTTGAATTTCATTTGTGATAGATTTGTATAGCACATCCCCTAACAATTCACATATTTATATGATTAACATACATACAACAGCCAATAAAAATATCATTCTTCTTCCTTGTTTCTCTAGTTTATTTACATCATTGAGTTACTCCAAATAAAGGATAATAATTAATCAAAAATACAATCTATCCACCTTTTACTTAGATGTTTCAATCATTATTCATATTAGATCATCCATCCTGATTTTGTGATGTTTTTATGATTTTATGAGATTTATGACCAAAGACCTGACCTACTAACCTATCCTAGGGGCCTTATGGGGTGATCAAATATTAGCCTTGCCTAGATTACACATGCAAATACCACATAGTTCAAATGACACATACTCATGTTTTTGGTTTTTTCATTTCTAAACTGACCTTTCGACTTGTTTTTGGATTTTCTTGATAGGATATAAATGTTTGATGCACTTCTGATGGTGATTGATGTTGCACTTTGATAATTGTTTTCATTGTACTTGTCATACCATTTTTTTCCCATTTGGTGAAGCTGATGTTTTTTTTCCCCCAATGATATCGAGATGTTTCCCCCAAGCTAGAGTGAGACATGACCATGTGAAATTATTTGATAATGGATGCAATTATGGCAAGACTAATGATATGATATGAAATGGTAATGATGGAAAGACTAATTATCCTAATATGTATAAAAATAGATGGGAAATCTGGTTTAGAATCAAATACTACCCCTGTTTCCAGGTTTTCACCATATGTTTTGATTGCACTTTTGTTTTGTATTTTCCTTTTCTCATATTTATTTTTGTATTTTCTATATTTTTTTGTATTTTCTATTACCAAGATGCCTATTTGCCAGGTTTTCATCAAGGAAATCATTTTCCAAAATTTTGAGTCGTGCACTAGGTAATTCAGGTATAGAACTTTCTGAGATGGATACTATTGATAGGTTCATCAAAAAAATAACCCTTTGATGTTGATATTTGATAGGCTCTTAATCCATACACTGATATGATGACAAAGGGACCTAGCCAATTAGGTTCAAAATTCCCTTTCTTTTCCTTCTCCTGCTAATTTCTAGGGTTCTCTTTTAGGACCAAATTGCCAACCTGAAAGAGTCTAGGTTTTACCCTATGATTGTATCTCCTTGATATTCGTTGTTCATATGTCATGAGATGATTGATAGCTTGTTGACAATGATAATCCAACAATTCATGTTCTTGAAGCCTAGATACCCTATAGTCCTCATCTGAAATAATTCCTCTTAGTGATACACGAAGTGATGGAATCTCTTCTTCAATGGGTAGTATGGCCTTTGATCCATTTACCAAGGAATATGGTGTAGATCCTGTCGGTGTTCTGATGCTGGTTTTGTAGGCCCATAGGGGAGGGTTAAGCTGAACATGCCAATCACATCCAACATCTTTAATCATTTTCTTGAGTATTTTCAAAATTGTTTTGTTAGAGGCCTCCACTTGGCCGTTTCCCTGTGCATAGTATGGTGTTGAGAAATGATGTTGGATATGAAACTTCTCACATAATTCTTGGACATCTTGGTTTTCGAATGGCCATCCATTATCAGTGATAATAGATTGAGCTATGCCATATCAAAAAATTATGTATTTCAATATGAATGACGAGATCTGTTTTCCAGTGATAGTTGTAAGAGGAACTGATTCTATCCATTTTTGTAAATATTATGTTGTGATTATGAAATTGTGTCCATTGGATGAAGACATATTTATCTTTCCTATCAAATCTAGTCCCTATTGAAAAAAGGTCCATGTTGATGTGAATGCATGCGATTCTTGAGCTGGTGCATGGATCAGATTACTATGAATCTGACACTTCTAGCATTTCTTTACAAACAGATAAGACTCTTTCTCCATACATGGCCAATAATATCCTAAACGAAGGAGTTTATTTTCTAGAGTTATACCACTTGAATGAGAGCCAAAAGTACCCTCATGAAACTCACATAAGGCCATCTTAGATTAATAATGTTCTAAACATCAGAGAAAGGTACCATCTAGAACTCGATGATAAAGGATTTCGGCAATTAAAATATGTCGAGCGAATAGGCAAATGAAATTGCATTTTTGGTTCCTAGAAAGATCAAGAGGGGGGATGTTATCCTTTAAGTAAAAATATGTTTTCTCATAGACAGAGGATTCAATGGCATCTAAATGGCATATGGTACTGGATTCTAAACTATTATAAGAAGGACATGATACTTTTTCTACCATTAACTCCTAATGACCACATTTCTCTAGCAATTGTAAGAGTGAAGAAATTGTTGCCATAACATCTGCCACTTTGTTCTCCGCCCTTGGAATTTGATCAAATTTGATATTGACAAAGAATTGTTTTAGATAATCTATTTTCTTCTTATAGGGCATCAACCTTTCATCTTTCATCTGATATTCATCATTTACCTGGTAAATGACTAGTTGAGAATCCCCATATAGTTGTAATTTTGTGATCTTCCATTCAATTGCTACTTTGACCCCAATGATTAATGCATCATATTCTGCCACATTATTGGTACATTGAAACATCACTCTATAATATTTCAAGATGGTGTGTCCTTGGGGAGTGATGAACAAAATCCCTTCTCAAGATCGTCACTATGTATATGATCCATCAAAATACAATATCCATTATTGTGGCGTCACTGTCAGAATGTCCACATCTGGAAACTCCATTGTCATAGGTCAATCATCTAGAAAAGGAGCCTCAGCCAATTTTTAGGTGATTGCTTGACCCTTGATGTCTTTTATTTCCAAATATTGAATATCAAACTCACTTAAAAGCATGACCCATTTGGCCAGTCTACCTGTTAAGGCAACCTTACTGAGTAGGTATTTTAAGGGGTTGATTTTCGCTATGAGCCTAATTGTGTGAGTCAACATATAATGTCGCAACTCTTGAGTAGGAAAATCACCACCAAGCAAGATTTCTCAATGAAAGTGTAGTTTATTTCATAGCCATTTAAAGTTATGTTGATGTAGTAGATGGTGTGTTCCCTTCCTTCATAATCTTATTGTGCCAATAGTGCTCCTAAAGAGGTATTTATCGCTGCAATGTAAAATATCAAAGGTCTTACTTATGTAGGCGGCATGATAATAGGCGGTAACATCATATATTGCTTTATTTGGTTGAAAATTGTTTCACACCCATTATCCCATTTTAATACAATATTTTAATGCAATAGATGATTGAATGGATGACTTTTGTCTGCCAGTTGGGAGATAAATCTCCTGATTGATTAGAGCCTTCCCTGTAGTGACCTAAGTTGGCTGATGTTTCTTGGTGGTGGAATTTCCATTATTTCCTTAACTTTTTTTGGATCTACTTCAATTCCCTTTTATGAGACTATGTATCCAAAGAGTTTTGCTGATGTGATCCCAAAGACACATTTCTTAGGGTTTAGCTTGCCATTGAAATTCTCTAGCCTTGTGAAGATTTTGCTCAGGATATTTAGATGTCCATCCCTAGAACAATATTTAGCCAAAATATCATCCATGTAATCCTCCATAGAGGTGTGCATCATATCATGAAAGATTTTTGTCATTTATCTTTGATAGGTTGCCCCCATGTTTTTCAAACCAAACAACATGAAATTCCAACAGAAGGTTCCCCATGGACATGTAAATGTAGTCTTCTCCTGATCTTCTAGAGTTATATTAATTTGGTTGTATCCAAAGAAACCATCCATTATTGACAACATGGCATGCCCTGTCGTTAAGTCTACAATGATGTCTATAGTAGGAAATGGGAAATCATCCTTTGGGCATGCCTTATTCAGGTCCCTAAAATATGTACATATCCTGATGTATTGTCTCGCTTTGAGATAGGTACAATATTTGATATCCATTTGGCATAATCAATAGACATAATGAACCCAACATCTAATCATTTCTTTAGCTCAGCCTTTACCATTAATGCAATATGGGGATGCATTTTTCTCAATTTTTTCCTTACAGGCTTGATTCCTGTACGCAAAGACAAATGATGCATTAGAAGATTTAGGTCCAAACCTGGCATATCATAATATGACCAAGAAAATTTAATGTTTCTTTCCTTGAAGAATTTGATAAATTTTTGTCTCTCTTGTTTTATCATATATTCTGCTAGATGTAAAATCTTTTCTCTTTCTTTAGTGCGAATTTTTATAGACTATGTTGGCTCCACCATAACTGGTGAATGTTCATGATAATGCTATAGAAGAGTGTCAAATCTCCCATATTTTAGTGCCTCAAAGAGGTTTTCACTGTCAGATGCTTTCATTATTTTATTTTTTCAAGATCTAATGCTTCCATAGAATGGTTTTCACCATTAGATCCATTATTGATGTTTTTACTTTTACAACTGGAAGATTTGACACCCTCCTATTGATTCACATTTTTATGAGAATTATGGATATAACTTGTACTAGTTTTTTCACAACATAGGAAATTTATGATGGCATCATCATTTGCAAATATGGGTACATTTATAGGCTCAACAGGTTCCCAATCAATAAGTTTGGGATGGACTAAAGGCATGAAGTCATCGGATTGACTTAGGTTAATGGGGGTAAGGGTTAGGATAGCTATGTTGTCATATTCATTATTAGGGATGTTGAGATCAATGATGGTACCATCTTCAAGATCATCTAGTTCATTCAATGTTTGTTCATCCCCACTTGAGTCATCGATATTTTGTGATCCTAATACGAATGGTCTAGACCCATATCCCTATCCCTCCTCACGTGTAGGTGCATATTTTTTTATTACATAAATTTGGATATATATGCAATATATATTAGAACATAGATCCCATTCATATTCATTAGAATCCATTTCAGATCTATCTCTAGCCTGAAGGATTCTTTCAATAGCCTTCTTTGTCATTTCTCATTTTTGTCCTTCTGAGTATCCCAGTCCTATCTTATCTTTTGAATGAAGAGTAAGAGGTTGAATAGGTTCTATGATGCCTTCCTTCCTTTCTCCAAAAAGTCCCTGCCCTTCATAACCCATTTTTTCTATAATATCCTTCCCTTTTCCATACTTATCGGTGTTGATGTTGATGATTCTCCATCTTTGATTAACCAATCGACGATAGCTTTTCCATTTGATTTATCCTCTATAGTACCAGATTTTACAAATCTTTCTTCTAGAACTATGATAGGTAGTGATGTTTGATGTTTGATCATTGATGGTTGGCCATATGTCTTTGGAAATGGCATCAATTGTGAAAGATTAAGCAATTACTCAATAGAATATTGTCCCATTTCATTGTTTGTCAGCTGGACCTATTCTTGAAATTTTTGTGATAAAGAATTTTGGGGATCTTGATTCTATGTTAATTCAGTTTCAACAAGATTTTTGTCTTTTGATTTATCCTTTTTCTCAACCCACTTGGTGGTGATATTTGGACATTTTTCTTCATTTGATGACTTTGAATTGCATGCTTCCCTATTGTGAGACACAAAGGTATCTTGAGAGATTTTGAGTGTGTTACGATGTTGAGGATGATTATAATCAACTGATATAGTCACCTCCTTTCCATTTACTACGAATTTTAAGCATTGGTGAAATGTGGAAGGTATTGCCTGTATTTCATGAATCCATGGGTGTCCTAAGAGTATGTTGTAAGCTAACTCTTTTTTCAGTACCTGGCATGCTACGTGTTTCATCATCAGTCCCACTTGAATCTATAACATAATTATTCCCTTAAAATATCTACCTTCCTTATCATATGCCTTTATTTTAATTTTCCTTCGAGCATCAATAGCATTATCTAAATACCCTAGTGTACGGATTAAATTTAGAGTGAAAATGTTCAAACCAGCCCCCCCCATCTATTAAGAATCTTTTGACACGATGATTGTGGATTAAGACTTTGATATGGAGTGTGGTGTTATGGGGATGGTTAAGTGACACATCATCCTTTTCAGAGAATGATAGACAGTGTGGTGTAGTCAAATGTACCATGATTGCCTAGAATTGGCAAACATCTAGATTTTTTGGTACTGTAGTGGCAACTAGTGCTTGTTCTAGAACCTCCTTATGTGATGGTGATAGTTTGAGGAGTTCCACTATTGATATCTGCATTGGAATGTTTTGAAACTGATCAAAAGTGTTGTAATGAGATGGAGGTGGAGTTGTGTTTTTCAGTGCAACTCCCTTTAAAACTACCTTGGATTATCCCCTTGTCATTACATTTACTGGTTGATAGTCTTGTCATTCTCTGATTTGTAAAATGTTTATTTGATTTTTAGAGACTTGTATGCTTGAGAGAAAATCCAAAGGGGTAATGTCATTGGTTTTGTGTTTGTCCATATTAAGACCAATGGTATTATCATTTTCCACTTCGGTAAGATAAAGGATCATGGTATGGTAGAAATGATTGATATATTTACCTTTTTTGTTCGTAGAAGATGATGCTCCTTTGTCATATTTTGGTAAAGGGTCCTTGAAGGCTATATGATCATTATTGTTTTGGTGTCCCTCTACATATACCTTGTTATTGTTGATCAAATCTTGAACTATGTGTTTTAACTCCATGCAATCATTAGTTATGTGGCCTTTATTGTTGTGGAAGTTGCAATAATATGCGTCATTCCACCATGGTGGTTTGACGTTTTGATCCCAGAATCTGGCTTCCCGCATGGTGATAAGACGACTTGTGACTAGTTCTTTCATCGCTGATTCCAATATTTGTCCTAAAGGTGTGAACCTACACCAGTTTGGTGATTTTTGGTATGTTTGCGGTTTGTGATTTCATTGTTTTGAATGAAATTTGACTTCATAATTTGATCATTGTTTTGATTTTTTTTTGAAGTAGATGATGTCAAGTTGCAAACTAGTTTGGAATTTTGTAAATCATTTACCATTTTGTTGGTCCTAGTATTTCTATTCTTTTGCCAAAAATTTGGTTTGTCATTGTTGGGGTATTGATTTGAGGAGTTTGTGTTATTTGATTTGTCGTTGTAATGTTTAATAACCCCTCTTTTGACCAGCGCTTCTTCAATCTTAAGGCCATTTTCTATCACCTTTTCGAACGTAGGAGGATATTTTAATTCGATTTTGTAACTCATCTTGTCCATCAAATTATCTATGAACAACTCCATTTTCTCTTCCTCAGGAATGGAGGGAGGATATCTAGCGAATAGTTGTTGCCATCTTCGTAAAAAGGACAAGAATTTCTCCCCATTTTTTTGTTTCATGTTATACAAATCCTTTATCATGACATCGTGTTGTGTGTTAAAAGAATATTTGAAGATGAACCTATTGACAAGCTCTTCAAAGGTTTGTATTCCTGGTTGTAATTTGGAAAACCATTCCATACATTGCCCTCGTAAACTTCTTGGAAATAACCTCATGAGGTAAGTTTCCTCTTGTGCAAACTCTAGGCTCGTGGTTTTGAATTTGTGGATATGATCAATCGAATCTATCTTTCCATTGTATTTTTCATACTTGGGGAATTCACAGTGTCAAGGAAAAGGTATCATGTCGACTGTTGAGTCAAAAGGATAGGGAAAAATGTCATGTAATGCGTACCTTTTGGTGTTTCCTTTTTTCATGTCTTGTATTTTTTGTTGTAAGTTCTACATTTGGGTTGTTAAGGCAAAAACCGGATCTACACCTTGTGTGTGTTGTGGTATTTTGGTTTCACTTGTTCCAGATGCTTCTCTTAGGTGATTTATGTCAATGTCATTGGGAAGCTTAGCACCTAATTCAACCAACATTAAGAGGTATTTCTCCATGTCCTGCTCTAAGATCTTTTCCATGAATTTATGGAATTTTGGATCTTGTTGGGTTTTTTGTATGTCTTCTGGAGTTATTTCATTTTTGTCACTTTGATGTAGACTATTCCAAGGATTTTCTTCTGCCATTGTATTTGATGTTTCAAGTTCCTTTTCTAAGAGCCTCTGTTTTTGTAGCCTGGTGAAGATTGGCATACAAGTGTTTTGTTCTTTCTACCAAACTTTGATCTTTTATATTGGAAAATTTTAAGTGAATTTTTAACAAAGTCAAATAAGATGATATATCTTATTGATAAGACTAGGTTAAATTTTTTATTACTATGCCTTGTTTCGTGATAATAGGATGATAATATCCTGATGATGAAACTTTAGCATAATAATCGATATTTTGTTTTGATTTGACACTTTATGATTTGCAAGATATTCTTTTTAGTTGAAAAGACTAGTAACCTATAGGAACCTATCTGATTTTGTTTCTAGATAGTGACTCTATTAAAAAGATACTTTTGTTTTGACAAAAATCCATGTTTAGATGACAAACAAACTGACTGATATCTTTTGGAACTCTTTGTTTTAAAAGTGCTAAAACAGAGTTCAGAAGCGCTAAAACAAGACTTGGAAGCACTAAAACAATGCTCGGAAGCACTGAAATAGTGCTCAGAAGCGCCATTTTGTGGAAGTGCTAAAATAGAGTCCCAAAGCACTGAAACAAATTTCCAGAGTGCTAAAATAGAGGGTGGATGGTTAAGACTCTTTAAATTGCAAAATTTTATTTGGCCTTGTGGCATATTCTATCACCGGTTGTGGGTTGTAGGACTAACATATGCGTTGAATATGATTATGATATTGTGTGAGGGATCTTCTTTGGAAGAAAGCTCATGAATAAAGAGGTTCTATGACATAATCAACAGTATAGCCTCTAGAGAAATCGTGATACCTATGAATGAAGGTTCTGTGTTGTAGCAAGATCTTTCAACTTTGATATAAGAAATGCCTTTTTCTTAGAAGATTTTGGTAACCAAGTGGTCTCTTGGGTTTCTTGACTTTGATGGTTTTCTTGATAAACTTTGTTGACTTCCACTCTTGAATCATGAATTTTTCTACCCTGATTGGATTTTTCTATTTTCTGGATGATCTGTAATCTGATTTATAATGATTTCAAAAACACAACAAGAAAATTGTAGAATAATTGTTTTAATCCTACAATCTGAATAGATAGTGTATATTCAAGAACCACGAATGGTCCTTATTGATTTTCACTAGTTTTTTTAACAAATATATACTTTCAGATTGACTCACTCTTAAGGTGTAAAAGCTCATTTTTATACTCAACAACCCACAACTTAAAATTGTGTTGACTCACATAGCCATGTCACCCCCTAGAGTGTGCTCATGTTTTTTTCGTTTCGAGGTGCATACTCAATGTTAGATTTCTTATCCTCTGAGAAACGGTCCTTGGAAATTATATGGTGAGTGTCTTGGGGGCAGATTCTTCCCTCCCCTTGCACTATGAGTATTACAATGTGTGGTTACTAACTTGACTAGATACTATGCTATGGTCCTTTAGATAGGGTTTTCTGTGGTGCGGAAAATGATAAACTCCCTCAAGAGATCTCTCAATCTTTAGAACAAAGATTTTGGGCATGGTTATCTTGCACACTACCATCAAGTTGGAATTTTATCAACAACTTGCATTTTATTAGAGTGGGTTGGAATCCTTGGCTTTAGGTGTTCCCACTTAGTTTGTTCTCGTAGGGTGAGTACTTTTTCCCACTAGGTAGGCCTTCTAAAGGTTTTAATAAAAGTCAAAAATTGCATGAAAAGTAAAGGATGAGTCTGGCACTTTGATCACCCAGTTAAGGGGAGAGCATAGGCCTATTCACCACATAATAACAATAGATAAATGATTCGTTTTAAGCCCAAAAGGAAATTTTTTCTAACCTATGTGAGGATTTTTCTTCACAAAATTCATGGTGTCCATTTTAACTGATATAGAAAAAATGGTGATGGCTAGCCTAGGATTGATAAATTTTAAACCAAAATAGCTACCCTAGGATTGATAAATTTTAAACCAAATGACTATCCTAGGATTGGTTCATTTTAGTCCAAATGTATCAAAATAAAATGTTGGCCATGATCACGTCTGATCCAGATAAAATATTAGAGAAGCGCTAAAAAATTCAATTAAAGCACTATAGTATTTACCAAATGCACTAAAATCGAAAGCACTAAAATAGAGATCTGAAGCGCCAAAGTTGTTCACGGAAGTGCTATATCAGCTATATTGGAGATGGGTGGCCAATGCACTAAAAAATTTCATGGAAGTGCTATAGTAGAAGCGCTAAAAAATTTAGTGGATGCGCTATAGTTTTATGGAAGCACCAAAATAGAGCACGATAGCACCATAAATTTTGATGGAAGCGCCATAATTTTTAACGGAAGCGTTAAAATAGAACACGTCGGAAAATTGTACAACACTTTTTAGAAAAATTGCAAAATATGGGGTTAATTCGCCATGGTGGGTGCCAAATTGTAAGTGTGAATAAGTAAACAAAGTAAAAAAACTCCTTAATGAAACATTATATCAAAGATTAAGAAAATAAACTAATCTAAAGAAAGAAATCTACTGAAAGCGTCTCATTGTCTCTTATCCTGAAATATTTATTAAGTTGTTGTTCTCTTAGATTTAAATTAAACATTGTAACTATTAAAATGACAATCAAAAGAATGAAATGATGCTAGATGCAATGATGTGAAGCTATATGATAATGCTAAATGATAAAAGAAACTATTATAACATGAGTTGACATAAAAATTGATGGATGAAGCTACATGATGCAACCATGATATGAAATCTAAAATGTTGGATGCTTGATGATTGATTCTTCATGGTTGATGATTTCTTGCAGAGTAGGATTACATAAACTTGATAATCTGGGAACCTTTCTTTGTTTAATGAAGTTGTATTTATAGAATTTTCCACAACAGCTTTGCATAGGGGCAACAAAGTAGAGGCTTGGATTCAATATGGAGGATTGAATGGTGAGAGATGGAGGAGATTGAGAAGATTTTGGGAATTGTCTCTACCCATGAAAACACCAGGCTAGATAATAAGAAGGATTGATGGAAGAGGATTGAGAGATGGATTTCCAATTTGTCTCTAATTTGTCTCCAAATCTTCCCATGAATATTGAATCAATTAATTCTGACATATTTTTGACATAAATTAGACATAGGATATCTAATTTGGTTTTGAGGAAATATAGAGGAATATTCTTTATGCCTTTACTTAAATATTTTGATTATTTAAATTAGCAGAAGAGGGATAAATAATTTAATAGAAAAAACTATAGAATTTTTTTATTAAATCAAAATAGAAGAATATGGTAATTAGTCAATAAAGTGTTTGAACTTTATTAAATTAATTAAGATTGATGTGATAGAATAAAGTAGGGGAACTAATAATTAAATCAAACAAAGTATTTAATTAAAATAAGATAATAGAAGAATTAGAAGAATTTAAATGTGAATTTAAACATGAACTATATAAATAAATATTTCTATTTATTCAATAGTAGAGGAAATTAGGATTATTAATCAAATAATTTGTATTTAATTAATCGGATTCTCCAGACTAATTTTAGGTGTATACATATCTAGAATCAATGGTTTTCTTGGAATTGGTGGCATTAACACTAGTGGTGTAAGTAGATATTCTTTTAGTTACTAAATTTTTGGTCACACTTGTCATCCCACTTGTATGTTACTCCCTTGTGAAGTAGATGTGAATATGGAAATTTTTTATCTGCCAGTTGCGCTATGAATCTACGGATAGACTGGAGCCTACCTTGTAGTCCTCTAAGCTATTTTAGTGTCTTGGGTGCTTCCATGTCGAGGATCGCCTTGACTTTGGCAAGATCCACTTCTATTCCTCTCATTGATACTATATATCCCAGAAGTTTTCCTGATTGCACCCCAAAGACGTATTTCTTTGGGTTAAGTCTAACCTTGTATTTTTCCAATCTATCAAAGATGGCATTTAGAATTGCTATGTGATCCCATCTTTTCCTTGACTTGGCCAATACATCATCCACATAATCTTTGATAGTTTTGTGAATCATGTCATGAAAAATTAGTGTCATGGCCCTTTGATATGTCACTCCTGCATTCTTTCGCTCAAATGGCATCATTTTCAAGAAGTAGGTGCTCCATGGACATGTAAACACTATCTTATGCTAGTCTTCCTGTGTTATCATAATCTAGTTGTACCCTTAGAGGCCATCCATCAGTGATAGCATCTCATTTTAGGCCATCATCTCCACTATCATATCAATGCTGGGTAGTGGAAAGTCATCCTTAGGACATGCTTTGTTTAGGTCTCTAAAATTAGTGTTGATGTGGATCCCCCCATTCGGCTTTGAAATAGGTACTAGGTTGGACACCCATTTCAGATAATCAATTGGGCATATAAATTTGGCATCCATGAGATTTTTTAATTCAACCTTGAATAGTAAATTTATCTAAGGGTGCATCTTTCTCAACTTCTGTCTTACTAGTTTTTCTCCTGGGTAGACAACTAAATGGTGAACCATGACTTCCAGATCAAGTCTCAACATGTTAGCATAGGTCCATGCAAAGTTTACCTTTATTTCCCTTAAGAATGATTCTAGGAGCTCTTGTTCTTCTATGAGAAGTGACTCAGCGTAGAAGGTGATATGTGGTGTTTCTTATGTTCCCAAATTGATGGGGTTAAACTATTCTGCTAGGACTGCTGATTTTTCCCGATGAAGTGCAGTAGGGGGGAGATTGAACCCTTCAGCCTCTAGTGCCTCAAAGAGGTTTTCACTATTGTATGAATCCTTTATTTTTACTATTCTATGGTTAGAGAGTGCCATAGTGTGGTTTTCACTCAATGACCCTCAGCTTATTCTCTTTCTTTTATTTTTGCGCCTAAAGGACTCAATCATCTCCCCGTAATAGGCATGTGTGTCCAGTGTTATGAATCCAACATTATGATCTTTGCATGGTACTCTATCCCTTAGTCCTATAAATTTTGAGAGTGCCTCATCATTTTTGAATGTTTCAAGAATAGGTGATCCTCATTGGTCATAGTCGATGAGTTGTGGGTAGACAAGATTTTTCTTGTGGGGCTAGTGATTTGACTCAAAAGATGATGTGCTAATAATAAGGAGGATTCTTCAAATAGCATGGGTAGACCTACTATGGTATCCTTTTCATCACTACTACTACAGAGATCAGTTATGTCAAAGGTGAAATTATCTAGGGGTAGACCTGTGGAT
>CM021100.1:537292697-537319449 GCA_007115665.2 Sequoiadendron giganteum | reverse complement strand
TTGGATGATGTTTTTCAACCTCATGCAATTTGTGGTTGTATGCCCTTTGATTTTATGAAAATTGCAAAGGATATTTTTGTTGTACCATGGTGGTTTTGTCATGGGTTTCGCATATTTCTTAGAAGTAGAGATTTTGATAAGGTTCTATTTAACTAGTTTCTTCATTATAGATTTGATTATCTCCCCAAGGGTCGTCGAATTCTTCTTGGGATGATAATTGGTTCAGGGAGGTGGTCCTCCTTGATTGCTCAGATTATTGATTTGATTGTTCATAGGTGGTGGTTGTTGTGCTACCATTTTGGGTTGCACATTGTTGTGGTTTTGATTTTATGGTTGATGATGGGTTTGAATATTTTCCTTGGCACCATTGATAACAGCCTTCGCATCAACCACTCCATTGTTTGTGAAATTTTTGTTCCTTGACCATGTGTGAGGTTTATTGTTATAACTGGTGGATGGGAAGTTATCCTATTGTTTAGGAAATGTAGATGTGCCCCCTCGCGTAGTAAGGGCTCTTTCGATTTTGAGCGCTTAAGGGTAGTTTTCGTCGAGATTGGCTATGATAGTGCAAACTTGTTTGCTCTTCTGGCATGGTCCACTTTCTTCAATTGGCCTTGGATCACCATCATTGTAAGAAAGAAGTGAATAACTCTCATTTTTCTAGTTTGAGTGCTGATAGTTCCTCCAGACTAACATACGTACCCATGTTGAATGCATAGTTTTTGAGGAATGCATCCACCATTTCTTGGAAATTGATGCTTGTGGGTAAATGAGAGAACCATTATGTGGAAGGACCAGTTCGACTCTAAGGAAATAGTTTTATTATATATGTGTCATCTTATGCAATTTCCATGTAATGCACTCGAGACTCCCTAATGTGATTTTAGGGTTTCCCATCCCATTATATTTATTGAATTTGGGGATTTCAAATCCCTTAAAAAATGGTACCATTGTAAGACTTCTATCAAAAGGATAGGGGCACAAATTTCCTTGTGTTCTGGTTGTTTTTCCTGATTGAAGGTCCAACACTTGTTGTGATAGTAGTTTGATCTATGTTGCAACATAATTTTACAAATCAGGAGATGGTATGAATGTGTTTTGAGGAATTTTCTATGTTTAATTGATAGGTTGGTTATTGATGGGGTTTTTTTGCAAGCTTTGCTGCATTTTAAGGCCTGCTGATATGCCTGTATTTGTGACAAGAACTCTTTTTGTTGGTCCTATTGATGTTACAACAAAGCTTATTATTGGTCCTACTATTTTTTTTCCCACAAAACTTTTTATTGATCTAGCTCTTGTTGGGTCAACAAATTCTATTATTGGTTTAGTTGTTGTTGCTCCAACAAATATTATTGTTGGTCTAGTTGCTATTGTGCCAACAAAGCTTATTGTTTAGCCTGTTGTTGTGCCTGAAAATCTTGTAGGGCTTGTTGGTATGGTTATTGGTGGATTGCTTATAGTTGTGTGTGGTACTATGCTTGCACTTTTTGAGCATATTTTTGGGCTTGAGCCTGAGCTTGCACTTGTTGGGCTACTTGTGATGCTTGCACAAATTATGCGGCTTGTGTGGCTTGTGCAACTTGTGCGGCATGTTGGGAAACTAATTGAGTTTGTGGTTGCTATGTAGCCAGCTATGCAGCTTGTTGATTTTTTTGAAGTACCCTTTGATGGGTGGCTTTTTGAACTACTTGAATCATGGTGATGAATGAGTTCTTCATGTTGAATTTTGCTCGAATCAGTGGCAGATTTGGAATGGTGTTAACCATTGTGATGGTTGGGAAATTCGTGTTAGTGATTGGGATTTAAGTTGTGGATGGTATGATCAATATTCTTGGTCCCTGGGAAACCATGTTTTGATAGATTTGGGGAATGGTGGATGTTTTCACCGTGGTGGTGGCTTGAATGATTTCCATTTGTTTTTATGATACTGACGGAAAAATGAGGGGATTTGATGTGATGCCTAGATTTCTTTGGTTTGGTAGATTGGTGGCAAGTAGAGGGGGAAGGCTCAACCCAAAAGATCATACCAATTTCAAAGGTAATGAAGGGAATGGTGGTGTATTCCCTTGGAAAATTGATGATGAGGAAGGATCAATGATTCCCCCTATCCCAAGTAACCCACCCTCTCCTTGCAAAATGGGGAGATAAGTTTGTATGTTCAATGAATAGATTGGAATTGCATGAAATGAGGATGAGTCTACATTATTATGGAAACTAAGTGGACCATACAGGTGTAATTAATCTATAGGGATGGATTTATCCAATGTGGTGTTGATATTCATTTCTCTATTGTATACAAGGAGATGCTTTTGGATTGCGTGAAGCATGGCGCTTCCCTTGTTAACAACTGGCAAGGTTGAACTGATTGTTGATATGACTTGGGTAATATCTTGGGTGATGTTTGGGAGTGATACTGGGGGTATGCTCACAAGAGTCCTTTCCATATTGGTAATCATGTCAATGTCAAAAGGGATTTTGGCCCCTTCTTTTGTTAATGCATGTATACATAGAGAGGGATTAAGTTTCAACATGGCGTTGATGATTCTATGATTCTCGTGATTCTGAACAATTTCAGTTATTTCCTCTTGTGTCATTCCCAAGTCATCATTGGTGATGTCCTCTATATGACCCTCCTCTTGAGAGCTTTGTGATGGTAGAGAGGATTTGTTTGGAGGGTTTCTTGATTCCACTAGATACTTCTCAAGAGCCATTTGACTTAGGTCACTTGAGGTTGATGTTTCCTTAGTGATTTCCATGTTCTTCTTGTATTGAGATCTTGTTTGAACCATAAAATAGAGATTGCTTGATCTTAATCTTAGGCAAAAAAATGAGAAGAACTAGGAATTTCTAAGGATCAAAAGTGATGATGGGGATGAGATCAATGGAAGATGGATGATGTAGATGAATGAAACTATTGAAGGACTTTGGGGGAGATGCTAAAATTTCTTTGTTTAGGGATTTGCATGATTTGATTTTGATTAAGGATAGTTTGACTAGGTGCATTAAGCCAAACAAGATGATAATGAACTTGTAAACCCTAGGAAGTTGAGATATCTTAGATAAAAGTCAAACAAGAGAATGATTTGACTAAGTGTGTTAAGCCAAATGAATTGATTTTGAACTTGTAAACCTTAGGAAGTTGTGTTATCCTAGAGGTAAATTTTCTCATGAGAATTGATTGTTGGACTAACTGTATTAAGTCAAACAAGGTGATGATGAATTTTCCTATAAGTTTAGCATGAATGGTGTTTCACAGCTTTCAAGAGTTTGTTGGTGAAATGGGATTTTATTTTTATGATTGAGAGATGAATGAGTGATAATTTTGATCCTATACTTGACTTAGACAAGACTCTTTCTTACTAGACCTTGATATTGAAGAACATGCCATACTTCCTATCCGAGAAAAACAAATATTTGAAAAATACTTGGATTTTTTTGATAAAAGAACTCATGCAAACTTGGGTTGTTCTTTGAAGCCTTCTTGTAGAAATTATATACCAATCTTTCTCTAACTTAAGAATCATTTCAAGATGCTCCACAGGAGCTTTTGGGCTAATCTTCTTGAACCTTGGTTTTTGGATTTTTATTTTATGGGAAATCATTTCAGAGAACACATGTGTGAGGTCCAATTGTCCTTGTCTTTGTTTAATGAGTTCCTTTTATCAGAAATAATATCTTGATTATGATTTAAAACTAAATTTCTATGCCTCAATTCATTTTCATTCCACAAGTTCCACTATGTGAAAATAAAGGTTTCAAGAGAAAAATTTCCTAGGTTGACTTTATTGAGAACAAATGATGATTAAACCTAAGTACTTAGAAAACTCTAAGGATAGAATCCCTAGGGCAAGCAAGAGTAGTTAGATTCATCAAAGGATATTTTTTTCCTCCAAAGGGTTTGAAATCTTGAAGAGTTTTCTGAATGCTCATTTTCAAATGTTTAGAGACCCAAGAAATGAATTTTTTTATTCCAAGAACATGTAAAACCCTATGATGAAGAGACAATATTTTGTTGGGTTCCCACTTGGATACATCTACTTGTGCATATTCAGTGTGGATGATTAGATACTTGACCACTCTAGATCCCCTTCACGACACACACTTCTCAGGTTAGCCAAGCATCAATATCCATGAAACTCCCATGGCATATTTTTTTATCTCTACAATAGAACCACATGTATATGTAGGGTAGCTTCAAAGGACATGACCTTTTGCACTAAAAAAATAGTTAAGGATTTGGCCTTATCTAAACAGGGGTTTTAATTCGGTCTTTCCATTCATAGGACTTGACCCATGTGGCGAGAGAATATTGTTTCCCTTCTTGTCAGAGCCAATCACATGATACTAACTTTTTTATACTAAGTATAAAAAAGAACAGAGAAATACAAAGTAGTTCATCAGATGGTTATACCATCAATCTATGCTTAGAAATTTATCACCCCCCATACAATAAAAAATTGTTACAAGGAATAACAGATAAAAGCGCCCATTAGATTGTAACAAAAAGAATACTCGCCCTCTTAGCAGCAACAAAATTTAAAGATCAGCAGGGTACACTTTACAAAATAGCTAAAAAAATACACCATAAAAGAAGTGTTCAAAGTGCCTATACCATATGGAATAGCTACATACAATAAACACCAATATATACAGAATTGACAAAATATAAAGTAAAGGAGAAAGAAAGGGAGAAAATAAGTAGGTTGGCTAACTACATAGCCCCATGGCACTCCCTCAGAGAGACTACAGTCTGAGCAACAACCACCTCCTCTACCGAAGGAGAGGGAACATGTTGGTTTGGAGCAATCCCCACAGATTGTATCCCTGCCACATCCTTCCAGAATGCCTGAAGAGCTCTAAGAAAGAATTCCACATTTGGATGTTCTTTTGGCCACATATGCCCATACCTTGCATCCATCATATCTATTGAAACCCTTTTATCTTGTAAGTAGTTCCAAAAATATTCCTTTGAAAGAGAAACATAGATGTAAACCTGCATAGCAATATTGAAAAAGATAAGTCTTTGAAAAGACTCAGTAAACAACCTTTTCCTTCCTTGAAACAAATTTTCATTCCTTGCTTTCTAGATTGACCACAAAATACTAGAAGACAAAGAGAACCAAAATAGTTTAGTAGTTTTGGAAAATTAATGGTATGATTAAACAAAATTCTCTCTGGTAACAACTTCCCATTCACAACCCAAAATTCTTGACTGAAACAAAAGATTTCCCAAATTTCTTTAGCAAAGGAGCATTCAAAGAAAATATGAACAAGTGACTCAGGGACCCTATAGAGAGAACACACTGGAGTATCATCACTTTTACCCTTGAAGGAAAGTCTATGTAATGTCAACAACCATCTAAAGCAAGAAATTTTAGCCTCCAACATACTATTCCAATTATTTTAAAGAATTTTTTTCCATTGTTCTTTATCCCATTATAAGTTCCAGAGTTGATTTAAATGCTCAGTTAAATCAATGTGCCTTGTTAAGAAATTGTATAGATCTTTAACTTTATTGTTTCTTATACCAATGCCATTTTCCCATTTAAATTCTTTGAATTGTCCAGTTCCATCATTAGTTAACATAGAGAATTTTAGCTAGCCATAGGCCTCCCTAAGGACATAGTAAGTTCTCCAATTAGAGGGGGGATATTGTATTCATTATTTAGATCATTCCAGCCTTTTAATTTCCCATTTTCAAGAATATCCTTAAAGAATTTGATGCCTTTAGTAGCCCAACCTCTTGTCGAGCATCCTTGAAGAAGAGCCAAAGTTTTCCCTTTATGTTTCAAATTCCACCAAACAGATCTAAAAGAGAAGACAGTTCCTCCACCCCCACAGGTGAAATGGTGATTAACAAGAAAAGGTTTCATCAATTCTGAGGCCTTCTAAATAGTTTTGAAGACATTAGAGCCTGCAAGAGACATAACTTCTGCACTTCCAAGGATATCACTAAGGGGCAGACCTCCCCAACCTTTTTCCCTCTTAGGCACAACACTACCAATGTTTTGCCTGACCAACACCTTCCAAGGTGATACTGACTTTTGTTCTAGTACCCACTTTTATATCCCAGCTAGAAATACATGTGTCCTTAGTGTGTTACCGGTTGGGTCGTTCCCTTGGGTGAGTAATTTTTTCCACAAGGAAGGCCTTCTAAGATTAAAAAAAAAAGTGAGAAAACATATTTATAGTCTAATCAACCTCCGTTTAGAAACAAAGGGAGAACACACACAATAGGCTTACCTACACTCGCAAGATGTTTTATTCAATTTTAATCCCAAAATGAAATGTGGAGGTAATTACTTTACTCAACTTAAGATCATCAAAATAAATTTTGATTCTTAAGATCAACGTGAGGTGCGAGAGAAGCACATACATCCTTTTGATAGTATTACTTTGCGTAAGAAATTACAAAACAAAATATCACTTGTTCATTTTAAGTCCACAAAGAAAATTTGTATTGTTATTTTTATGGCCCAAAAAGAAATTTAGTGTTCCCTAAAGCATGAAAGATAAAAAATTTCTTAATAGAGATTGAGAATTCTCTAAAAGTGTTCAAAAACACTTGGTATAAGATGAAAATAATGGCATAATGTAACCTCCCACTTTTCTTTCCTTCTTTCTCTAGCTTGAAAAATTATAAAAACCAAGAGATACAGAGACAACAAACAGGTTAATAGGTCCAAAAGCTGAAAACAAAAGGCACATGTGAAAAAATTTAAAAAAAAAAAAAATTTGAACTTTTTACTATCACCCAGCGATGCAGTTAGCAAATGCGGCGGAGTTTAGAAACTCCAATAGTGCAATATAAAGTCATATGTGATTGAGAGCGGCACTCTGCAATAGTTTAGAGAGCACAAAGGCGATGGTATTTTAGCCCAGCGATGCAGTTTGGAGCTTAGAAACTCGCGATGTAGTTTGGAAATTTGAAATTAGTGGGTGAGAAGACTCCGACAGAAGAGTTTAGAATTTCGAGCAGTGCAATATAGCACTACTTTTCTGATAATGGTGCAATATGGTAACACATGAGTGTGAGAAGTGATATTTCCTATAGGCACAAACAAATGTCAAAAAACCATGGATTTTTGGAAAAATGTGATGAATTTCTCCAAATCAGCCCTCCTTCTTGTGCCAAAATGTGAACCCCAATCCTATACCTCCAAAAACATGGAAAAAAAACACATTATTAGATTGAAATGAAATTTAAGATAGGGACTCCCCATGAAATCCATCTACAATGCTCAATAATAGGAAAATGAAGAACAAAACACAAAAGATAAATGAAATTCTAATTAAGAAATGCAAACACTTGATCCCATGGGGGAGTTGGTGCCAATTATGTGTATAAATTGGCCCTTTCCCAACTCTTTAGTAAGCTCTTCTATGATTTGGTGATGGTTGAAGCTCCTTGATGATATTTTGGCATAGCCTAGCTATGAAACCATAAAATGATGAAAACTTGATATGAAATGGATAAAATTAGCTCTCAATTTGAGGAGAGTAACTTTGCATTCAAATTGTGGATGATGAATGAGAGGAAGAGTCTCTCATTTATAGATTTTTAAATTGGAAGAGAGAGTGGAATTGAGCAAAGTGGGATCATACAACATCGAATGGTCAAGTGCGAGTTGTCAAGATGTGAATGGGTGAAGGTTGTGCACATTTTGATCAAAGTGCCAATAAATGATATTAGGTGGAATTTGAAATTGAGGAAATGACATGCTAGAGGGAAAAAAGAATGAAATAAATGTCACTTGGCTCAATGGACAAGGATATGTAAGAGGAGTGAATGCTTTCTTGGAAGGACAAATCCACTTGGATTTGAATTCAAATTTGAAGGAACATTCTTCCTTTATTCCATGTTGAGAGAAATAGGCGATTTAATAAATCAAAGTAATTGATTTATTGTGCAAATTTCATTCTCTAGAGAATGTGACATATTTTAGGATTAAATTAATCAAAGATTAATTAATTTAATGAGGATTTAGGAGATGTGACAATTTTGACTTAAATTTATGAGTTAATTTAAATGAAATTGAGAGGAAGGGTTTAATTAAATAAATATTTTGATTTACTTAAGTAAAGGGGATAATGTTAGATTAAATCAAATAAGGTTTTAATTTATTCAATTTAATTAGAGGACTTTAGAGTTTTAATTTAAATAAAATTAATTATTTAAATGAACAAAGATAGAGGATTAATTAAATTAAATTGATTAATTTAATCAACAGAGGGGAGAATGACTTAATTAAATAAATAATTATTTATCTAATTAAGAGATAAAAAGTGATGATAAGTTGAGAATTTTATTTAGAATGACATGATGTTAGTAATTAGGATAAAGTGTGTCGGTCAATTTTCCATGTCTACATTTAGTATGATGAGAATCCAACACAGAGGCATGAATTTCTCATTGTATGGTTAGAGCCAACACAAAGGAATGGAATTCTTACTAATCCACTTTATTGGGAGACTCACCTAGTGGACAACCTGAATTTATGCTACCTCAGAGTGAGCGGAAACTGATAGCTTAGATGTGTTCTACAACATATTGAACAATCTAGGCTTGATATTACTGGTCTTTGATGTTGTGCATGATTGCGCATCTTTTTCATTGTTGCATACATAAGTGTCTTGAATGTCTACTTTAGTGTGAGTTTAACATGGGTTCATACTCTCACTAAAGTGGGGGGAAAATGTAGTGTAGGAAAAATATCTCTTTTTCAAACTTAATTTTGGAATAATTAATAATGAAATGAGCCTAATGTTACCTTAATTTGGAGTTTTAATATGTTTTTCCTATTCACATTAAGTTTAGGGCCCTTTTATATTAAATGGAATTAGTTGTGCCTTCTTTTTTATTTTGTAAAGTGTACCTTTACACTTTCACATTAATCTAGGGCTTTATTAATTGATTGGGATTAATTTTCCTTAATTGGCATCTTTAATTCAAATCCAAGCCTAGGTAAATTCAAATTCCGAAGGATAAAAACTGACATTCATAAATGTCATTTCGCAAGACTTAACTTTGGAAGATATATGTCCTAGGTAGGTGACCTAGGACCCATTTTCCATAGGGTGAATGGGTCCTCACTTAGTCCTATGACCTTGATTCTACATAACATTTCACCTTGTCCAATGTGTGTCCTAGGGATTAATAATGCATAAAAAAGGCATATCTAGTCTTAGTACACTATGAATAATGATATGTCTTTATTGTTGAACAACATATAGTTACCTTTGTTTCTGGTTTAGAATGTGAAGGCTTCAAACCTTTTAGGTGATTAAGTCCTCATTCCTACAAAGGACTTATGATCAAGTGACCCTGTATGCTTTTTGTTGTTTAATATTTTTGTTGTCATTTCTTGTTGTGTGATTAAATTACTGCAAAAAAAATATAATATAACAACTTAAATGAAAAAAATTATCAGACTCAGTTTGTCTCTTTGACCAAACAAAAAAGTCTTACTATTTGGTAGCTAGAAATAAATATCTATCAAATGCTTTTTCTGCAATTTTTAAAAGGTGTCGCTACAAGCTCATAGAAAGTTTATTCTAGAATATCTTAAGTAGCAGTTGACAACTCCATCTATTTTTCAATTAAAAAACAAATTTCACTGCGCATGTTATAAATGATTAGTATCCTAGTTCCAAGGCTCATGAAAGAGAATTGTTTGGTGGCATGAGCTGAAAATGTGTTGAAATGGTGTTAGGTTAACATTCTATCAATTAAGCATCACATTCACTCGTCATGTAAGTGAAAATTTAATTAAGGGCCATCTAAAAAAATTAGAATTCAATAGTAGTAGTACTTTTGAACACTAAGTGTTTTGAGGGCTTTCCTAAAGATTTCAATAGGCAATTTTCTATAGAAAATATCTAGCACATTCATCATTGAGCTCATCTATAATGGTTGATTGAGTTGATCATATCAAACATGTACCTATTGACCCACTATGCACAATAGTCTTGAAGAATATCAGTGGTGTTCTTGTTGAAAAAACCATTTGCTAGAGTGGGACATATAGCTCAATAAGGCTACTAGGGACTACAACCTATACAATAGAAAAATGTATCAATTGTAATAGTTAGTGGAATTTATAATGCTAGAAGCATAAAACGCATAGTTGGTGGAATGTATAATACTAGAAGCATAAAATCCACTTTGAGATTTACAGAAAATATTTTATAGTAGTCACATCATTTTTTGAGTTTCCCATCCTTTACATGTAGCTTGTAGAGGTTTTGTGTATGATGACCAACTATCACAAAAATTCCAAATATTTCAATTCACTAGATATTTTTATTAAATTTGAGTTTGCAAACTTCAAGGTTTTAACATTCGATTGGAGATGGAAATCGACATTTATCTTTCATGTTGTTTTTTTTCATTCTAAACTCTATCATACATGCATTACATCTTATCCTCCAAGGTGCTGCAAAATGAGAGATCTCACCTTTTAAAGTAGATTTTATACATGGTATATAAATGGGCTGCCCTATCACCATTATTTTCAATGGGAATAAAAGATAAATAATTAATAATTGCATTATCAGCTTTGAAAATGTTTTAATGCAAATGAGGCCTCCTAATAGTTAAATAGAGAAAAGCAAAGCAACTTAGAATAAAAAATATTAAAAGAGAACAAAGTTTTTTATTAGAATTGAATAGAGTTGTTGATGCTCATTTCCTTCATAGATTAATGTCATATCAAAAATAGAGTATCAAACCCTTATTTTTACAAAAATAGAGTGTCGAGAGAAGCTTCCACAATAGGCATAGATTGGAAGAGTCTAGATACATCAAAAAATAAAGTAGAAGTACGAAGAAAGAAGAAGTAAATGCAGTGGCTGGAGAGTAGTTGAGGAGAGATGGCAAGGGAGATAATAAATTCCAACTAGAGGTCCATGTCACATACCTTAATATTCACTGCCATATATATCTGCTATTCCAATTCCTTCACGGAGATGCCCAAAAAAATTCTTTGCAAGCATCTTTGTGAAAATGTTTGCTTGTTGTTCGTTGGACCTACAAAACTCAAGATATGTGTCACCATTGTTCACCAATTCTTGAATAATATGATATCTTGTATCAATATGCTTGCTCCGTTTATCACAGACATTATTTTTAGATAAAGAAATTGCAGAATTATTATCACAATAAATTTTTGTAGGTTCTTGTGGATGCCTCAAATGTAAAATTACTATTCCCATCCATACTACCTGAAAATTTGCTGATGTGGTTGCAACATATTCTACTTTAGGTGATGAGAGTATCAAAAAAATTTGTTTCTTTGATTCCCAAGAGATAGTACTCGATCCTAGATGAAAGATATACCCTAAAGTTATTTTTTCTATCATCCATGCTACCTCCCCACTCACCATCTATATATCCAATTAGTTTGTAATCATTTGAAGATGTATACAAAATTCCAAAGATCTTTGCTCCAGCTATATACCTTAAAATTATTTTTCCAACTTTCCAATGTGATTCCTTTTGTTTTTTCATGAATCTAGAAATGAGACAAATCCCATACTATCTGGTCTTCTAGCGATTAGATACATAAGGATTCCAAAAAATATTTTAAATAAACTTGAATCAACACTAGAAATTTTTTCATTCTTGATAATTATTTGACCCAATGCAAATGGTGTAGGAGCTGGATTCACATTTGTCATCTTAAATCTCTTCAACAAATCATTAGCATACTTTATTTGACATATAAAAATGCCTTGATCATTTTTAATTACTTATATACCAAGAAAATATCTCATGAGTCCCAAATCGGTCATATCATATTCTCTTTCCATGGCTGCCTTGGATTAGTTAATTGACATGTTACCTATGAATATCAAATCATCTACATATACGAAGACTATCAAGATTTCTCCTCCATCATTCACTTTGACATACAAATTTGGTTCATTTTCATACTTGTTAAACCCACAATTCACAAAATAAGAATCTATCCTAATGTACCAATCTCTAAGAGCTTGCTTCAAATCATATAGTGCCTTTTTCAGTTTGTATACCTTATGTTATCTCAAAACTTCATAACTAGGTGGCTATTTTATATACACTTCTTCTTCTAAAATACCATTCAATAATGTTGATTTAACATCCATTTGGTAAAATTTTTAATTATTTTGAGCTACTATAGATAAGACCATTCTAATGGTATCCAAACTTTCCATAGGTATGAATGTTTCATTGTTGTATATGCTTGGCTATTTATTGAATCATTTATCTACTAGTATTTCCTTATGTTTCTCTACTTTTCCATTAGAATTATACTTTTTATTGTAAACCCATTTAACTCCAATCACATCCGTGCCTTTAGGAAGCTCAACTAGATGGACCAAGTTTGATTCTTTTCAATTAACTAAATTTCTTCATCCATGGCTACAATCCAATTATCATCTTTAATGGCATCCTCAAAATAAATTGGATCAACTCGTGTTAAGAAAGAAAAAATAGATCATATATCATCATTTTTAACCTCTTTTATTTCATGATAAATGTATTTTAGACTGTGTTCCTTCTTTGAAATAATTATAGACCTCGATCTTAGTGATACAAGTGTTGATTAGAAGATCCACTTCTATTATTACTTGTTGGAGTAGTTGGATTTGGAGTGGTAGGTGCCTTAGAAGGTGTTGTAGGAACATTTTCTTGTGTAGTAGGATTCACAACTTGAGTTTCATTCTTTCCATTATCTTGTGGAACACTAGTTGTAGTTGTCATTTCTTTGTCTATACTACCATCCCAAGATTTTTCTTCATAAAACTCATCATCATGACTTATTATCAACTTCTTTGTGATAGGATTCTATAACTTATATGCCTTGGATTGTTCACTATATCTCACAAATATACACTTCTCTCCTCTATCATATATTTTCTTTCTCAACTCTTGAGGTATCAATGAGTATGCCACACATCCAAAGACTATCAAATGTGTTATATTGTGCTTCCTTTTTCTCCAAGGTTTTTCTAGTGTTTATATTATCATAGAAATTTTTTCACATCAAATTCCATGATCACAATCTATATTCATTGAGGCAACTTCATTCTATTTTGTGTATTTGTTATATACAAGGTTCAAATAAGGATTGGTTAGAGTTGTGGCATTGAATACATTCATTCATCATTCCTTTCATGCTTTTATTCATTTCAATGTTTAATTACCATAACAAGTTTTGACCAAGGAAAACCCCTATTCCTTAACAAAAAAACATTTTTCTCTCTTTGATGTGTGATTCCAGGTTTTAGGTTGAAGATCCATTGGAGATAAAATTGAAGAGAGTTGCAATAAAAATTGTAAAATCATGGAAACTTGTCTATAGGATTTATTTTCATCTTTTTGAAAGTGACCAACTAGATTCTAGGAGTATAGTAATAAAAAAATAGAACCCAAAAATTGATTTTTAGGAGCCCTAGCCAAAACCCATTCACCATAGGGAGAATGTGTCCTCAATGAGGTTTGAAAAATAATATTTGGTGACAAGTACACGACATTTTACCCTTCTCAAATTTTTATTTTGATAGTCAGTTCTATTAGATTTTAGATTTTTCATCCTATAACACATATTTTGAATAAAATTAGGAGTAGGTTCATGATACTTGTTTCATTTTGGTTAACAAAAACACCTATATTATTCTATGTTTCATTATGGTGAATCCTACATTTTGAGAATCATAATTCTATAATTTTGGAGTCCTATTTCATCCTATATTTAGATCTTACATTAATTTTCATCATTTTGCATTGAATTAGGTTTCATTTAGGGTGTCTAGTCTACATTGAACTTTGTATCTCATTAAAGGTTTTAGGATTGCATTGTTTGCATTCTAAGTTAAATCTAAAAACTATAAAAATATTAATCATCTTTCATATCATTTACATAATATTAACTTTCATTTGAAAATTGAAACAAAATTACATATCAAATTAGGTGTTTTAGGTTATCATTTTATCACATTTTGCACTTGCATTTCACATTGAATTTCATAGAAAAATCAAACTTAAACTTGTAACCAAATAGAATCTCAAAACCATTGAAAATAACTTAAAAATATGTAAAAAACTATATCAAAACCCTAATCTAGGACCCATTCACCATAGGGCGAATGATTCCCTAATCAGGTCATAATATGATTTATTGGGCATAAAAATATTTAGTTTTGCATTTATGTTTGTTGCTTTCAGATTTTTGTTACTGTTTGTAGAGTTTTTGGTTCATTAATTTGATCATATCTAGCTTAATTTGATAAACATAGTGCATTTTGTGATTTCAAATTTGCATTTACAATTCATTTTCAGATTTTTACATAGTGTGATCAAAACATTACCTTGTTTAGAATCACAAAATTGCATTTACTGGTTGCATTCTAGGTCTTTTCATTGCACTTTACCCTCTTTCCATTTTGGGTGTGTGAACTAAGTTTTTGAAACTTGTATGAGCTTTACAACTTGGTTTCCTATTACCAATATTGTTGTGAGACATAGTTCAAGACTCATGTCATCTCGCGATACACCATTCATTGTGGATCTTAGGTTTTCTAGCTCTCTTTCTAATAGTGTTGATAATAAACCCCCTATGAATCATAGTATGTATACCTCATTTCACATGATTTCCATTCCTAAAAATAATATACATTATATTGATAATATCTCGCTAGACAACATAAGGAGGCTAGATGAAGAGTTAAATTTTTTACAAAACTTTGTGAAAACCAAACCTATTATTAGTAGTGACATTCCTCTTGTAGGGAACATAAGAACAATGATTAAACATAAAGAAGGGATAGAATTCATATGATCCTTTATCCATATCATTCAATGAAATTTTTCTCCTTATCAACCACCTTCTAATGCATCCCCCATGAATAAGATAAAAGAAACAACAAGCTCTGATCACTTTACTACTCCTAATACATCTATTTCTGAAAAAGAAAAGGGTTTGCAGTTAGAAGAAAGTGGTGAAAACATAGTAACCAAACCAAAGAAAAAGAAACCAAAATTGCATGCACATCAAAGACTTCAGTTGTAAATTTTTTTTGAAATTCCAAAAACTTCCTATGATGTATTACAAATTTCCGAGACTGAGAATATATTTTACACCCTTTTACATTAGAAACTAATTGAATTGCCACCTAAATGTGAAAATCTAACTAAGCATCAAACTTATCAAAATAGACCATATTTTTCTTATCATAGATTATTTGGACATCACACCAATAATTGATGTGTTTTAAAGGGAATATTGGAGAAATTTAGACCCCATAGGGATCAATCCTAACTTAAAACATGCCCTTTTGCTCATTTCCATGTAATAGTTGTAGGATCTTAGTATTCTCATTGTTATATGTTTTAGATTCATTGTAAATCATTGTATTTATCACAAGGATATCATTCCCATCACTTACCTTGTCTCATCCTTGTCCTGCACTTAGTGGGTGAAAGGGGTTAGATACCCTTCTCCTAGTTTGATACTTACCATGGTCCCTTTGGCTAGTTGTCCACCTTTCATATTTACTGATCAAGATTGGGATGCAAATGACTTGCTATAGGTTGAATCACATGTGCTTTACTAGTCTTGAACATTATTTTATTTTTCATGTTTCTTTAGGTGATTACATGTGTGTAATGTGATCCCCTATGCTATTTCCTTTGATTTATCTCTCTCTTTTTGTGTATTCCTCTATATTTATCTACATTTTTGATATATCATAAAAAATTTACCTTTTTCGCTTGTCTTGTTCTTTCCTTTTGGGGATGATGCATGGAATCAAGACATTTTGGCATCTTCCATGTTGACCCAAAAGGGTTTTTCTTTGTTTTTTCTCTTTTTTTTCCATTCTTATAGTTCTATGAGTATTTGGGGAATAATAACATTTACAAGCTCTATAACAACATTGTAGCAAAGATATACTGACCCTGAATCCATAAATCCCTTATGTATTTTTGGGGACAACCCCTCCCTTCTTTTTTCATGATGTGGCCTTATTTTGGAAACATATGACTTGGCATAGGGACTTTCTGAGGAAGGTGTCACGTCTTAGGAGTAAAATTTGGATACTTTAAATTAATTTCTCACAAAAATCCAGTGTTAGCAACCACTTTAAAGTGGGGGCATACATCAATAATATCTGTTAGCATTTCTAATGTTTCATGGTTTTATTTTATTTTTTCTTGTGATGCATCCTTTTTTTGGTGGTTTCACTAGGTTTGATGTCCTCGAAGAGTGTGAAATTTATTAGCATATTAGTTTCCTCTTAGTGGTGATGCAACACACTACATTCCCTAAATTGTGAAACTTTTACTCTTGAATTTATTTCTCTTGGAGACATTAGGCATGATGTTCCCTAAGAATAATACCCACATGAATGAAGCAAGATCCCCTTGAAAAAAAAAACTATATATAATGTTCATAAGTGTTTGGCATAACATACCTTGTTGACCTTGTTAAGCTCAAATCCTAAATAAAAGGCCACCTAGCATAACACACCTCGATTGCTTATGGAGCCTTGCATTGTGGTTCCTTATTGAAGTTTTTAGGATGATAGCTTTGATATGGTATGGGAGCCTAATATGATTCTCTCATTTTCCACCCCCAGTTTGTTTTTTTGTTTTGTGGTGCCTTATTGAATTTATTAGAGTGATAGCTTTAGTATGGTTGGTATGATAAGAAGCCAACATAGAGGTATGAATTTCTCATTGAATAGTGAGGGCTGAAATATATGAATAACTTTATCCCTAAGCCACTTTATTGGGAGACTCAGCTAGTAGACATTCTAAAGTTTTTCTACCTCATAGTGAGTGTAAACTGATTGCTTAGATGTGTTCCACATCATGTTTGTAATCTAGGCTTGATATTCATGGTCTTTGATGTTGTATGATTGTGTATATTTGTCATCACTACATAAATAAGTGTCTTGAATGTATACTTTAGTGTGAGTTTGAAATGGGTTCATACTCTCACTAAAGTGGGGGAAAATATAGTGTTGGAAAAGTATCCCCTTTTCAGACTTAATTTAGCTATAATTAATAGTAAAATGATACTAATTGTTATGGATTTTGCACACATGCCTCGCTTGGATTAGGGACCCCCTCCATTTTGTTTTTTCTCCGTTGGGCCAGTTTAAATTTTCCTCCATTTTTTTGCCCCTAATTTGGACACAAGTTGATCAAGTGTTGTGAAAATTGTAAAATCTTACCATGCTCTACCATTTTCCAAATTTTCAACATCTCTTGTGATATTTTCCATTTACCTTTCCATGACGAAATTCCTACACTCTACTTCCGCAGCTTGGATACCCGCATGAAATTATGCCTATCGACTTCCTCCTATCATGTTTTTTCATTTCCTACTCATCATGCACACTCTGATGTATCTACCATTAATGGAATTTATGATTGATAGGATTATAAATAGAAGCTTCGACCAGTCATGTTCACCAATGAATATTCAAATTTTGAGGAGCTAGGGAAGCTAATATGCACATGAAAATTTTTGAAGACTCAAATCTATGTTCGCTACCTCCATTCACATGTTAAGAGGTATGCACATTAAATTTTCTCCTACCCCTACATTATCAAATTCGCTAGGAATTTCTAGTAAGGGTTCTTAGGTAATCAGAACCATGAAGCAAGTATTACTCAATCTACAATAGCCTTTTTAGTGTCTAATAAAATAAAATGTTGTTACCTTGTGCATTCAAGAGCCCTAGATTTTAATAGCTAGTGAACTTTGAGCCTTGAAAAATCTTCAAGTATAAGCTTGTTGTAGGTTCATGCTTGTAGGATCCTATTCTCATGATACCATTTCACGTGACATAGACCCTAATGCCCCCGCACCCCTCCTACATATGACTAAGTCCAGGGTGATCAAACTAATAGTTTTAAAACCATAAATTCCTTAGAAAATTAACACATTCACAACTTCCTCTACATGGAATCCTATAGGTAGAAATTTTTCCTACCCCAACCGTTTTCTATGACAAATCCTTTAGAGGCAAACTAATGTGTTATAGACTTGGGAAATTTTACACAATTTAGGGGTGTGCCAAGTTGAATAGTCCTCTTGACATCGCTAGCCTACATTAAATTATCAACCAAGGAGCATAATTTTTTTATGGTAGAACAATATATGTGCATTCATAGGCTTGTTTGAACCTAAGTTACTCTACACAAACTTATTCAAAATATTCTACCTTGTTAGAATTTGATAGAATTTCAAAAACAATGAAAGTGATTGTGAAACCTAGTTGCAATTTTTCAAGTGGTTGGTCCTAGGAATAGAGAGTTAGAGACCACTAGATAGATTGTTGGTTGACAAAGAGAGCATTATGAAACTCCTTTCCTATCCAACAATGTCAGGCTTTGATAGCTTTCTATGTTTCCAAATACTCTTGATGATAAAGGTGTCATGAATCTTTACAATATCTTGCTATAGTGTAGGAAATAGTGTCCCTTTTTAACACTAAATTTGGAAATAATTAATAATAAAATGAGCCTAATGTTGCCTTAGTTTAGTGTTGTAAAAAAAAATTAATATTCACATTAAGTTTATGCTCTTTTTAGATTAAATGAACTTAATTATGGCTTGTTTTTGATGTTGTAAAGTGTACCTTTGTACTTTCACATTAATCTAGGGATTTTGTTAATTTATTGAGGTTATTTTTCCTTAATTGACCCCTTTAATTCAAATCCAAGCCTATTTAAATTCAAATTCTAAGGGATAAAACCTAACATTCATAAATGTCATTTTACAAGACTTAAATTTGGAAGATAGGTGACCTAGGACCCATAATCCATAGGGTGAATGGTCCTCACTTAGTCCTACAACCCTAATTTTACATAACATTTCACCTTGTATGATGCGTGTCCTAGGTAGGTGACCTAAGACCCATTCACCCTATGGAAAATGGGTCCTCACATAGACCTAGGAAACCTCTTTGAAATATGCTTTTGCCAGTATTTTAATGATTTCAATTCTATAAATCAATTTTAGATTGTGATATTTGAATTTTGGGAATTAATCATAAGATATATATAAATATAAGGTTATTTCACTTAGTTTCATCCTAGCAGTTTCAATTCTTCAAGAATTCTATCAAGTTTATGAGCACATGTGATCAAGATAATTTCTAAGGCATTCAAAGGAAAATTTGAAGAAGATTATTGCAAAAATCAAGATTCCATTGTCATATCAAATATGTATTGCATTATGCATATTGTTTGAAGCATATTTTTGCAGCAGGTGTGATCAAGAGAATTTATAAGGCATTCAAAGGCATTATTTCACATCAAATTTTATGATCAAGATCTACATTCATTGAGGCCACTTCATGCTAGTTTGTAGATTTTTTATCCAAGGTTCAAATAAGGATTAGTGAGTCAAGTAAAATTTCATTTTTTCATTCATCATTCCTTTCATTCTTTTATTCATTTCATGTTTTAATTACCAAAATAGTGTTTGACCAAGGAAAAACCCTATTTCGTAAAAAAACAACATTTTTCTCTCTTTGATGTGTGATTGCAGGTTTTAGGTTGAAGATCCATTGGAGATAAAAATTGAAGAAAGTTGTCAAAGTTGCAAGAAATATTTTAAAATCACAGAAATTGTTCTACAAGATTTATTTTCAGCTTTTTGACGGTGACCAACTAGAATTTAGGAGTGTAGACATAGAAGAATAAAAATGAGAAACTGATTTTTAGGAGCCCTGGCTAGGACCCATTTTCCATAGGGTGAATGAGTCCTCAATGAGGTCTAAAAATGAATCTTTGGTGATAGGTACATATCATTTTACCCTTTCGAGATTTTAATTTTGATAGTTACTTCTATTAGATTTTGGATCTATCATCCTATAACACATATTTTGAATTAAATTAAGAGAAGTAGGTGCATTATACTTATTTCATTTTGATGAACACAAACACCTAAATTATTCTATGTTTCATTATGATGAACCTGACCTTTTGAGCATTGTAATTATCTGATTTTGGAGTAATCTTCCATCCTAGATTTAGATCTTACATCTATTTGCATTGAATTAGTTTTGATTGAGGGTGTCTACTTTGCATTCAACTTTTCATCTCATTAAAGGTTTAAGAACTACATTGTTTGAATTTTTCAAATTTGACAAATACAAAAAAATCAGTCACCTTTCATATCATTTACATCATATTAACTTTCAATTTAAAATTGAAACAAAATTACATATCAAATTAGGTGTTTTGGGTTATCATTATATCACATTTTGCACTTGCATTTCATATTAAATTTCACAGAAAAATAAAACTAAAATTTGTCCTAACCAACCAAACTATGAAAACCACTTAAATCACTTAAAATATGTAAAGAAAAATTCAAAACCCTAACACAAGACCCATTCACCTAGGGCGAATGAGTCCCTGATCAAGTTATAATCTATTTTTTTGAGCATTCAAATATTTAGTTTTGCATTTTTGTTTGTTGCTTTCAGATTTTTGTTACTATTTCTAGAGTTTATGGTTCATTAATTTGATCATATCTAGCTTAATTTGATAAATTTAGTGCACAACGTGATTTCGAAATTTCATTTAAAAGACTTCTTTTTCAAATTTTTACATAGTGTGATCATAAAATTATCTTTTTAAGAATCTAAAAATTGCATTTACACATTCCATTCTAGGTCATTGCATTTCACTTTACCCTCTTTCCATTTTGGGTGTGTGCACTAAGTTTGTGAAACTTGTATGAGCTTTAAAACTTGGTGTCTTATTAGCAATATTGTTGTGAGATGTATTTTGATACTCATGTCATCCCACGATACACCATTCACTGTGGATCTTGGGTTTTCTAACTCTCTTTCTAATAGTGTTGATAATCAACCCCCTATGGATCATAGTATGCATATCCCATTTCCCTTGACTTCCCTTCCTACAAAAAATATGCACTATATTGCTAATATCCCACAAGACAACATAAGGAGGCTAGATGAAGAGTTAAAATTTTCACAAAGCTTTGTGAAATCCAAAGCTATTGTTTGTAGTTCCATTCCTCTCATTGGTAACATAAGAACAATCAATAAACATAAAGAAGGGATAGAATTTATATTATCCTTGGTCCATATCATTCAAGGGAATTATTCTCCTCCTCAACCACCTTCTAATATATCCCCCATGAATAAGAGAAAACAAACAATTTTTTTTATCACTTTACTACTCCTACTACATCCTTTTTCTAAAAAATGAAAGGGTTTGTAGTTAGAAGAAGAAATTAATGACAAAATAGTAATCAAACCAAAGAAAAATAAATCAAAATTACATGCACATCAAAGATTTCAGCTGAAAAATTTGTATGACCTTCCTAAATCTTATGATCTATTAAAAATTTCCAAGAATGAGAATATTTTTTACACCCTTTTACATTGGAAACTAATTGAATTTCCATCTAAATGTGAAAATTTAACTAAACATCAAGCTTATCAAAATATACCATATAGTGTTGATCATAGATTCTTTAGAAATCACACTGATAATTATCATTTTAAGGGGAATATTGGAGAAATTTAGATCCCCTAGGGGGGTAAGTGCATGATCTATGACACAATTTTGGCTCGTAAGATGCCACTTTTTTTCTGAAATCAGAAAAATCTGATTTGCACTAGAAAATGAAGATAGTTACGCTCAAATTTTTCAGATGCAGCAAGAAAAAAAGTTGAAGTGCTTTGAGTCTAGTTTCTAAGCTACTGTTTTTTTGAAATTAATGAAGGTTAAAGGTCTCAAAAAGTGGGGGGGAAACAAGAGCTATTTTATGAAAGAAATATCATAGCACATGAGGGCTCCCACCTTTTTGATTAACCTTTCTTTAGAATTAAAAAAATTCAAGGGTGAGAAATTAGCTAACACCATTTAGTTTATCCTCATTCTTTCGGATAATTTTTTAATCAATATTTAATATTTTTTGAATTTTCAAAGTGGACACATCCCTTAAAGCTGAAATTTTAGTGTGCCCCCCTAAAATTTTAGAAAACTAATTTAAAAATTGATTTTTTTTTTCATCATGTGTAAAATGAAGTCTAGTTTCAATAAATGTAATTTGTTTCACATTTTGATGAACAAGTAAAAATCTATCCTAAAACTAGCACATGTTGGTTTTTGACCAAAAACAAAGGCATTCACAATAGAAGCCATGGATCAAAACCTTAACTAAATCAAAATGAAAATAGAATTATATATTTAGATAGCTAAGAGAGAGGTTAATGCTATCATGATTTTTTTATAAACTTGAATTGAAAGATGTGCAAATGAGATGGGGACCACATATGAAAATATGAGGAAATTGGCACCCGTTCAAAAAATCATGTTTTTTTTATGAAATGGTTGTCCAAACCTTTGGGTCAGATGTCCAATGCAAAATCCAACCCTTTGGGTTGGTATTTCCCAATGCAACCTATTTGGTACTCGCCAAAGTTGGTGTGTGCCAAATGGGTTGCTTCAATTAGCTAGTGCCAAATTTAGTGCTCACCAAATACCATTCATTAATTTTGGAATGAATTTTTATAAACTCTTTGATTTTCTCTTTCTCTATCAGGGGAACTATATACATGAAATAAAATTTAAGTATAAGTTGACATTTACATATGGAAATTTAATTTTTTATACTTTAAGTTATATTTCATGTATATAGGCAGGATGTTTGAGAGTGGTTTCGGATCTCTAGGAGTTATAATGAAAATTCTAGTTTTTGGAAGATCTTAAAATTTCAGACTTAGTCAAATTTTAGTAATCAACATGTCAAATTTTAGTAATCAGGAGGTCAAATTTCATCCTTCTCTCTCTATCTCACTCATTTTCATCTCTTATTATCTAGACCTCTCTCACTCACTATCTCCATCCCTTTATCTAAAAATCTCTTCCTTGAGCTCAAGAACTACATCTCTACATGTTCATCTCTCCCTCCTTCCCTCTCCAATATGTATCTCCCTCCCTCCTTCCTTCTCTTCATTTCTCTATCTCCCTTGCCTCTTCTTTTATCTTTGTATATCTCTCTCTACTCTTTATATCACCTCTCTATATACCTACCTATCCCTCTCTCTTTTCCCCCCTCTTTGTCTCTCACTCTTTTCTTCCGTCTCTCCCTCTCCTTCCCTCTCTACTCTCTATCTCTCCATTCTCTCTCTCCTTCCCTCTCTAGTTCTTTGTATCTCACCTCTCTCTCCTTCCCTTCCTCCCTCTCTAATTTCCTCTATCTCCCCATCTCTCTCCTTCCCTTTCTACTTCTCTCTATCTCACCTCTCTTTATCCCCCTCTCTCTCTCCCTCTCTTTTCCTTTCACCCACCTTTTCTCTCTTCTTATCACTATCTAACCTATCCCTCTATACATCTTTCTCTCCCCCCTCCTTCCCTCTCAATCTCTCCACCTTCATCCTTACCTCTCTACTTTTCTCTCCATTACATATCTCTATCACCTATCACACTTCTCTCTCTCCCCTTCCCTCTCTAGTCTCTTTCTCTCTATATTACCTCTCTCTCCCTACCTATACCTCCCTCCTCTCTTATCTCTCTCACCTCTATCTCTCTCCATCCCTACCTCTTCCTCCTTCTCTCCTTCCCTCTATAGTTCTCTTTATCTACTCCTCCCTCTATCTACCTAGAAATCTCTTTATGTTTGTCTCACCTCTCCCTCCATCCCTACCTCTCCCTATATCTCTCCTTTCATATTTACTTCTCTCTACATAGTTGTACCTTTATACCTATTTCTCTCTCCCTCCTTGCCTCCTCTCTCTAAATATCTCCACCTTATTTCCCTCTCTACTTCTCTCTCTATCACCTCTCTCTATCTCTCTCCTTCCTCTCTACTCTCTATCTATCCCTCCCTCCCCCTCTTTCTATCTCTCATCTCTCCCTCTCCCTCTCCCTCTTTCTTCTCTCATTTCCCTCTCTCTACCTATCTCTCTATCTATCTCAACTATCCATCTTTACCTATCCCTCCCTCCTCTCTCTCTTCCACCAAACTTCACTCTACATCTCTCTATCTAACCTACCCCTATATACCTCTTTCTCTCTCCCTCTCTCTTTCCCTCTCTCAATCTCTCTACCTTCCTCCTTACATCTTCACTTCTCTCTCTCTCCCCCTTCCATCTTTCCTTTATTTCTCTCTATCTCACCTCTCTCTCCATAAATATCCCTCCCTCCCTCCTCTCTCTCTATCTCACCTATCTATCCCTCCCTCCATACCTCTTCTTCCCTCTCTCCTCCCCTCTCTACTTCCCTTTATCTCCCCTCCCTCTCCTTAACTACCTCTCTCTATTGCATTCTCTCACCTCTCTCTCTAAATCCTTATCTCTCCCTCAATCCCTACCTCTCCATCCATATCTCCTTCCATATCAACTTATCTATATCTCCTCTTCCTCTCTCTACCTTCCTCTCTCTCTCTCCATCCCACTCTCCCTCCATCTCTCCTTCATTCTCTACTTATCTCTACCTACCTATCCCTCTATACCTCATTCTCTCTCTTTCTCCCTCTCTCCTACCTTCCCTCTCTCAATCTCTTCACCTTCCTTTTTCTCTCTCTAACTTTTCCCTCCCTTCCCTTCTCTCCTTTCCTCTATAATTTATCTATATCTCAACTCTCTCTACCTACATATTTATCCCTCACTCTTATTTATATCTCTCATATCCCTATCTCTCCCCTCTCCCTCTCTACCTACCCCTTCTCTCTCTCTCTCTCAAGTATCCCTATCTCTCTCAATATCTCTTTCTCTCTCTCTCTCTCTCTCTCTCTCTCTCTCTCTCTCTCTCTCTCTCTCTCTCTCTCTCTCTCTCTCTCTCTCTCTCTCTCTCTCTCTCTCTCTCTCAAGTCTCTCCATTTCTCTCAATCTCTCCCTCTATCTCTCTCCCCTCTACCCTTAACCCTTAAACCCTAAACTCTTACAAAACTATACCATATATTTCTCTCCCATTCCCTCTGTCTCTTTCTCTCTCTCTCTCTCAAGTCTCTCCCTACTACCCCCTCTTCCTCTATCAAGTCTCTCTCTCACTCACTCAATCCTATATCTCTCTTCTCTACCCTTAACCCTTAAACCCTCTACCCTATATCTCTCTCCCACTCGATCTATATATCTCTCTCAAGACTCTCCCTTGTACCCCCTGTCCCTCTCTCAGGTGTCTCTCTCTCTCACTTAATCCCTCTATCTCTCTCCCCTATACCCTTAACCCTTAAGCCCTCTACCCTCTCCCTCTCTCAAGTCTCTCCCTCCTACCCTCTCTCCCTATCTCAGGTCACTCTCTCTTAATTAATCCCTCTATCTCTCTCCCATCTATCCTCAACCCTAAACCCTAAACCCTTAAACCTTAAAACCTCTACCCTCTAACCTTAACCCTCTACCATCTCTATCTCTCAACCCTTTCCCTCCTACACCATCTCCCTCTCTCAAGTCTCTCTCTCACTCATTCACTCCTATGTCTCTCCCCTCTACCCTTAGTCATGTACACTTAAACCTTTAAACCCTCAACCCTCTACCCTTAACCTCTAACCTCTATCTCTCTCCCACTCCCTCCCTCTCTCTCTCACAATACTCTCCCTCCTACCTCCTCTCCCTCTCTCTCTCCCCTATACCATTAACCCTAAACCCTAAACCCTAAACCCTAAACCCTAAACCCTTAATCCCTAAACCCTTTAACATTCTACCGTCTACCCTTAACCCTGCCTCCCTCTATCTCTATCCCACTCCCTCCATCTCTCTCTTTCTCAACCCTCTACCTCCTACCCCATCTCCCTCTCTCGGGTCTCTCTCTATCAGTCACTCCCTTTGTCTCTCTCCACTCTAACCTTAACACTACACCCTCTACCCTCTACCTAAGAGAGACTTGAGAGAGGTAGAGGGGATAGGAGGGAGAGGGAGGGAGGGTAGAGGATAGATAGTTTAAGGGTTAAGGGTTTAGTGTTAAGGGTATAGGGTTAAGGGTTTAAGGATTAATGGTAGAGGGTAGAGGGTTTAGGGTAGAGGGGAGAGACATAGAGGGACTGAGTGAAAGAGAGACCTGAGAGAGGGAGAGGGGGTAGAAGGGAGATACTTGAGAGAGAGAGAGAGAGAGGGGGGGATGGAGAGGGAGAGAGATAGAGTGGTGCAAGAGCACCTACACCTTGTGGATTCTAAGTTTCTATAAGTGTTTCTTGAGTTCATTTATGCTTAATAAGGTCTAAAAGACCAGTCATAATGTATATTGGAAGGGTTTGAGTCATTTAGCTAAATTTGGCATTTTGGTTCATAATGCATAGGCCATATGAAGTCATGAGTCTTAAGGGGTATGGAATTAGGGTCTTATTATATATTAAATAAGGTATTAATGACCATTTTATATTTTATTTAAAAGCTTAGAGGATCAGTTAAGAGGGATTTATAAATTCACATTGTAAAAGGGATGGTGATTAAAGAGCAAAATTGGAAAAATTGCCATCTTAGGAGTCTAAAAAAGGTTGGTTATGGTATTTGGTCAGTTCAAGAGGTATTTTTAACATGGTAACATGATATATTGTTGTAATATCTCGAAGGAGGGGCTGTTGAACAAGTTTCGAAGGAGTTTCAAAGGAGAAGTTGCTGTTTTTTTGAGTTTTTCATTAAGAAGTTGCTGATCCACTACATTGTATGGCCTGTACATATTTTTCCACAATCCAAGGCTATAATTTTTGGATAGATAATTCAATAAACTTTCTTTTGGCATTGGAATGGTGTTATTTCATTGAGAATCGAGTGAGAT
>CM021100.1:537178436-537284696 GCA_007115665.2 Sequoiadendron giganteum | reverse complement strand
CCCTTAAAGATAGGAATGGGTGAGGTCTTTCCTTCTATTCAATTTTCTCATGCTTCTGAGGAGGAGATGAGTAATTTTGGTCTCTCTTTCCATTCCAAGAGAGAAAGGGTTGACATCATTGGTGACACACAAAAGAAGGCCAGCAAGGAATATAGCCATAAGGTCAGTATTGAAGATTACTGGATTAACCTTGCTGATGAGTTTGAGGTAAGAAACAAGAAGTTCTCTAAACTGCTAGTGGTTTGATAAGGCTGTACAATTTGAGGGTCATCCCTGATTAGGTGGAAGAGGATGAAAATTTAATCCAGGGTCATGTTTATGAGGTAGTGAAAGATAGGGTGGTTGGAGAAGTTGAATGGTTAGAGGAAGAAAAGATAGAGTTGGATAAAGTCATGACCCCGGTGATTAAGTACACCAAAATGTGGTTGAAACACAAGATACTAGAATTGGAGAGTGAGGGTATTCCATGTACCTATGATTTGATGGGAGACTTAGAGTCTCACTCTACTTCTAAAGAGTCACTTGAACCAGATCCTAAGGGCAAGGAAAAGGTGGATTCTCCTTTCATAATCCAAGTTTGGGATGTTCAAGTTGAGAAGGTTGCAGAGGTAAGTAAACATAGGAAACCTGTTGCTAAGAAGAGGAGACATGCCTCGAGGAAAGAAGTTGAAAAGAATAAGGAAGAAGTGGAGGAGGCAAAAATTGTTCCTCCATTGACAAAGAGAAGGAGGATTACAAAGCTATCACAAAAGTAGGAGGAAGTTCCTAAAACTGACAAGGAGGTTGAACCACCAGTGATAGAGGTGGAAAGCTTAGGGGAAAAGACAAAAGTGTACATGAGGAGGTCAAGGACTCCTTCCCCAAGGGATACTGCAGCAAAGGGGGATGTTTCAGTAAGTTCCTATTGTTGAGCAGGTGGATATCTCCATTCCTCAGGATGTTGGTAGCACATAGTAGGAACCAAGGAAGGATGAAGATCCTAAGGATTTGGGCAAGGAAGAATTTCAAGAGGGAGACGTCTATAATATAGAGGCATAAATTGACAAGGTAATACAGTCCCCTTTGGTGGCATATGTAGATTCACCTATGAAGGAGCAATCAAAAAAGTCTCCACAAAAGGAGGAAACACCATCTAGGGCCCCTTCACCAATACAGGTTGTTGTGGAAGAAAAGTTGCATGGGAAGGAGAATCCAGTCATGGATTCTCCTAAAGTATCAAGTGTTGGAAAAGATGCAACTGGGGATTAGCAGAAATAGGAGCAGGATGGGAAAAATACAGTGCCTATCGGGTCTACTATTCCAAATTGGCCTGATAAGGAGTTGAAGAGAAAAATGGTGATAGTGGAAGATTCTCCTCCTAATTTGGATGTCCTTATGGCTAATGTGGAAAAGGAAAAAACTAAGAAGAAAGCTAGGGTTGTGTCTCAGATTGAAAGAGATGGGTTAGGCAATAGGGTGGCCCATATTGCTACCCCTGCTCCAAATAAGGACAAAGACAATGTGACTATCCAAGATTATCATGTGCAAATTGTTGACTTGGAGCATGCTACCGTGGAACAAGATATTGAAGAATATGAAGGCTCTAGTGTTGTGATTGTGGGCAGGCTGAAGAAGGTTGTGCAAACAAGGTGTGAGCTAGAGAGCGAGAATGAGAAATTGAAGCAATACTTGCAAGAGTTGATGAAACCCTTGCAAGCTATTAACTCTTCATCCTCTAATGCAGGTTTCTTGCCTCAAGAAACAATCTCCAAGCTTGAAAAAATGAAGGGAACCACACATGCTGCAGTTGCTTGGTTGCAGGGTGTCCATACCAAAGGAGATGATTCTATTAAGGACATTTTTTCAACTGGAGGGGATGCTATGAGGTCAATTGATTGGTTGAAGGTTGTATTGTCTCAAGATAAGGAGGATACTAATCTCCTACTGTAGAAAACCACAAAAATCATGGGGTTCATAGAAGATAAACTAGTAAAGTGTGGGATTCTTCCTTTTCCAGGGGTTTTCGAACCTTAGGAATGGTTTGAAATCATACAAATGAGGTAGAAGGCCTTAAGAAATATTCATAAATAGGCTAGGTAGATTGAGGACACTTTGACTGGTATCTATGATAAGTGTATCTCATTCTTTGAGGTTATGACTGGAAGGAAGAAGTTTTCCCCAAAACATATCAATATGGAACAACTTAAGAAATGGTGGAGAGATGTTTATTCTCCAGTCAGTAAAGGACTAGTTACTAGGCATCAGCTAGATGATTATGCAACTTATATTACAGTCATGGATTGATACTTGAATAATAAGGTTGATTGGGATGGTACAGTTAGGCAGGCAAGAGATGACATCAAGTCTCTTGAGAGAAAGATTAGGATTTTTCCTGTGCCACATGTTGCTGAGTTGGATAGGGTCTTGTTGGCCATACATGGTGAAGAAGATTGAGCTAAAGACAAGGATGGGGAGTATCTATATAGGGTTACATCGAGATTTGCACTTCCCATTATTCACATGTATTGGGCTGACCTTTTGGGTATAATGATTGTTTTGGATGAAATTGGTGCCAATGGCACATTTCATATTATGTTCGGATATCTTTGAGGCTGACCTCTTGTAGGTTATGTTTTATTATATATTATCTTTTGGGGCCGACCTATCTTAGGGATTCTCTATAAAACAGGCATGTTGCCTCATTTGAAGATATAGATAGGAGAATAGAGAGGCATATAGAAGAATAGAGATAGGGAGAAAATAGATAAGTGATATTAGAGCGACTTAGGGTTTATTCTCAAGCAAGTGTTGTAATAGAAAATTGGAGTTGTTACTATTTTGGATGATTTAATATAAGAGAGATATTGTGTTTGGTATCTATCTTATGGAATTTCATCTGGAATGGTTCTTGTTGTTCTATCTCTGAAATTGCTTATAAGTTTATGGTTAAATGATTTGGTAATTCTTAGGGTTTCATGTTTGGAATGTTTGCAACGATCTCTAGTCCATACTTTTTGCAGTTAGCTGATTGTTAGTTGCTTTGCAAAGTTATCCTAGACTTAGAATTGTGCTTAGTTCACTTATAAGGGTTTGTTCATCTCAATTGCAATAGAATTGACTGAATGAATGTTTGTGATTTGAAAATATTTAAATACCTTAGAATATTTCACTATTTCTGTGAAATCGCAGATTCATTTGGGTTGAACAGAGGGTATTTTATGAGAGATCGGTCCATTTGGAGCATTTTATCTTTTGGCATTTTCAATCTTAGGGTTAGAAGTAGTCTTAGAATTATATCTAAAAGCTTTATCTTTTGTTGTTTCTTTATTATCAGGGTTCCAATCAAGTTTCAAAGTATCAATTTATTGTTTAGATCTAATAAATTTAAAGTCCAGTATTTGCTCGTAGTAAGGTCCCTTTGTGATTACCAGCATTTTCACATTTATCACTGAGTTGTTTTGTTGCATTGTCAAGACCTAACATTAGAGACCTTGGGGTTATCTCTTTTCCCGTAGAGATTTTACTTTCAAGAGAGATAGGATATCATATTTTTTCTAAGTTTTTGTTGTGTAGAAAATACCATCAACAGAGCTCATTCTCATCACTTACCTCAACTTATCCCTGTCTTGCACTTAGTGGGGGAAAGGGGTTAGATAGCCTTGACCTAGTTCGACACTTGCATTGGTCCATTTGGGTAGTTGTCTACCTTTCATATTTACTGATCGAGATTGGGATGCGCACGACCTAGTATAGGTTGACTCACATATGCCTTACTATCCTTTCACATTGTTTTATTTGTCATATTTCTTTATGTGATTGAATGTAAGTAATGTGATCCCCTATGTTGTTTTGTTTGATGTATCTCTCTCTCTTTTTGTTCATTCCTCTATATGTATCTACATTCTTCTATCCGCCATAAACATTCTACATTTTTCACTTATCTTGTGTTTTCCTTTTGGGGATGATGCAAGGCATTAAGACATTTAGGTCTCATCCATGTTAACTCAAAATGACTTTTCTTTGTTTTTCTCTCTTTGTTTCATTATTTAAATTCTATGAGTATTGGGGAATGATGACATTTTTAATCTCTATAACAACATTGTAGCAAAGATATACTAACCCAAAATGCATAGATTCCTTATATATTTTTGGGGAAGCCCCTTCCTCCTTTTTCATGACGTAGGTTTATGTCAGAAACATATGACTTGGCATAGGGAATTTTTGAGGAAGCTCTCATGTCTTAGGAGTAAACATCATCTATTATAAAGTGATCTATCACAGTAATGGTGTTAGTGACTACTTTAAGGTGGGGGCATACATCGATAATATCTTTTGACATTTAACATGTTTCATGGTGTGATTTTCTTTTCCTTGTGATGTGTATTTTTCTTGGTGGTGACATTAGGATTGATCTCCTCCAAGAGTTTGATATTTCTTAGTGTATGAATTTCCTCTTAGTGGTGATACAACATATTGCATTCTCTAAGTTGCAAATATTTTACTCTTGAATTTTCCTCTCTTGGAAACTTTATAAACAATTCTCCCTAACAAGAAGAACTTACATGAATGAGGCATGATCTGCTTGAACAAAAAAATACATATAGTGTTCATAAGCATTTGGAATAATGCATCTTGCTGACCTTATGAAGATTGAACCGTTTAATAATAGGTTTCCTAGCATAACACACCTTTCTTGCATGTGGGATTTCCCTTATTGAATTTTTAAAGAGGATATTTTTGATATGGTATGGGAGCCTAATATGATTCTCTCATTTTCCACCACTATTTTTTTGTTTTGTTTTGCGGTGCCTTATTGAAGATATCAAAATGATAGCTTTGTTATGGTTAGTATGATGAGAATCCAACCCATATACATGAACTTCTCATTGTTTGGTCAGAGCCAACATAGAGGAATGGAGTTCTCACTAATCCACTTTATTGGGAGACTCACCTAGTGAAAAAACTAAAGTTTTTGTACCTCATAGTGTGTGCAAATTGATAGCTTAGATGTGTTCCACATCGTATTCAACAATCTAGGCTTGATACTACTAGTATTTCATGTTGAATGATTGTGCATCATTGTCATTGTTTCATATATAAATGACTTAAATGTCTACTTTAGTGTGAGTTTAACATGGGTTCATAATCTCAAAAAAGTGGGGGGAAAATGAAGTGTAGGAAAAGTATCCCTTTTTCAAACTTAATTTGGGAATAATTTATCATAAAATTAGCCTAATGTTTCCTCAATTTAGTGTCTTAATATATTTTTCATATTCACATTAAGTTTAGGACCCTTTTAGCTTAAATGGACTTAGTTGTGCCTTATTTTTAATGTTGTAAAGTGTACCTTTACACTTTCATGTTAATCTAGGGCTTTATTAATTGATTGAGGTTAACTTTCCTTAATTGGCCTCTTTAATTAAAATCCAAGACTAGGTAAATGCAAATTCTGAAGGATAAAAACTGGCATTCATAAATTTCATTTCGCAAGACTTAACTTTGGAAGATCTTTGTCCTAGGTAGGTGACCTAGGACCCATTCACCATAGGGTGAATGGGTAATCACTTAGTCCTATGACATTGATTTTACGTAATTTTTCACCTTGTACAATGTGTGTCCTAGGCATTTAAAATGTATAAAAAAAAAATATCTAGTCTTAGTGCACTATGAATAATGATATTTATTTAGTGTTGAACAACACACAATTACCTTTTGTGCTAGTTTAGAATGTGAAGGCCTGAAACCTTTTAGGTGATTAACTCATTCTTGCAAAGGACGTATGATCAGGTAACCCCATATGGTTTTTTTTGTCCCATATTTTGGCTATCATTTCTTGTTGTGTGAGTAAATTAGTGCACCAAAAATATAATATAACAACTTAAATGAAAAAAATATATCAAACTTAGTTTGCCTCTTTGACCAAACAAAAAAGCCTTACTATTTGGTAGCCAGAAATGAATATCTTTCAAATGATTTTTTTGTAGTTTTTAAAAGGTGTTGCTACAAGCTCATGGAAAGTTTATTCTAAAATCTCTTAAGTAGAAGTTGATAACTCCATCTATTTTCGAATTAAAATTTTGTTGTCATTGTACATGTTATCAATGAGTAGTATCCTCATTACAAGGCTCATCAAAGAGAATTGTTTGGTGGCATGAGCTGAAAAAGGGTTGGAAAGGCTCTAGGTTAACATTCTATCAATTAAGCATCCCAGTCACCCATCATGGAAGTGAAATTTTTATTAAGGGCCATCTAAAAAATTTAGAATCCAGTATTAGTAATAATTTCAAGCACTAAGTGTTTTGAGGGCTTTCATGAAGATTTTAGTAGCAAAGTTTCTATAGAAAATCTCTAGTGCATTCATCATTGAGCTCATCTATAATGGTAGATTGAGTTGATCATATTAGACATGTACCTACTGACCCACTCCACACAATAGTCTTGAAGAATATTAGTGGTGTTCTTGTTGAAGAAACTATTTCCTAGAGTAGGACATATAGCTCAATATGGATACTAGGGACTACAGCCTATAGAATAGAAAAATGTATCAATTGTGATAGTTAGTGGAATGTATAGTTAGTGGAAGGTGTAGTGCTAGAAGGATAAAATCCACTTTGAGATTTACACAAAATAGTTTATTGTAGTCACATCATTTTGTGAGTTTCCCATCCTTTACATGTAGCTTATAGAGGTTTGGTGTATGATGGTGAGTAGTCACAACAATGCCAATTATTTCAATTTAGTAGATATTTATATTAAATATGAGTTTGCAAAATTCAAAGTTTTAACATTTGATTAGAGATGACAATAGGCATCTTCTCTTTCATGTTGGGATTTTTCATTTTAAACTCTATTATACATGCATTACGTCTTATCCTTCAAGATGCTACAAAATGAGAGAGATCACATTTTAAAGTAGCTTTTATACATGGTCTACAAATGGGCTGCCCTATCACCATTATTTTTTCCTTCATTTCAATGGGAATAAAAGAGAAAGAATTAATGAGTGTGCTATCAACTTTGAAAACGTTTTAATTCAAATGAGGCCTCTTGATAGTTAAATAGAGACAAGAAAAGCAACTTAGAACATAAAATATTAAAAGAGATCAAAGTTTTGTATTAAAACTAAATAGAGTTATTAATTAATGCGAGAGTTGTCGATGCTCTTTTCCTTCATATATTCATGTCATATCAAAAATAGAGTATCAAACCCTTATTTTTTCATAAAAATAGTAGTTGAGGAATCATGTAAGTGGAGATTAATAAAGTCCAACTAGAGATCCATGTCACCAACACTTCCCCTTAATCTTCACTACCATATATATCTTCTATTCAAATTCCTTCCCAAAGATGCTAAAAAACTTTATTTGCAAGCAGCTTTGTGAAAATTTCTGGTAGCTATTCGTTGGACCTACAAAACTCAAGATATGTGTCACCATTGTTCACCAATTCTCGAATAAAATGATATTGTATATCAATATGCTTGCTCAATTTATGAAAGAAATTATTTTTAGATAAAGAAATTGCAAAATTATTATCACAATAATTTTTTGTAGATTCTTCTTGTGGATGCCTCAAATCTGAAGGTACTCTTCCCATCAATACTACTTAACAAGTTGTTGATGTGGTTGTAACAACATATTATTCTTCAGCTAATGAGAGTGTCACAATTGGTTGTTTCTTTGATGACCAAGAGATAGTATGTGATACTAGATGAAAGGTATACCCTAAAGTTCTTTTCCTATCATCCATAATACTTCCACAGTAACCATCTTTATATCCAATCAGTTTGTAATCATCTAAAGATGAATACAAAATTCCAAAGCTCTTTGTTTCAACTATATACCCTAAAAATCTTTTTCCAACTTTCCAATGCGATTCCTTTAGATTTCCCATCAATCTAGAAATGAGACTAACCCCATACATGAGATCTAGTCTTGTGGTGGTTAGATACATAAGTCTTCCAGCTAATCTTTTAAATAAATTTACAACACTAGAACTTTTGTCATCCTTGCTATGTTTTTGACCCAATGCAATAGGTGTAGGAGTTGGATTCACATTTTTCATCTCAAATCTCTTCAACAAATCATTAGCATAGTTGCTTTGACATATAGAAATGCCTTGATCATTTTGAATTAACTCTATCCCAAGAAAATATCTCATGAGTCTTAAATCGGTCATATCAAATTATCTTTTTATGGATTCCTTGAATGAGTTAATTGACATGTTACTCATGAATATCAAATCATCTACATAGAAGAAAACTATCAATATTTCTCCTACATCATTCACTTTGACATACAAAGTTGGTTAATTTTCAGACTTGCTAAACCCACTATTCACAAAATAAGAATCTATCCTATTGTACCAAGCTCTTGGAGCTTTCTTCAAACCATATAGTGCCTTTTTCAGTTTGTATACCTTATGCTCTTCTCTCAAAACTTCATAATCAGGTGGTTGTTTTATATATACTTCTTCTAAAATACCATTCAAGAATGTTGATTTAACATCCATTTGGTAAAATTTCTAATTATTTTGAGCTGCTATAGAGAAGACCATTTTAATGGTACCAATCTTCCCATAGGTGTGAATGTTTCATTGTAGTATATGCTTGGTTGTTGTGTGAATTCTTTAGCTACTAGTCTTGCCTTGTGTTTCTCTACTTTTCCATTAGCATTATACTTTATATTGTAAACAAATTTAACTCCAATCACATCCTTTCATTTAGGAATCTCAACTAGATGGACCAAATTTGATTCTTTTCAATTAACAAAATTTCTTCATCCATGGCTACAATCCAATTGTCATCTTTAATTGCATCCTAAAAAAAAATTGGATCAACTTGTGTTAAGAAAGAAAAATTAGAGCATAGATCATAATTTTTAGCCTCTTGTATTTCATCATAAATGTATTTTAGACTATGTTTCATCTTTGAAGTATTTATAGACCTTGATCTTAGTGATGTAAGTGCTGGATTAGAAGACCCACTACTGTTATTACTTACTGGAGTAGTTGGATTTGGAGTGGAAGGTGTCTTAGAAGGTGTTGTAGGAAAATTTTATTATTTATTAGGATTCACAACTTGAGTTCATTCTCTCCATTCTCTTGTGGAACACTGAAGTTGCAATTGTAATTTTTTTTCTATGCTACCATCCCAAGCTTTTTCTTCAACAAAATCAACATCACAATTTATTATCATCTTCTTTGTGATAGGATTGTATAACTTATATGCTTTGAATTGTTCATGATATCTCACAAATATACACATATCTCCTCTATCATCTGGTTTTTTCCTCAAATATTGAGGTATCAATGAGTATGCAACACATCCAAAGACTCTCAAATATGCTATATTGTGCTTCCATTCGCTCCAAGATTTTTCTGGTGTTTTATTTATCACTACTTTTGTTGGAAATCTATTTAAAATGTATACCAAAAATGCAGTTCCACTACATCCCAATACTCATTTGGTAGGTGTTTTTCTTTTATCATACTTTGTTCCATTTCCATAATTATTCTATTTTTCTCTCAACTACTCCATTTTGTTAAGGAGTATACCTCGCTATAAATTGTTTCCTTATTTCATTTTATTTGCAATTATTTTGAAAATAATTTGATATGTACTCACCACCCTGATCAATTCTCAATGTTTTAATATTTTATCCACTTTCTTTCTTGTATTTTACCTTGAACTCGTTAGAAATAGCAAATACATCTGATTTATATTTAAAGAAATAAACCCATACTTTCCTACTAAAATCATAGATAAATGTAAAAAATAAAATCGTCCACTTATGGATGGTGTTTGCATAGGTCCAAAAAGGTCTAAATGCACTATCTCAAGTGGATGCTTTTCCCTATAAGACTCTCCAACTAGAATTTTTTTCCTATGTTTCTTTTCCAATATGCAACTCTCAAATGTTTTCTTAAGTGGCTCTATTGGTGGAAATCCATGTACCATTCTTTTCTTATATAAGAGCTATAACCGATTAAAGTTAAAATGTCCAAGTCTTAAATTTCATAGCCAAGATTCATTTTTGTATGAAGCTTTGAAAGATAATTCATAAACCTTTTTCAATCTGTGTGGTTCTAAGAATATTTCACTTTGAATTCTAAGTGGAAACATCCTATTTTTTGACATTTCAACTTTTACAATCAGCCCATTGCTTGGTTTCTTGTCTAGAATCACACATTCACCATTTTCATAGTATATTCTATGTCCTTTTTGCACTAGTTTCCCAATGCTTATGAGATTGTGTTGCAAACTAGGAACATAGTATACATCTGAAATATGCTTCTCCTCACCTTTCTTGGTTCTTATGTTAATTGGCCATTTTCCCATGATTGTAACTCAGTGATCATTCCCCAATTTTACTTCTGATTTATTGAAATTTCCATTATTGCAAACATCTCCTTACTCTCACTCATATGATTACTAGAACCACTATCTAAGAACCATAATTCTTTGTAACTCTCTTGTGCTACATTATATGTTATCAATATGGTGTTTTATTCACTAGTGTTGGCCTAGTTTTCATTTGTAAAATCTACCTTTATTTTATTCATGTCATATTGTTTTTTCCTATATTATGATACAAAATACCCAAATTTATTATAATAATGAAATTGTATGTTGGATTTATCATACCTTTCTCCTTGATAATGGCTACCACATCTTCCTCTTGTTGTTATAGAATGAGTATGTGATCTTGATGTTGGTCTTCTACTTTCAAATTGTGTATTTTCTCTTCCTCCTCTTGGTGTAAAACATCCTCTACCTCTATTGTAATTTGATCTCTCTCTTGTTCTGCCAAATGAAATTTGAGTCTTGAATGCATTCTCCAATGATGATGCCCCTGATCAAATGAGTCTTTTTTCATGTGCTAAGAGTGATCCCATTAATTCATCTACAAATAGCTGAGTGAGATCTTTGGATTCCTCAATGGATACTACAATTGAATCGAACTTTGTAGGTAAGCTTCTAAGTATTTTTTCTACAAAATTTTGATCTCCAACAGTTTCTCCATAGGATCTAATCTGATTTACAATTTCCATTGCATGAGTGAAGAATGAATATATTGAATCTAAATCCTTCATTTGCAAGTTTTTGAAACCCCTTCTAAGAATTTTTAATTTTGTTGTTTTCACCTTTCTTGTGCCTTGGTATGCTATTTTCAAACTTTCCCATGCTTACTTTGATCTTGTGCCAGCTGCTACTTTTGGAAAGATTGATTCCTAAATTTCCTACTCAATAAAAAATAATTCTTTGGCATCCTTCTTCTTGGTTTCTTTCAAAAAATCCTTCTCTTCTTATGAAAGAGCTAGATATGCTTCTTGGTCTACTAGTTCAGGGAACCCATTCTCAACCAAGTCCCAAAAATCCAAGGAGAAAAAGAGGGTTTTCATTTTTATGCTCCAAAAATCATAGTTTCTCCCATTAAAAATTGGAATCTGAGGTTGTGAAATGCTTCCACTTGTTCCTGCCATGATTTTTCAAAATAAAGCTTTGTCTCTTCTTGGATAGCATTCTAAAAATATCCTTAATAAATAAATTAAACCCTTTTGTATAATTGCAAACAACAAAATTCTACCCCTTTATTCAACCTTTCATTCTTTCAATGGTTTCATTGACCTACACATCTTCCAAATCTGAATTTTCCCTTGTCATTTATTTAGACCAATGCACCTCTTCTTCTCCTTTTATGTTCTTCAATTTACTTCCATATTTTTCTATGTTTGAATTCTTGCTTCCATTTGTCTATATGTGGCTTTCTTTCTCAAATATGGGATGACTTATGTTTGATCTACTCACAAACCTTCTTTCCTCCTACGCAATCACTCTCCACTATTTCCTTACTGAATTCTTCATCTCCATCCATGATTTAGAATTTTACTTAATAGATACCTCTATGACCTTCACAACCCTCTATTACCTTCACAATGCTATGATACCAGTTTGATAGATCAATAGAGACAAACAAAGCAGCTTAGAACAAAAAAATATTAAAAGAGAACAAAGTTTTGTATTAAAAAATAACATAGATTGTGTATTAATGCCAGAGTTTCTGATCCTCTTTTCATTCATACATTCATTCCATATCAAAATAAAATTTTGAAACCCTTATTTTTACAAAAACAAAGTGTCGAGAGAAGCTTCCAAAATACTCATAAATTGGAAGAGTCTAGATACATCGAACAAGAACATAGAAGTAAGAAGAAAGAATAATTAAATGTGGTGGTTAGAGAGTAGTTGAGGAACGATGGTAGGGGAGAATAATAAAGTATAGCCTAAGGTCCATGCCACCAACACCTATCACAAAGAATACATGATTGACTATGTGTGTCTTCAATGGTTAAAAATATGCATTAACAATTTTTTGCATTGTGTGTCCCTTTTTGTTACTTGATGCTTAGCTCTTGTGTTCAAAAATAGAAATGACCTGCATAGCCTGGACTTCAAATTTGATCCACGTGTAAAGAATATTGTTGTTTTTTCTTATATATTTCCTTATGCAATGATTTTCAAGGCATCAAGCTTGTTCTAGGATTTCACATATTATTTTTACTTGGGACATGTCCAATATTTGTAATGGCGGAATATGTTGTACTCAATGTGATGTTTGGATGACACATTTGTTCACAATAGATTTTGGATTTCAAAGAGTGCAGAGTCTAATGAGGTGCGAATTCTAATTTTGTATTTGATATAAAAATAGTAGGTTGTAAACATGTTCTAGTTGGTTTGCAGTGTTTCTTGTTGTAACTATTTGTGCATTTGTTATCTCTTTATATTACTTACATGTTTCATGTACGACTACTTTTAAAAATCACAATGATTGGTGAGCCTTCAAATTTGTGCTAGACAAAGATGTGAGAACTTGAGGATGTAAATTTTTTGTACAAAAATCAAAGGTATACTTTCTCTTAGTTTTTTAATTTTTTGTAGATAAATGGGTTGAGATCCCCTACATTTTTTATTTAATAGTGCACAACATTGGTGATAGTTTTTGGTTATCTTGAAGTGGGGAATTAAATGGAAACACATGTGAACTTGTCATAGGCAAAAAACAAAAGAAATGAATTGTATATATGTTGTGAGTCAAATTTTGTCTATGTTTAAGTGGTTCATAATGACAATGAACTAAGTTGTTTATAAAGAGAATTAATTTAAAGTTCTTTTTTGGTTTTTTGTATTTGCAAAATGTTTTGATGTTGGGTTGCATAGCTACTTTCCATATGTTTAGCCAGCTATAGAAAAGAAAGAAGGGGCCACCCCCCAACTATAGTTAGTTGTTTAAGGTAGGGCCCTACTAGTCGGACGAGGGCCTACGTGTCGGTAGCCCCTCTCGAGAAAAGGTTAGATCAGGGTCCCACTCGGTTCCAGAAGAATAGAGAGTAGGGGGCGGAGAATGCAAGGAGTGACTGCTTGCATCTGGCCCCTGAGATTAGGTTGTTTCTTTCTCTTCTCATTCCACCAAAAAATGAACCTTCCTTCTCAATCTCTGGACTATATAGAAAGGGGCTGCCTGGTGGTGCCCATAGATAGTAGGGGGCCCGAAATCCGAGCAATATAGAATTCCGCCCAGTAGACGTTAGTCAGTCGGCCCAAAAAATGAGCTCTCCTGATCAAGCATTCAATGGAGTCTCGGTTCCCATCTCGGTTACAATCTCCACCTATCCTCACCCATTCCCGCCAATATGGAGGTAGGGGCCTGTAGCTACAGAATGAATAGGTTGGGCCCCAAAAAAGACCACGAATGGTTGCATGAAATATATACAAGAACCATAACAAATAAAAATTAATAATCTTCAAGGCTACTTTGTGCATATGAAATTCTAACCTTAAAAACCATTGATTACAATTGCAATAGATATTTTTCTTTATTAAAATGTTGTGTCCATATTATAGTTGGGTATCTAGATGTTTCAAAGCATGCTAATGCAATTTTTTTGTATTGTCTATGCATTGGAAATGGATTGGGCCTTAAAAAATCCCAAACAAATTATATCAAATTGTTGGCCAACCATAAAAGCTATAGTAGTATAATTTCCTCACCACATGCAATGGCCAATGTAGTAGGTCTATAAATCCAAATTCCAACCATTTTATTTGAAATTTCCCTCCAAACATGGTCCAAATCATAGCATATTTCTAGCAAGTTTGGTTGCACATATTCAATGTAATTGTATATTCCTATCCTTTAAAATGTAGGCTTATAGTGTTTTATAGTGTTTTATAGTTGGATTTGGATCATGGAAATTAATTTATATTGGAAGATTTCAAGTGACCTTATTTAAATACACATGGTTAATTCAACCATTGTGTTACCCATTGCAAAAAATTGTTTAACCCTAAAGTCCATTTTCACCATTAACATTGATAAATAATGTTAAAAGATGTATTAAATGTAGATATGTGTTTCTATCATATATATTGTGTACATAATAAAGTATTGTTGAATAAAAATCATACTCAAAAGAGATTAGATCTATAGCATATCCTTTGTGAAGAAAATGTGGAAAATAATCCATAAGGCCATTGCATAGAGCTCATTCGGTGCATAGTGGCAATGAGCAAAAAAAATATCATATAAAAAAAGTCACCAAGTTTGTATTTGAATTAATAAACTAGAAAGAAATGAACATGGTCCAAAGATTCATCAATTGAAAATAGATATGATTTTTCACGTGGTTTCTAGGTCTCCATTATAATCAATTCTCATGAAAGTCTATGTTTCTTAGGAGGATTGTCTGGAAGAATGTTGTACAATTAGTTATTGGAAAAAAGAGATCTTGTAACAAGATTGTTCAACTCTATACTAGCTTAGGGAAGTAAAATATAGAAAAAAATTATCACATATATATGAAAAAAATAGAGAATGATAAAAAAAGACAATCAAATAACGTCCATATTACCAAAAAAAGATTTGACAAACATAAGAATCTTAACAAAAAAAAACCATGTGGAATGCCTCAAGAGCTAAAATAGAAAGAAATTACTAAGTCATTACTCAAATATAGTAGTTAGCATGAGAAATTCATAAGATTCTCCCTCAATTTAGAAAATATACAATCTAGACCATGTAGAACAAAAGTAGGATTGTATTTTCAATGTATATGACCATATTAATATATGTTGAAAAGGAAAAACTTCATAGAATTTGTAATTTTTTCTCTATTCTATTGAAAAATTGAAAAAAATTGTATATGTAGAGTGTAACTATTGTTGATCAATTGCGAAGAAAATAAATGAACTTAAATATAATACAAAAAATTTAAATGCATGATCTATAAGAAATATGTCTCCATATATAAATAATAATTTTATATATGCATAGATTGTGTACTATGAAGTGTGAATTTTCTAAGTACCCTATGAAAAAAATTCATACTATTTAACAAATAAAATATTTTAATGAAAAAATACATGAACTAAAAGAGTAATATGTAGTCAGAGAAGCCACAAGCATGGAGAATGATGCAAATTTGTTGATGAAGAAGAAATAAAAAATATTATCTAATATGGATTCAAAAAATCAAAGCATTTTGAATCCTTGTATGAATCCAATTAAGATGCTTCTAGTTTGTGAAGTGATAGCCATAGAAAATAGGGATATCATATTTTTGGAGTTGAAAATGAGGGAGAACCCTCAATGTTCTACTCAAATTTTGCAGCTATTCTAGGAGAGTAACAAAAGGTTGAGGGCTAGATGCCATATAAACTAGAGACAAGGAAAAGATTGAAGAGAAACAAAATGGAAGATAAATCAACACAAAGAAAAATACCTTCATCTTGAATATTTTCTCACCCCATAATGAGAAGAAATGGAGAGCACCCTTTTTCATTTTATTTTCAATTTTACATGATATTATGTGGGTTTCTCAATGCTCTAGCATAACCTTGATATGATTGCAAGATAAGAGATCAAAATAGTAGAACAAGGGTACGATAGCTTAGAATGATATGAAAATGAAGGATGAGAGTGTCTAGGTATAGAGTCTTGAAGAGGAAAAATCAATGGCTAGGAATGATTGATTATGGATGGCTAAGATTGAAGGAGGGCTAGGGTTTGGATCCAATATGTAGTCATGTGACAAGTGGAAAATGAGGGATAGGATCTAGATTTAGGATTAGGATAAGGATAATAATCCTTTTGGAAATTACTAGGATTAAAAGGATTAGGAGAGATGAATGGATAATCTATGAAAATTTAGTTTGACTTTTTAGTATAGGTGTCTAGGTTCAATTGATCTAGACACGAAGTTAGTGAAAGAAATGTGAAGGAGACAATTTTCACATGATAAGAAAATTATATTATGATCCATGTGAAAAAAGATAGAGGTCTAGGATTAGGTGGAGAAGGATAGAGGATAGATGTGAATTAAATAAATAAATAAAATATTTAATTTATTAATCAGATCATCTAAAGGGAAAATAATTAAATAAATAGTAAATGTTTATTTAATTAATAGGCTAAGGATAGGATAAAATTAGACATGTGGTAGCATTAGTTCAGATTTTAGGTGTCTACACAAACACTAATGACCACCCTCTCAACAATAATAAAAGCTTTAGACTCAAAATCTTGTAGCTCCCATTAAATTTTTCTTGCCTTGTGCAATTATAGATGATTGTATAGAAAACACAAAGATTATTTACTAGACTATAATTGTGTATTCTTTCCCATGGGTTATATTAAGATATTTTTGTAAAAGACAAGAAGGCTTACATAGAATATAAGATGTACAAAGAAATCCCTAAGATAAATGCAATCTATGCATTTAAAAAGATAAGAGAGAAAAGAGTGTGATCTCATTGAAATTAATTATTTCTATAACAATAACCATACTTTGGAACAAAAAGTTTAGTAGAAAGGTATGTGCAAGATCATCATGGAAAAAAAAGGCCCTTAAGTGGTGATGAAAATTCATAAAATTAGAGTTAGGAAACTTGACATAAAAAATTGAATAAGTTATCTATATTATTCAAAAATATGTAAAAATAGAATCTATAGAAAATTGAATGTAGTTTCTAAACTACTAGGTTTTTTTTTTTTTAAAAAACTATTTGGTGAAAATTTAAAATTTCAATGTAGTAGTACTTAAATTTCAGGGAAAAAATAAGAAGTAGGTGTTTGTCTAACCACCCTAACCACAATAAAATGATAATATTTTTTATAATATTTTATATGTAAGTAGGGGACTCATGTCCCGATGTGATGCATATTTTTTTGTAATTTTTTTCCAAGTAAATAATTAATTATGAATTTTTTATTACAACTTTTAAAGAATATAAAAACTCATATGTCTGACCACCTAAATTTTTCTCCTTAAGCTCTTTCATATTGATGATGGATCATGGAGTGTGATCTGAAATGTTGATGCAAACAATTCTCACACAATCTAAACCAGAAACCGTTGCAACAACACCTTAACTTGGTCAAAACTTCATGAAATTAATTTTTTTTTAATCCTATAGTATGCGAAGCATAGAATGTTATGCATTTTTTGGATTCAAAATATGTGATACCATCAAGGATAACTTTAAGAAACCCCCCCCTTAGCAAAGGTGTAAAATCTTGGCGAATCTTAATGAATAATTGGTAAAAAAAAGTAATCACACTAGTGAATCCTAGTGAATAATCAGTAAAATGATTAATTACAATGGCGAATCTCTCCTTTAAAAATTTGCATAGTTGGTCGGCATAGTTCCCCCATATTTTTTTAATTTTTTTTAATATTGAAGTAGGGGCCTGGGGACAGCAGCCACTGGCGGGGTCAAGGGGCAATGCCCCTTGCAGGGGTCAAGGGGGCAGAGCCCCCTTGTGGCGATTGAGGGGGCAACGCCCCCTCGTGGGGTCCAGGGACAACGGCCCTGACGCGCTCCTGTCGTGATACAGGCGGGGTCGAGGGGCAGAGCCCCTCACCACCAAGCATAAATTCACTATTGAAAATGCATTGGAGCACACATGGATGAAGTGTTTTTAAAAAACTCACTTGAAAATTAAGACTAAATGAAACTTGAATATTCTACCATTGATTAGCTTTTAAATCAAACGACTATAGTGCAAGTTCATTCCATTTTAAATCAGACGGCTGCAGTGTAAGTTCATTCCATAAGTGAATATCGGTGTGACTAAACATCATCGATGAGACACTTAGGGATGTCCTGCCGATACGCAGATTTATATGCACTTAGTGAATTCCGTTACTTAGTGAATTTCATGACTTTATATGCATGTGCCTTTTAAAAAGGTTGTTGAGTCTCGAAATTTGTTCTGGGCCACATGATCAAATCTAATCGTGTGGCCCAAAACAAATTTCGGGTCTCAACAACCTTTTTAAAAGGCACGTGCAAATAAAGTCACAGAATTCACTTGCAGCCATTCGATTAAAACACTAATCGATGACAATAAATAATAAAACTATTAAAGGCTAAAATATCCCTAAAATGAAATGGTAAATTATTATTAGTGGCGAATATACCATAAAAATTCATTGTAAGAATAAAAAATTACTGGCGAATATAAGTAATATTTGTAATTACAGTATAAACTACTGGCGAAACAGATCCGACGATGTGTCATTTAAAAAATAATACATTGGCGAATTAATCGAGACATTTTTTTTTTTTGGTAAAAACCTGGTGATTCCGCTTCCTTTCTAGCCTGTATTATTCACCATTTTTGGAGGTCCTGATTTCAAATATTTGCCAATTGGCGAAGATTCGCCACTAAAGTTATCCCTGGATACCATTTGAAAGTTATAGATGTTTTTCAATCAACCTATCAATCGGGACTTTAGTCATAATTGAAATAGAAAATGAATAATAATAATTTATTAAATTCAAAGTAAAGAATAATTTATATTGGTGGAAAGCTAAAAATCTCCTTTAAAAACCCTTTTTGTTTCATCAATTTTGGGTAAAAAAAGTCGTCAGCCACATGGTTCATCATATCACTTACATATCACCACTTTCTGACCCATCATGATCCTGCACATACCCAAAAGTTTGTGGCTAAACTAGCTCTTCGAAACAAGGCATGAACATCAACTATAGAAAAAAGAAAACTAGTTTTTTAAAGAAATTTCAATTGTGAGTGCATTATTGGGTATGGGTGATCCCACAATAGTGGTTTACAATTTTTGGCCAAAGTGGACACTTAAATTATTGTATTGAACTAAATCTTCACATTCGGGCACCTATAACGGCTAAACCGTGAGGAATTTGAAGATGATGCAAACTAGAGTCTCATCACATTTTGTCTTTAAATTCTAAAAAGAAAATTTAAAAAAATTTGGAATAAGATTGCACTTCTTTTTCCATCTCCCACAAAAACTGGTTTTTTCATAAAACAACATTTTTAAAAAGTCACGCTCACCGTATACAACATAAATTTGTTTCCATGAAGGATAAAATTCTAATTTTTTCGAATTTATATTTTTAACTATGATATCTAGCACTTTCATTTGGTCTCATAGTTTATTATTGAATATTTCTTCCTTGATAGAGTTTTGAAGTCAAACCAATTGCAATTCAAACATAGGCGAACTGTATACAACATAACTGTTTCTGACTGTATCGAAATTCAATTTTATTTTTTTAAATGGATCAAGGAAATCAATACCTAGCATGAACATATTTTTAAATTTTTTTTATTTATAATTTTCTATTTTTCCACATGTGCAAAACATAGAGCTTGATTTTAGGTGAAAAAACTATGTTTAATAAAACTAAAAAAACACATACATAATAAAACCAAAACATATTAAAATTATATTCAAGGGATAGCTCATTTTGAGTACTACAATAATCATTTGAAATAAATTTTAAATTAATTCATTAGATCCCCCAAAAGGTAAATCAAAAGTGATTTTTTATCAGCATTTTGATAGGTGTAAAGGAGACTCATTTATAGGTATGGTTTAAAACTAGTGAGGTTCTATCCAAGGGGGTTTCATCTAAGGTGGTTTGATCAAACCCTCTTCAATTGGAATCCTTAAAATGGAACTTTTAAAGGCTTAAATCATTATATTTTCTAAAAATATGTGATTTTAGCAAAAATCAGTTCCTCTCAAAAATTGTAAACCAGCTTTGTGGGATCACCCTATGTTTGTGAAATGTTAAATCATATATTATATGTGAATTGTTTCACTAAATTCCTAAAATATATGTAACCTTATGAGATTTAATGATTGTACTATATGTATAACATGGTGTATTCAAATTTTAAAAGCACACAAAGGGCGTAGAGATTGAATTTGTGTCAATTACATTTCCTTCAAGATTTTGAAATATTATTTCTATAACATTAAATTTGTTGGTTCCAGTGGGTAGTTTAAAGCTCTCTTAGGCATTCATAATAAACTCATTTTGTGTGTTCTTAGCATATCATTGCATTCAATGTGCAAATTTTACAAAATAAATTAGATTTGTTGTGCATTCTTGTAGGTTTTGTATATACAATTTTTTTCTTATATTTTTGTGTGTTCTTTTACATTTTGCATATACAAATTTTTTCATATACTACCATCATTACAATCCATGGGTTTACATTTCTTTGAGATATTTGACAAAATAGTTCTTGTGTTATATATTCTTTTACATTTTATGAAAATGTTTTCTTGGATAACTAGAAGCAAAATGTGTAATGAAAACCTACTTTTGATTATTCTTTGATGAATGTCACTGCAAACTATTTTTACAATAATTGGGAAGGAATTTAAATAGAAAGATACCAAATAAATAAAAAGAAAAACCCTATCTAACACCACTATTCTACATATTCATATTAAAATCCTTAAATGACCACAAAGAAACAAAACAAAAATCATTCACCTTTACACCTTTAAAAAAATTACCTTGCACCCAATGAATCCCACTCACAAGAAAATCATCAATAACTATAATTTTATTTATTTATTTTACATAGAATTTGGGAGGTCTACATCAAACTAGGCCACAAGATGCTTACCACTCCTAGGATTTCTTCTAAGAATGTATGCAAAATGTGTAAGAACAAACAAGCAACATGAGATTTTTTTGTCAAATGCCACACAAAAATGAAACCCTAACTTCAACCCACATGTTACCTATAAGTGTGAATAAGTAAAAATGTAAATACACTTCTTAATGAAACATTATATCAAGAATATACAATAATTAACTAATAAAAAGAGTAAAAACTTGAAAGTGTCTCATTGTTTCCTATCTCCAAAGATTTATTAAATCATAGAGGGCTCTCAGATTTTGTAAGCACTTATGACTGTTAAAATTCCAATCTAGAGAATGGAATGATGCTAAATGGAAATGATGTGATGATTGATGATATCTATTTGATAAAAAGAAGCTACTGTAATTTAAATTGACATGAACTTATGATGAAAGCTATAGTTTGCAGCCATGACATGAAATCTACTGCAATTGCTAAAATTCTTGATGCTTAATGCTTGATTGATTGATGATTGATTATTTCCTGCAGAGTAAGTTTGCATAAATTTTGGATCCATTCTTTGTTGTACAAGGTTGTACTTATAGATTTCCTGACAACACATTTGCACAGGGGCAGAAAACAAAGGCCTAGATTCAATCTGAAGGATTGAATGGTGAGAGATCAAGAAGCTGGAGAAGATTTTGGGACTAGTTCCTACCCATGAAAACACCAAGCAAGATGATAGGAAGAATTGATGGAAGAGGATGAAGGAGTTGCCTATAATTTGTCTCCAAAGCTTTCTCGTGAATACTAGTTGAATTAATTTTAGACATAAATTAGACATATGATATCTAATTTGGTAGCTGAGTGAATAGATGAAAATTGATTTATGCCTTTATTTAAATATTTTGATTATTTTAAATTAGCAAAAAAGGGAATTAATAATTTAATTAAAAAAAACTATAGGAGTTGTTTATTAAATTAAAATAGAAGAAATATTATAATTTAAAAAAAAATTATTTAACCTCATTTAACTAATTAATATTGAATGATGTGATAATTAAAATAATTCAAACAATTGAAGTTGCATATTTAATTAAAATTGAATAATATAAGATTTAGAATGTGAAATACTTAAATAAATATTTCTATTTATTTAAAAGTAAATGAATTTAATTATGATAATTAAATAAAACAAAGTGAATTTTTTTCATTTAATTAAGATGAAAAAATAAAAGAATAAAGATTGAAGAATTTAAGATGAACTATATAAATAAATATTTCTATTTGTTTTAATAGTAGAGGAATTGAGGGTACATAATCAAATAAATTATATTTAATTAATTGGATTCTCCACACCAATTTTAGGCGTATACATTTTCCCCCGCTTTGAATTGATATGTTTACACATTGCTTCAAAGAAAAAATTGTGTTGCTACTACGAGTATCGATGAAAAAAATCAGTATGCCCTAGACATTGATTTTCAAGTGATTGATGATAATATGCCCCCCCTTGGGAGATAAATTTATGATTTTTTGGATTTATTTTATTTTATTTTTTTTGGATTTTTTGGAATTTTCAAAATTTTCATGATTTTTTGATAATTTGATGGTGAAATAATTTATCTCCCAATAACGATGAAGAAATTTTGCCCCTTAGATGAATTTCAATTATTTTCCCAATAAGATTAATTAAAATGTTAAAAATCCTACAAAAATTCCACCTTTAAGAACCTAATAAAAGGTCAAAAAGGTCATTTCCATACTCATTTGTGCATTTTTCTATTGAAAACTTTGTGAGAGAGACATATATGAGTCACTTGGAGCAGGATGTTGATTCCTTACCACAACCACCGGTTCGAGCATGTGCGATGTCACCAATGCCCGACCACTTACAGACCTCTGGTATGTACCCATAATCCTCCTCGTATTTCATGAAATTTTGTATTTCGTGCCATTTTGCGTATTTTAAAATTTTCCATAGTTTTAGCGCTTCAAGTACATGATATAGCGCTTTGCACTCTAGTGTAGCACTCCTAGGGTTTGTTGTAGCACTTTGGTGAATTAGCACTTTCATTAGATATTTTAGCGCTTTGATAGGCTAGTTTAGCGTTTTGAAAAAAGTAGCGCATTTATAGGATAAATTAGCACTTCAATAGTTTAAATTAGTGTTTAGAGGTTTTTAGCACTTTGAACTATTGTTTTGGCACTTTGACCTTCTGAAATAGTGCTTTGATTGGTGTGGTGTTTTGATAGTCTGTTATAGCACTTTCAAACAATAAAATGGCACTGCTGATATTTAGCATTTTGAAAGCCATTTTAGTGTATCTAACTGATGAAATGAAGCTTCTGATATTTAGTGCCTTGAATGCCTATTTTAGCACCTTGAATGCCCGTTTTAGCACATCTAAATCAGATTTGATAAATTTGTCAAATTTTTCCTTGTTTTGATCAATTTGATCATGTCATCTATTTGGTTTGCTATGATGATTATTTAATAACCTTGATAATTTTCAACCATATGATGATTGATTATGTTGATTTATAGACAAGAATAATCCTCATGATAGGTGAGGAATAATCTTAACTGTGATGAACCTCATGATAGGTGAGGTTGATTTTGAAAAATTGACCTAATGTTAGGAAAAGTACAATTTAGGATTAATAATGATGACCTCATGATAGGTGAGATTTGATGATGCTTTCTCATGAATTTTGATCAAAATTTGCACCAAGCGCTAATTAGATTTGATAGGATAATTGATATGTGATAATTTGACAAATTGTACTAATTGTGAACTTTTCATGATGATAGGAGGTCCTAAAGAACCTCCAAATTCGAGAGAATTTTCCATGGACATTTGAATTGATTCCACAGCTTACAACAGATGATACATAGATTATAATTCGATGTGGACTTGCTTCTCTTCTTGAAATGCCCTAGATTAGGATTAATCAAGGGCTCCTCATAGCAATAGTCGAGCATTGGCATAGTGACCACAATGTTTTCCACCTACCCACTAGCAAGATAACAGTTACTCCAGAGGCAGTATGGCGGATTTTACAGATACCATTTATTGGGGAGATTGTAGCGTATGATTCATAGGAGGCCGGTGGGATAGATGCTCTATGTAGATTTTTTCAGGATGATCACATTGCAAGATTATGGATTCATTGGCGTACGATGGTTGATGCTTATGCTACTTTTTTGAGAGTGCTTGCTAGATTTATTGGAGGTTTCCTTTGTCCTGATTTCAGGTCAAAGGGATTCTCTATTGGTTGGGGCTACATACTCGAGAGCATGGTCATGCATGGGACCAAATATGCTTGGGGGACGTGCATGTTGGTACATCTATATCATGATTTACATTCAACTATATATTTGAGAGGTTGTAGCCTGTCAGCGGGAGTCACTTTTCTTCAGGTTTGGGCATGGGAGAATATTGTTGCCATGCGATCACTACCAATTCATGATAGGCCTACTACTAGGCCATATTTTTTCAAATATAGAGGTTGACTTACCTAGGCCAAGATGGGTAAGTTGGAGTATTGGAGGTGTGTTTTGGATGATTTAGAGGTAGTGACATGGTGCCCCTATCTTGATTGTGATCATTGGGATGATGATGATGATGCAATGCTTGGTTACCTATGCAACTCTATATACTTGATTGGCAGGACCCGCTTTGTATTGGAGAGATTCCTACTGTGGAGGGTTTACAAATAGTATGGGATTGTGTAGTGTATGCCCCAAAGCATTGCATATTATGCCCAATGTTAGAGTGATACAACTGATTGGGGGCCATCTCCATCTTATGATACCATAGTAGAGGGATATCGTTCCCTACAACCTTCAGCTTGGGACATGCACCATGAGATTGTAGAGGCACCAGTGACTACATAGTATGCACAATGTCTTGCATTACATCCATGCCCTCAGATTACCATTCCTGAGGAGCCAGTGCCACTACCCATAGAGGAGGATGTTGTTGTTGCCCCTGGTTGACGATGAAGGTGGGACGAGGATGTTGTGGAGGAGCTAGTTGTAGCTGTTGAGGTGGAGGGGGATATTGATGCAGAGGAGGGTAGTGATGAGGATAGTGGGCAGAGTAGCAGTGATGAGAGTAGTAGTGATGATGGGGATGATGGAGGGGACTGTGGTAGAGGGGTTGTGGCTGGTAATATAGGTCCATCCACTAGTATGCCTCGTAAGAGGCAAGCAGTGCAAACATCTTCCTTAGAGCATCAAACATAGATTGCCACCCTTCAGGTATAGATTTAGACTTTGTAGGGACAAATTTTGTAGGCTTAGGGTTTATTTGTGTAGACTCAGACACAACTAAAAACACAGGAACAAACACATGCACAAGTTGTGGCACAAGTATAGGGATAGTTGGTAGTTGCGCAGACACAGATTGGCACACTGACGATGAATAGGGATAGTGTCAAGAATATTGCAAAGCAAGCACAAGCAATTGTTGAGACTTTACAATAAATTTATAATGGTACCACTATCGGTGATTATATGAGGGAGGTTCTCCGTGTTTGCCGAGAGGTGGAGTTTTACAGAGGCCATTATTATGATGTCATTCCTTCTGAGTAGAGAGGTAGTTATGCTCCCTCACGATCAAGTAGGACACATACCCAGATGATTAGTGAGGGTGTGATGCAACCTCCATGGAGAGATCTGAGAGATCTTGTTGCTTCTAGTGGGAGAGGTATTGGTCCTGAGATTCCTGCTTCATCTAGCAGTAGCAGATCCTAGGTGCCTGATATGATTCTATGATATTTTTGAGACACACCTGTATACTTTGATTCAACCAGTTTTGATGATATATCTCTTTTATTTCAGACTTTATTGTATACTTGACATTGATGATTTATATGATTTTTATGATATGCGACATATTTTTATCGATCTATGATGGTTTTATTAGAATTCTATGATGGATGCATTTACTTTCGATGTTCTATATGCCATGTGATGATTCTAATTATGATGTTTATAAATGCAATTTATATGATGATGATATACTTATGATGTATGATGTTCTAATTATGATGTGCATAATATGATGTTTGGATGTTGTATGGATGTATGATGTAATTATATATGTGATTAATGAATATGATGTGTTTTAATGATATATGATATGCGATGTAAATGCGATGTGTATATATGTTTTATTTTATTTTGGTGTAAATGCAAACATATGATGTAAGAAATGGATGAAAATAATGTGTTGAGATGACATGATAGATGGCAGTGTAACAATATGATGTAATAATTGGATAAAATGATATATATTGAATGAATGAATGATATGTGATACAATTGATGGATGAATGATTATGTGATGATATAAATTTATTTTTGAGATTTTCTTATGCAATGTTGATGTGATATGATATGAAAGAAAAATTTATTTGATTCAAATGTACGAATGACGAAATGATAATCAAATGCTTTTGTATGAAAACTAAAAAATGATGATACAACTATATGACCATGATGACTTTTTTTTAATGTCAAGTATACTCAATCTTTTAATAGAAAATATTTATCATCAAATTGAATCCTTTATGATCCTTTGTAACAAACCCTCTGCAGATGCAAAAACTATTACGAATGTAATCTAATTTAATCATGCAGATCTACATGAAAAAAATGGTATTTTAATAGTATTTTTGTGCTTTGTATCATCATAGAGCTTAAAAAATGTCGAAAGTGAGTACAAGCATCAATGGTATAATTTAGACCATGATGACCTGAATACTACTTCCATGATTTTTGATACTGCAAGCGAACATAAGCATCTAGGTATAATTAAATCGAGAGGACCTGAGCATTTCTTGCGTAAAAACAAAGAATTAATAACTTTTCTATGTGAATTGGAATGTCATCCATGATACTTTGTAGAGCACTTCCCGTGAAAATTCACATAGTAATTATGATCGATTCATAGACAACAGACAAAGAAAATATCATTCTCTTTCCTAGATTCTCTAGTTCAATACATCATCAAGTTGCTCCAAAGAAATGATAACAATGATCAACATACAACATATCCAACCTTTCCTTAAATTATTTCAATCATTATTCAGATTAGATCATCCTTCCTGATTTTATGATGTTTTTGTGATTTTCTAAGATTTTTTGGACCAAACCTAACCTAATGACCTATCGTAGATTCCTCGAGGGTTGATCAAAGATTAGACTTACCTATGTTATACACGCAAAGACCATGTAGTTTGACTAACACAAAATTATGTTTTTGCTTTGACTTTTTGAGACTGGCCCTTTTTTTCTTTGTTTTGGATTTTCTATTGTGATATGGATGTCCCATGTGTTTCTGATGGTGATTGATGTTCCATGTTGGCTTGTGTTTTGATCATTTTTTTTTTGTTTCATTTTGCTAAGCTTGATGTTTTATTTCCCCTAGTGATGTGTAGATGCTTCCTTCAAGCTAGGGTGAGACATGACTATTTTCAATGATATGATAATGGATGCAAAGTGATGGTGAAAGTAAAGACCATGATACGTACCCCAATAGATGGTGAATTTTGGTTAAATTACAAGTAACACCTATTTCTACGTTTTCACTATATGTTTTTATTGAACTTTTTCATATTTTTATGATCTCTTTTTATTTTATTTTATTTTTTCTTGTTCCCAAGACACCTATTTTCTAGGTTTTCATCAAGGAAACCATTTTTCAGAAGTTCGAAATGTGCACTAGGTGATTCAGGTGTAGTATCTTCTAAGATGGATACCATTGAGAGGTTCATCAAACCAATCCCCTTTAGGTGTTGATAGCTGATAAGCTCATGATCCATACACTGATATGATGACAAAGGGACCTAGCCAGTTAGGTTCAAACTTCCCTTTCTTTTCTTTGTCCTACTGATTTCTAGGGTTCTCTTTTAGGACCAAATCACCAACCTAAAAGACTCTAGGTTTTACCCTATGGTTGTAGCTCCTTGACATTCTTTGTTTCTATGTGATTATATGATTGACAGCTTGTTGACGATGCTCATCCAACAATTCCAATTCTTGAAGCCTAGATACTCTATAGTCCTCATTTGAAATGATTCCTTTTAATGACACACAAAGTGATGGAATAGCTACCTCAATGGGTAGTATGGCGTCTGATCCATATACCAAGGCATATGATGTAGCTCTTGTCGGTGTTCTGATGCTGGTTTAGTAGGCCCATAGTGCAGGATTAAGCTGAACATGCCAATCACGTTAAACATCATTAACCATTTTCTTGAGTATTTTTAGAATTTTCTTGTTAGAGGCCTTTGCTTGCCCATTTCCCTGAGGATAATATAGTGTTGAGAAACAATGTTGGATATGAAATTTTTCACACAATTCTTGGGCATCCTGGTTTTTAAATGGTCGCCAGTTATTAGTGATAATGGATTGAGGTATGCCATACTAACAGATTATGTAGTTCAATATGAATGACGAGATCTATTTTCCAGTGATAGTTATGAGAGGAACTGCTTCTATCACTTTTGTAAAGTATTATGTCGTTGTGATTATGAGCTTATGTCCATTGGATGCAGATGGATTCATCTTTCCTACCAAGTCCAGTCCCCATTGAAAAAAGGGCCATGTTGATGTGTGATGGGCACTCTCAAATTTTGAAGAATTTGAGATGCCCATTTTAAAAAATTTGCATATGCACTTTCAGAAGTACACCTAATGAATCAGTCCTGACTGACCCACTTTGGAGGCTTATATTTTGAATTTTTTTGATTGTCATGAAAAACCCATTTGCAAACATATTCAGTTAACCTATGTGAGCACGAATGTCAAATTCTAGCTTCCCATGATAAGTTTAGACAGGGTTTTGAAAAGTAGAGTTGGAGGGTTTTGACATTGTTATGTTGTTTGCAAATTGTTTGTTATACGAAACAACTTCTTGTTTGAGCTTGGTTTTTGCAACCAGTTTAACGCCATGTCAGAATGAATGTTGTTTTGTATTCTCCATATCAAGATGATCTCGCATGCCATTTTTCAGAGCCTCATGATCTAATTTGCTATTTTTAGCAAATCAAAACCAAATTTAGTTTATTATGTTTTGTAGTTGCATTCCTAATAGCCTTTCTAAATGGTCAACTTTGATCATTAATAAATTTTGATCAACAATATTTCAAGAAAATTAACTTTACACATGTGCTCGGGGTACCTAAATGATCTATTATGTCTAATGGAAGCTTGTCAGGAGTTGATTCACTATTTTTAGAAATTGATAGTTGAATGAGTTTTAATAGGTGTAGAACAATTGTTGTTTCAGAAAAGCCTGACTGGGCAACTTTGCTGAGTAATATCCGATTCCTCGTGATCTATTTCTTTGAGCCATATTTTTCACTATACTTTTGGGTCAAATGACTATATGCTTGCAAGCTTTTATGGTTTTATGAGGTCATTTTCCTAATTTTCAAGGCCGATTCTAGAGTCAACCTGGCCTATTCTGACCAATTTCCAAAAAGGACAGAAAATAGTTTCTGATGAAGACCCAGTCCATTTTTCAACTTCAAAATTATTCAAAAGATAGTATCGAACAATTTGAGCTCAAAGCTTGTTTGAAAATGATTTTTTTTTTTTGGTCAGACCCACATGGGGCCCAACATGCTTTTCATGGTCATGAACCTATAAAGGTCTCAATGTTGTAATCCCATCAAGTGAATTGATCTATATTGATTGGCATATGGTGTTCACAATTACAATTGCCTTCAAAGGTTTGAATATTGAGTAGGGTCTATCTTCCATTCCAATATGAGGTTTAAAAGATGAGCATAAGTGAAGTCCCATAAAACAACTTTTCAGCAAGTAACAAGGCAGTTATGTGACAATCTTATGTTAATGTTCATGATGATGGTGCTTTCAAATGAACAGTGATACTGAAAGGGAAAACTACAGTCTGTAAATGGATATGAGAAGCCCAAAGAGTGTGGCAACATGAAAACACTAGCATATTGTCATACTACCTCAGAAATTTTTGATGAGAGTCACCATGCCCATATTTTATACTTTCAATGCTCGAGCCTGTTGAGGACATACCATGACCTACTTGGGATTCTTCCTCATCACTCAAAATTAAAAATGAAATGTCATAACTGTATGCAGAAAGTGACTGTCAAAAGGGCTCTAGAAACTTCTAAGAAAATGCAATCGCTAGTTGTGGGGCGGCCAATGTTGATGAAGGTAATTTTTCATATGCCAAATAATGGCAACAAATCCATCGAGTGGAGAATCCCTCATTAAAATAGAGGGATGCTTTTGATTGCAGGTTATGGACATTTATCAAAGCATCAAGAATGTTGTCGACGTGCTACTGGAGGGATCATTTGGATGGTATAAAGTGCTTTGAGAAGGATGCGACACTGGACAGGGCTTGTGAACTATGTATACTTGAACTTCAAGTAAATATGATCTCATGGAATACCATGTTGCAAGCTATGAACATAATGAATTTGTTGAAAAGGCTTTATAAACTCATGCAAATGCAAAGCAGCAAAGAGGCTTATGGACTATTTGGCAAAGCTTTAGCAAATGCCACTAGTAGGTGAGAGAGGCCTACGCCAATGTGAGGGAGAATGTGTGGGTCAGGGAGTTTGAGGGTGCAAACAACTAGAGGAGACCCATGCATTACAGGAGGAGGCTGGATGGGGAGCGACCAAGTGCAGAGAATGGGAGTTGCAGACCAATTGCAAGGATTTAGGGGACCCGCATGCTATGAAAAGGGATTATTTTGATGCAAATGGAAGATGAATGAGGGAGCAGCTGAACAGTTTATTGGGGGCCGCATGATAAACACTAAATTGATTTGTTGCAGAGGCTCGAGAACATCAAGAAATGGCAACCACATCTTCAAAGGGATGCAAAAAAAGTATAGAAGTTAGGGCAACTTAGGGGGGGGAAATGAAATTAGTGGTGGTGAGATGAACTTAGGGTGCAATCAAATCTCCAACGTCCCTCGCAATCTCGCACCATCCAAGCTGCTCACTCATTATCATTGTGAGGTTGGCAAGATTGAGGCACGTAGCATGTGGGCCCAAAAAATCTTGAAGGCTTGGATATATTTTTTGATTGCCTAGTAAAATTGTTGAAGGCATGGATTTTAAAATAAAAAGCTACACCCGTAAATTTTAATTATGATGAAAGCTTTTTAATTTTTAGAAAGAAAAAATTGCATTATGTCGGGTAATGGATTTTAAGGGTATAATTAAAGAGGTAAAGTTGTTTTCCCAATAAATATAATAATTTTAAGTGGGCATGGGTAAACATTTTTTTTATTACCCCACCAAACAGTTAAAGCTTTAAAAATTTAAAGGCAATGCTTTTAAATATAGTTGAAATTTGAGGATTGGTTGCAAAATAAAATGGAACGAGGGAATAATTGGACAAAGTGAATACAATATTCACTAAGGCTTTATTTGCTAAAAGACACCATTTCACGGGGACACATTTTCTTCAACTGTGAAGAAGAATGAACAAAAATAAAAGATGAGAGGAATTTTCTCTTTATTAAAGGTGAAATATTCTATATAGCTGGAAAATGGAATTAGAAAATGTTTTAGGTGAAAATTTAAAACATTAAGTGCATAGGATATGTAAAGTGAATTTTATATTCACTTCATGTTTTAAAGTTATTATTTGTTGGGATATAATGTGCACCTCTAGTATTATAAAAAGAAGAACCAAAATTTTGCACGAGAAAGAGGATATTTTCCAACTGGCCGAATTTGAAGATTCTCCACATGGGCATGCTTTTAGTTACTGGGCAATGATGAGAAAATGTTGTTTTTGAGTGAATAAGTCTTTTGTTGCAAAGGAAGGAAGAGGAGATATTCCTTTCAGTTGATCAATGGTAAATGGAGGTTCTAGATGGCAATTCCAGATCGAATTTAGGGTTGCTCCTGCTTGCCTCTCTTCTTCTATATCTTCTATTATTATCTCATTGTAAAGGGTTCTGAGTTTTTGTATTGGGCTGGGTAGATAGAGAATTGTAATTTCTAAGTCATTATTTGAGTCTGTAAGCTGTAATTTTCTAAATTTATGAGTAAATACAACCAGTTTATGCAAATAACATCATGAAGGTGTTTGCATATTCATGAATTTCTTCAGATTATCTCCATATTTGTACACTTTGATTCATGTAAGTTCATTAATAAAAAGTTTCTTTGATTTTATCATCTCAAGTTTCATGAGATTGTTTTGTTTATTCATTGTTCTGTTTCAAGGAAATGGTTAAAATGCTTTGAGCAGGTGATTGTGATTTCAGGTGTTCAAATTTGATTTGATAAGAAGAATCTGATCGATATCAAGAGAAGGATTGTTGGTGTAAGACACTAACATTTGATGCAAAGCATCAACAATTTAAATCCACTAGTTGAAGACTTTTTTGTAGGGAATTCATTTTATGTGTTTGACTCCATGGCCCAAAACTAGTACTAATCTATTTTTTAGTTTGTGCATCTCAGGAACATTTTATAATTGAATAAGCATTCTAATCTTACTATTTTGCTTGTTGTTTGTCTTGCTTTCCAATGGTTGAGAGAGGGTTGAGTTACTAAGAATTTAGCCAATTTTGAAGTTGTTAATTCCTCCCTTAGTGTATTTTCATTGGGAATTATCTACTTTATAAAGCAATATCGGTATATGAGTGAATTAAGTTTTGGGCATTGTATAGGTTTACCCACCTTGGCCCTGCAAACGCAAAAGTGTAGGAGATGTCAGTCTTTGACTGAATCTTGTTAGTTGGCCACTAGCCTTTGTGGTTCTTTAATATAGAGGCTAGCCACCTCTTAGAGAATTACAAATCCTTGCTGGGTTGCATTTTAAAACACCAATAGAATGGAGACTCCGCTAGGGAATATTTTGAATCTTGAGTTGTAGATGGTTATAGAGTCATATTATTGTTTGTCATTCTAAAACTAGTTCAAAGTTTGAAGGATTTCAACCCTATAGAAGAATCTGTTGCAGTGAACCTGAATAATTTTGTAATATGTGGTGCTCTGCTGGTGGAAAGGAACTCAAAAAGAAGTTTAACTATGAAAGAGCTTCATAATGTTTGAAGTTGAGTCCTCTGTGAAAAGAGGTGGTGAATCTGTTTATAGAACTTGTTGAAAATTTGAAGAAAGTTTCAGATCTACAAATAGTACTAGTCGGGAAGACAATTTGCAATACCTGCAAAATTTCCAGGTATTCTTCACTTTTGGTTTTCAAGAAATTGTTGTATAAAAACCATATTTGAACATCTTAAACAAAACTTTGGCTCCCTATTGAGTGATTAGCACTAAAATAGGGAAAGAACAATAATACTTTGTTTGCATACTTCTGAGTTGTAATTTGCAGCCTATGTATCTTGTTGGAGAAGTATGCTTGTTCTTGAAATATGCCCAATAAATAGATATTATGTGTAAATTAATTTGAATCATGCATTATGGTATTCTAATATTGTTATGAAAGGTATAAATAGGGCAGTGAATGATTAATTGAAGAGTTGATATGTGAAATTTGAAAAGGGCATATTAAGATGCATCCTAGTATGGTTCCAGATGGAACTAAGGTTTGTGATCAATCCCAACTAGATTGTCAAAGAGTTTTCAGCACTAGAAGGTAGTGTACTATCAATTTTTGTGGCCTTAGTGGTTACCCAAATGACATTCCAGCTATAGTCAGAAATAAGTTACTAAGGTTCATCAGTGATAAGGTTGAATCAACAACTAAACATGTGCAAGAGTTCAGAAATTTGATGGATGATTATGAGATTGATCATGAGGATGTGATCATGAGACTATTTGTTTAGTCCTTGAGAGGAGATGCAAGAGAGTGATTCTCTTATTTACCAGCGTCTTCCATTCATTCATGGGAAGAGCTCAAGGCAATGTTCATGGAATTGTTTGGAGAAAGGATTAACCTTGTTTTGATAAGGAAAAAGTTCATGAACATGGAGAAAGGAAAATTTGAGTTAGTCCCATATTTTAATCTCAGATTTTCAATGATCATTAGAGAGATCCCGAAGAACATAAGGCCAAATGATGCTGAATGTTTGGTCGTATATTTAGGAGAATTTGACAAAAAGATAAGTTATCTATTAAGGGATAAAGAGCCTACAACCCTGCACCAAGCATATCAAATGGCTATAGACATTGAGAACAATTTGAGATACTCTATGATGAAATGAAATAGGGTTGAGAGTGTTGGTCATCCTAACACACCTCAAGAAAATAGAACTCATGGATCAGATAATCTTGTCAAGAGGATAATGATGTTGTTGCTCCAATTTCTCCATCATTACAATCTGCACAAAATATAGTGTCTCAAAATGAAGGTAGTAGTTGTTTGTTTCAAGAAAGTCAGAACATGATACACAAGAATGAAAAGTATGTGTCAAAATATGAAGATAGATGTTGTATGAATAAGGACATTAACTGCAATCAGCTCACAATCAACACATGTGTAGATCCTTGCAATAGTAATGAAGAGGAAGATACATGGTATGATGAACAAATAAGTATGTATGATATTTTTTCTTGTAATACCTTGAATGATGAAAAAATAGAAGAGATACAAGATATATTTCCATGTCATGATTTGGTTCATAAAGATAATGCACATGTTGATAAAATTCCTTTTCAAGTTAGTGAACAAGACATTGAAGATGAAAGTGCAAGCATTCATTTTGAAGATTTTGAGCATGGTCTGTATGGTGATAATTCTTTTTGTGATGAGGATCATGGTGACAACTCAACTTATTTTTTTCTAATGATTACGAATGCTCTTATGAGAATGACTTAGAGATGTATCCTTCACACAAAGGATATAGTGATATGGTTATTAATGAAGTCACATGTCCACAAGTAAAGGATCCAATTTCATTTGATTCAAACATGGAATGTAATTCAGATTTGTTTTTAATGGAGTATGTTGATTCAATAAATGATTAAGAATCCAAGGATAAACATATATGTGTTCAATTTGTTGATCATGAACATAGTGATGGGAATGGTGAAGAAGGTGATGAACTTGTTTATTCTTTTACTGCTCATGAATTTTTATGTGAAACAAAGATGGAAATAGTTTCAGATGCTTGGCACATCACACCATGTAATATAAATACTAGTTGTTCTAGTTATGAGATTAGAGAGAGGGTCCATCTGCAGTCCTATGAGTCTGATGAATTTGGTAATTTGTTTGAAGAAAAGAGTGATGATGAGATAATGCATTCATCATTCAGTGTGCTAGAATTGTGTAATGCTGATTACAACATTACCAAGGTTAAAATCTTTGTCAATACTGAGCTTAATATCATGGGGAATGTCCATGTGCATAAGGGTGATCATGCTGATTTTTCTTATGTTGGCCATACTAGCTTGAATGAAGTAGACTTGAAATTTTTTATATCAGATGAGGATAATGTTAGCATGAAAGATGTGGAGGACATGATTTAACTCTTAGATTATGTGGATATGGAAGAAATGTGAGATGTGTGTACTAAACAATCTAAGAATGGGAACAATATTGAAGATGTGTCTATCTGCTCTACTAGTGCTTGTAGTGAGTCTGAGTGCAATGATGACTTGAAGGATTTGGAATTTCATGTTGAGGAGGTTAAGAATCTTATGTCAAAAATGAATATAATGGAGAATCCATTATTTGATGAGACTCCATCTTCATTGGAGATGAGAAATGATTAAACATATTGGTGGAGAAATAATCCACTCTTTGTTGAGAGTTCCAATGATGCATTTCACACATGGTTAGAATGTGGTCTTGAGAAAAAAAAGAACACATTGATGAACTCCTCAAGGGAATTTCCTATGATTGTTTTACATTTGAAACAAGTGTTGTAGGTAAGGTTGATCATCATGATGCCAGCTACTTGGAGGATTTTCAACTTTTTCAGTTTCCAATTCAGCTGGAACATATTTTTATAGAACATGACAATGAGATGAGTAACAAGAAATGTTATTTTCAATCTAAGCATATTACATATGATGAATGTAACACAAATGTGTTATGTGATGATGAAATTTTGTATTTTTTGATTGATTATACAATGAATAATGACATAGATTATACTAGAAGTGGTGTGCTCAGAAAAGTTGTGAAGAATGTCAGTGGCAGTGTTTGTAATCAGGAAAATTTCAATGGTCACTGCATTTTTCTGCTTGTAAGAAGGTCACCTATTTTATTATGGTTTGAAAGAGGCAAGCATAGATGGAGGGTGATAAATTATTCTTATAGAGTTGTGTTCGATAGAGGTAAATTTTGATCCTCATTTTTTCATTTGGTGACCCGGGGTTATCAGATGAAGTTAAAAAATGAAAGTTGAATAGGGGAGTAGTTTGAGGGCACTTGACATACTCAACATTTAGTCTACTCTCCCCAAAGATCTCTAATCTTTCTATGCCCATAGGGGGCATACATCCCCATTCAGAGCCACTGATGGAACTCTCAAATTTTGAAGAATTTGAGATGCTCATTTAAAAAAATTTGCTTTTGCACTTTCAGAAGTGCACCTAATGAATCAGTCCTGATTGACTCACTTTGGAGGCTTATATTTCAAAGCATGTTGATTGTCATACAAAACCCATTTGTAGAAATATTCAGTTGACCTATGTGAGTAGGCATGTCAAATTTTAGCTTCTCATGATAAGTTTTGACAGGGTTTCAAAAAGTGGAGTTAGAGGGTTTTGACACTGTTCTGTTGTTTGTAGACTATTTGTTCTACAAAATAGCTTCATGTTTGAGCTATGTTTCTGCAACCACTTCACTGCCATGTCAAAACAAATGTTATTTTGTATTCCTCATATCAATATGATCTCACATGCCAGTTTTCAGAGCCTCATGATTTGATTTTCTATTTTTAGCATATCGAAACCAAATGCAGTTTGTTTTGTTTTGTAGCTGGATTCCTGATAGCCTTTCTGAATGGTCAACTTTGATCATTAATAAATTTTGATCAATGATGTTTCAAGAAAATTAACTTTATACATGTGCTCGGGGTACCTAAATGATCTATTATGTCTAATGGTAGCTTGTTAGGAGTTGATTCACTATTTTTAGAAATTGATAGTTGAATGAGTTTTAATAGGTGCAGAACAACTGTTATTTCAGAAAAGCCTGACTAGGCAACTTTGCTGAGTAATATCCGATTCCTCGTGATCTGTTTCTCTGAGCCATATTTTTCACTATACTTTTGGGTCAAAAAACTATATGATTGCAAGCTTCTATGGTTTCACGAGGTCGTTTTCCCAATTTTCAAGGCTGATTCCAAAGTCAACCTGGCCTATTTTGACCATTTACCAAAAAGGACAGAAAATAGTTTTTGATGAAGACCTTGTCCATTTTTCAACTTCAAAATTATTCAAAAGACAGTATCGGACAGTTTGAGCTCAAAGCTTGTTTGAAAACAATATATTTTTTTTGGTCAGACCCACATGGGGCCCAACATGCTTTGCATGATCATGAACCTATAATGGTCTCAATGTTGTAATCCCATCAAGTGAATTGATCTATATTGATTGGAATATAGTGTGCACAATTATAATTGCCTTCAAAGGTTTGAATATTGAGTAGGGTCTATCTTCCATTCCAATATGAGGTTTAAAACATGAGCATAAGTGAAGTCCCATAAAATAACTTTTCAGCAAGTAATAAGGCAGTTATGTGACAATCTTATGTTAATGTTCATGATGATGGTGTTTTCAAATGAAAAGTGATACTGAAAGGGAAAACTATAGTCTGTAAATGGATATGAGAAGCCCAAAGAGTGTGGCAACATGAAAACACTAGCATATTGTCATACTACCTCAGAAATTTCTGATGAGAGTCACCATGCCCATATTTTATACTTTCAATGCTCGAGCTTGTTGAGGACATACCATGACCTACTTGGGATTCTTCCTCATCACTCAAAATTGAAAATGAAATGTCGTAACTGTACGCAGAAATGACTGTCAAAAGGGCTTTAGAAACTTCTAAGAAAAATCGCTAGTTGTGGGGCAGCCAATGTTGACGAAGGTAATTTTTCAAATGCCAAATAATCACAAAAAAATCCATCGAGTGGAGAATCCCTTGTTAAAATAGAGGGATGCTTTTGATTGTAGGTTATGGACATTTATCAAAGCATCAAGAATCTTTCTGTCATGCTACTGGAGGGATCATTTGGATGGTATAAAATGCTTTGAGAAGGATGCAACACTAGACAGGGCTTGTGAGCTTTATATATTTCAACTCCAAGTAAATATGTATATAGCTGGACAATGGAATTAGAAAATGTTTTAAATGAAAATTTAAAACATTAAGTGCACAGGATATGTAAAGTGAATTTTATATCCACTTCATGTTTTAAAGTTATTATTTGCTGGGATATAATGTGCAACTCTAGTATTATAAAAAACAAAAATAAAATTTTGCATGGGAAAGAGGATATTTTCCAGCTGGATGAATTTGAAGATTCTCCACATAGGCATGCTTTCAGTTACTCGGCAATGATGAGAAAATTTTGTTTTTTGGGGAATAAGTTTGTTGTTGCAAAGGAAGGAAGAGGAGATATTCCTTTCAGTTGATCAACGGTAAATAGAGCTTCTAGATGGAAATTCTAGATTGAATTTAGGGCTGCTAGTGCTTTCCTCTTTTCTTCTATATCTTCTATTATTGTCTCATTGATAAGGGTTCCGAGTTTTTGTATTGGGCTTGGTAGATAGAGAATTGTAATTTCTGAGTCATTGTTTGAGTCTGTAAGCTGTAATTTTATGAATTTATGAGTACATACAGCTAGTTTATGTAAATAACATCATTGAAGGTGTTTGCACATTCATGAATGTCTTCAAATTGTCTCCATATTTGTACACTTTGAGTCATGTAAATTAAATAATACAAAGGGTCTTTGATTTTATCATCTCAAGTTTCACGAGATTGTTTTGTTTTAAGGTAATGGTTAAAATTATGTCAGCAGGTGATTGTGATTTCAGGTGTGTAGATGGGATTTGATAAGAGGAATTTGATTGATGTCAAGAGAAGGATTGTCGGTGTAAGACACTAACAACTGATGCAAAGCATCAAAAATTTAAATCCACTAGTTGAAGACTATTTGCTGGGGAATTTATTTTATGTGTTTGACTCCATGGCCCAGAACTGGCACTGATCTATTTTTTAGTTTGTGCATTTCAGGAAAATTTTATACTTGCAAAAGCATTCTAATCTTACTGTTTAGCTTGTTTTTTGTCTTTCTTTCCAATGGTTGAGAGAGGGTTGAATTATTAAGAATTTATCCAAGTTTGAAGTTGTTAATGCCTCCCTTAGTGTATTTTCATTGGGAATTATCTGCTTTATAAAGCAATGTCGGTATATGAGTGAATCAAGTTTTGGGAATTGTATAGGTTTACCCACCTTGGTCTTGTAGAGCCAGGAGTGTAGGAGATGTCAGTCTTTGATTGAATCTTGTCAGTTGGCCACTAGCCTTTGTGGTTCTTTAATATAGAGGTTGGCTACCTCTTAGAGAATTACAAATCCTAGTTGGGTTGCATTTTGAAACACCAACAATGTGAATGGGTGTAATTCTTGAGCTAGTGCATGGATCATATTACTATGAATCTGACACTTTTGGCACTTCTTGACAAAATGATAAGAGTCCTTCTCCATACTTGGCCAGTAATACCTTAAACAGAGGAGTTTCTTTGCTAGAGTTATACCACTTGAATGAGTTCAACAAAAACTTTCATGAACCTCATGTAAGGTTGTCTTAGATTCGTTATGTTCTAAACATCGGAGAAGAGTACCATCTAGACCTCAACGATAAAGTATGTTTGCAATTAAATTATGTCGGGCAGATTGACAGGTGAAGTTGCATTTTTATTTTTTGGAAAGATCAGGAGGAAGGATGTTGTCTTTTAGGTACACATAGGTATTTTCATAGATGGAGGATTCAACAATATCTAAATGGTATATGGATTGGGATTCTAAACTATTATAATAAGGATTAGATACTTGTTCTACCATAAACTCATAACAACCACGCTTCTCTTGTAATTGTAAAAGAGAAGCAATTGTTTCCATAGCATTTGTTGCTTTGTTTTCTGTCGTTGGAATTTTCTCAAATTTGATATTAACAAAGTATTGTTTATGATAATCTATTAGCTACTTATAGGGCATCAAATTCTCATCATTTACTTGATAAATGACTAGTTGAGAATCCCCATATACTTATAATTCTGTGATTTTCCATTCAATTGCCACTTTGATGCTAATGATTAATGCATCATATTCTGCCACATTATTTGTACATGGAAACATTAGTCTATAAGATTATGGGATGGTGTGTCCTTGGGGTATGATGAAAAAAATTCTCGCACCAGATCCTCTTTGTGTATATGATCCATCAAAGTAAAGTATCCATTGTTGTGTTGTTACTGTAAGATTTCTGCATTAGGAAACTCTATTGTTATAGGATGATCATTAGTTAAAGGAGCTTCAACCAACTGTTCGGCGATCACTTGACCTTTGATGGCTCTTCTTTCCACATACTGAATATCAAACTCACTTAAAAGCATGACCTATTTCGCCAGTCTACCTATTAAAGTAGCCTTACTAAGTAAATACTTTAATGGGTCGATTTTTTCTATGAGCCTGATTGTGTGATTCAACATGTAATGCCGCAAATTCAGGGTAGCAAATACCACCGCCAATTTTTTTTATTAGTGAAGGTATAATTTATTTCATAACCATTCAAATTTTTGATGATGTAGTAAATGGCTTGTTCCCTTCCTTCATAATCCTCTTGTGCTAATAATGTTCCTACAGAAATATTTGTTTCTGCAATGTATAGTATTAAAGTTCTTCCTTCTGTAGGTGGCATGAGAATAGGTGGCAACATCAAATATTTATTTATTTGATTGAAAGTTGTTTCACACCCTTGATCACATTTGAACACAACATTTTTATGCAATAGATGATTAAATGGGTGACTTTTGTCTACAAGCTGGGAGATAAATCTCCTGATTGATTATAGCCTTCCCTGTATTGACCTTAGCTGGTTGATGTTCCTGGGTGGTGGAATTTCCATTATTTCCCTTACCTTTGTTGGATCTACTTCAATACCTTTTTCTGAGACTATGTATCTTTAGATTTTTGTTGATGTAACCCCAAAGACACATTTCTTAGGGTTTAGTCTAATATTGAAAATTTGTAACCCTGTGAATTTTTTTCCCAAGATATCGAGATGTACTTCTCTAGAATAAGATTTATCTAGAATATCATCCATGTAATCCTCCATAAAGGTATGCATCATATCATGAAAGATAGTGGTCATTTCTCTTTGATAAGTTTCCCTTGCATTTTTCAAATCAAAGGGCATGACATTCCAACAAAAGGTTCCCCATGGACATGTGAATGCAGTTTTCTCCTGATCCTCTGGTGCTATCTTGATTTGGTTGTAACTAGAGAAACCATCCATTTTTGATAAAATGTCATGCACTATTGTAAAGACCATGATGATTTCAATATTAGGCAAGGGGAAATCATCCTTGGGGCGTGCCTTATTTAGATCCCTAAAATCTATACATATCATGATACTATTATTTGTCTTTGATACTGACACAATATTTGATATCCATTCAGCATAATCAATAGACATAATGAATCCTACGTCCAATAACCTCTTCAACTCAAATTTGAAAATTAATGTGATATGTGGATGCATCTTTCTAAATTTATTTTTTACAAGTTTGATTCTAGTAGGTAAAGAAAAATGATGCATTAAAATATTTGGTTATAAACCCAACATATTGGAGTATGACCAAGCAAAATTAATGCTTCTTTCTTCAAAGAATTTGATAGATTAAGGTCTTTCTTGTTTTGTCATAGTATATGCCAGATATTAAATCTCTCTCTTTCTTCTGTACCAATAATTATAGATTATGTAGGCTCCACCAAAATTGATGACCTTTCATGATAATGCTCTGGTAATCAATAGACCTAATGAATCTCACATCCAATAACCTCTTCAACTCAACTTTTACAATTAATGTGATATGTGGATGCATCTTTCTAAAAAAAAAATTTATATGTTTGATTGTAGTAGGTAAAGAAAAATGATGCATTAAAATATTTGGTTCTAAACCCAACATATCGGAGTATGACCAAGCAAAATTAATGCTTCCTTCTTCAAAGAATTTGATAAATTCAGGTCTTTCCTGTTTTGTCATAGATTTTGCCAGATATAAAATCTTTTCTCTTTCTTTTGTACCAATATTTATAGATTGTGTAGGCTCCACCAAAACTGATGACCTTTCATGATAATTCTCCGGAAGGGGGTATGTGCAAGATCATGATGGGCCAAAAATTGGCGATATGTAAGCCATATGATGGCCCATGTGGCTAACAACTTTTTTTTTACCCAAAATTGATCAAATGAAAAGGGTTTTTAGAGGAGATTCTCAAATTTCCACCAATATAAATTATTTTTTACTTTGAATTTAATAAATAATTATTACTCATTTTCTATTAGAATTACAAATAAAGTCCTGATTGATTGGTTGATTGAAAAACATCTATAAATTTTAAATGGTATCACATTTTTTGATCTGAAACATGCGTCACAGTCTATGCTTGGCACACTAAAGGATTAAAAAAAAATGAATTTCATGAATTTTTGACCAAGTTAAGGTGGTTAGACAAACAAGCTTTTATATTTTTTAAAATTTGTAATAAAAAATTCATAATCAATTATTTACATGGAAACAAATTATAAAAAAATATACATCACATCAGGACATGAGTCCTCTAGTTATATCTAAAATCTAATAAGAAAATCTTATCATTTTATTGTGGTTAGGGTGGTTAGACAGACACCTACTTCTTATTTTTACCCTAAAATTTAAATATTACTACATTGAAATTTCAAATTTTCACCAAATAGATTTTTTTTTTAAAATAAAGCTCTAGTAGTTTAGAAACTACATTCAATTTGCTACATATTCTATTTTTACATTTTTTTGAAATAGCATAGATAAATTATTCAAATTAATACGTCAAGTTGTCTAACTCTGATTTTTTGTCTTTTTATTGCCACTTAAGGGCCTATTTTTTCCATGATGATCCTACACATACCCAAGGGTGTCAAATCTCCCATCTTTCGATGCCTCAAAGAGGTTTTCACCATCTGATGCGTTCTTTATTTTTCTCTTTTCAAGATCTAATATTGCCATAGAGTGGTTTTCACCATTAGATCCATTATTCCTCTTTTTATTTTTGCAACTGGAAGATTTGAAACCCTCCATTCGATCCACATTCTTATAAGATTTATGGATAGAACTCGTATCAAGTTCGTCATAACAAAGGAAATTTATGATAGCGTCATCATTTGCATAGATGGGTACATTTAGAGGTTCAATAGGTTCCGAGTTGATAATTTTGGGATGGACTAAGGGCAGGAGGTCATCGGATTGACTTGGGTCAATGTCGGTAAGGGTTCAAATAGTTATGTTGTTAGAGTTGTCATTAGGGATTTTGAGGTCAATGATGTTACTCTCCTTGAGATTATCTAGTTCACTCGATGTCTGTTCATCCTCATTTTAGTCATCGATATGTTGTGATTCTAATACAAGAGATCTAGATCCTGAGCTCTGTCCCTCCTCACGTGTAGGTGCATATTTTTTTATGACATCAATTTGGACATCTGTGTAAGATATATCAGAATATAGATCCCATTCATATTAATTAGAATTTTTTTAGAGCTATCTCTTACTTGAAGGATTCTTTCCACTGCCTTCTTAGTCATTTCTTGTTTTTCTTCTTTTGAGTAACCCAGTCCTATCTTATCCTTTGAATAGAGAGTAAGAGGTTGAATTGGTTCTACGATGCCCTCTTTCCTCTTTCTAACAGGTCCCTATCCTTCATAACCCATTTTTTCTAAAATAGCCTTTCCTTTGCCATACTTATCTATCTCGATGTTGATGTTTCTTCATCTTTGTACAACGAATCGAGGATAGCTTTGTTTTCTAATTCATCCTCTATAGTATCGACTTTCACAAATCTTTCCTCTAGAAACATGGTAGGTTGTGATGTTTTTTGTTTTATTATTGATAGTTGTCCATATGACTTTGGAGATGGCATCAATTGTGAAAGATTAAGAGACTTCTCAATAGAATATTGTCCCATGCCTTTGTATGTTAGTTGGACCTGTTCTTGGAATTTATGTGATAAAGAATTTAAAGGATCCTTATTGTCTATTAATGTGGATTCAACAACACTTGTATCTTGTGATTTATCATTTTTATCCACCCACTTGCATGAAATGTTTGGAGGTTTTTCACCATCTAATTAATTTGAAGTGCTTGCTTCCCTATTGTGAGGTGGAAAAGTGTCTTGAGAAGTTTTAAATTTGTCACAATATTGAGGATTGTTATAATCTATTGATATTTTAAACTCTTGTCCATTAACTAGAAATTTCAAACACTGGTGATAGGTCGAAGGTACTGCCTACATTTCATGAATCCATAGATGTCCTAAGAGTATATTGTAGGTTAACTCTTTTTTTAGTATCTGGCATGCTATATTTTTTACCATTGGTACCACTTGAATGGGCAACACAATAAGTCCTTTAGAAGATCTATCTTCCTCATCATAAGCCTTTATTGTCATTTTTCTTCAAGAATCAATAACATTATCTGAATACCCTAGTGCACGGATTAAATTTAAAGTACAAATATTTAAACCAACTCCCCCATTTATTAGGACTCTTTTAAAATGATATTTGTGGATCAAAACTTCAATATGCAGGACGGTGTTATGTGGATGATTAAGTGACGCATCATCTTGTTCAGAGAATGATAGACAATGTGATGTGGTCAAATGTCCCACCATAGCCTAGAATTGACAAAAATCTAGGTTGTTGTGTACTATGGTGGCAACAAGTGCTTGTTCTAAAATCTCATTATGGAATGGTGATAGTTTAAGGAGTTCAAGTATTGATATTTGCACTGGTATTTTTTGAAGTTGGTCGACAATGTTGTATTGAATTAGATGTGGAGTAGTGTTTTTAGGTGAAAATCCCTTCAAAATTATCTTGGATCTCCCCCTTGTCAGTACATTAACTAGTTAATAGTCTTGTCTTCTTCTGATTTAAAAAACAATATCTAATTGTCAGATATTTGTATGCTTAGGATTAGATCTAGGGGGATAATGTCACTAGTTTTGTTGTTTTCCATGTGATTATTGGTCGTAGTATCACTTTCTACTTCAGATAAACAAAATATCGTGTTATCATAAACGTGATTGAATTTTTTTCCTTTACTCTTTGTAGAAGATGACTCTCCCTTATCGTAATTTGGTAAATGATCTTTAAAGGTTGTATGATCATTGTTGTTTTGATGTCCCTCTATGTATACCTTTTTTTTGTCAATCAGATCTAGGACTATATGTTTTAATTCCATGCAATCATTTGTCTTGTGTCCCTTATTGTTATGAAATTTATAAAAATTTGTGTCATTCCACCATGGTGGTTTGACTTTTGGATCCCAAAATTTTTCTTCTCATGTGTTGATAAGACCACTTGCAACAAGTTCCCTCATTGTTAATTCCAGTGTTTGGCCTAAAGGTGTGAATCGATGCCGGTTTGATGATTTTTGATAGGTTTGTGGTTTTGATTATCCATTGTTTAGATTATTGTTTTTATTGATATTTGACTTGATGTTTTGATCACTGTTTTGGTTTTTTTTTGCAGTAGAGGCTATCAAATTAAAAACTATCTTTGCATTTTGTAAGTCATTTGGAGTTTCATTGATCCCGATATTTCTATTTTTTCGCCAGAATTTAGGTTTTTTGTTGTTGGTATATTGATTTGAGGATTTGGTGTTTGATTTTTCATTGTAGTGTTTGATCACCCCTCATTTGACTAAGGCTTCTTTGATTTTAAGGCCATTTTCAATCACTTTTTTGAATGTTGGAGGACACTGTAATTCAAGCCTATAGGTCATTTCATTAGTCAGGTTATCGATGAATAACTCCATTTTTTCTTCCTCGGGTATGGAGAAAGGATACCTAGCAAATAGTCTTGACCATCGATATAAAAAGGATAGGAATGTCTCACCTTTGTTTTACTTCATTTTTTATGTAATGCCCTGCTATGGAACCTGAAAAATGTTATGTCACTCCCATAAAACAAACGAATAATTTTATTTTATTTAAAAGATAAATTGTGACAAAAACAACAACAACAGAAATGTTTAAGGGCTCCACAACTATGCTACTAAGTAATAACAACAAAACTCCACAATAACCATAAATAAATAGACTCATGAGAAGTCATGCTTAGATATATAATAAGAGTTACATACAATAATCAGTGTAAAAGTTACGAAGTGGTGCAACTTTCATTCTACAACTTGAGTTACCAAAAAAATTGTTCAAACGCATCCAGGTGGGTACGTTTATTATAGGAATGGTCCTCTTTCATACCCAAACATTTGAAATTACTCTAAGTTATGCTCAACTGACTAAATCCCTTGAGAGTCAAAAGTGCAAAATGGCTACAATCTTCGATGGGCTATTAATCGGACACCGTGGCACTTAAAAAATTATTTTCTAAGGCTATAGGATCATTTTGGGCTCATCTACAATAAATTCTCTTAGTTTTTACTATCTCAGAGGTTTTTTCTCGTGGTGGCAACTTTTAGTTGGGGAAAAGTTGTCAAATGCAAGTAGTGTAAAGCTAGAAAGTGGTGCAAATTTTGTTCTGCAACTCAAGTGACCAAATAAAATGTACCAAAATATTTGGGTTGGTATTTTAATGTTAGGCATAGTCCTCTTTCACACCCAAACATATCAAATCACTCTAACTTGTTTTACATTCAACCAATAGAATCCCTTATGAGTACAAAGTACAAAATGGTTGCAATCTTTGGTAGACTATTACACAGTTATTGTGATGCTTAGAAACTCCTCGTCTAATTCTACGAGATCATTTTGGATCCCTATAAAATAACCTCTCTTGGTTTTTTCTATGTTGGAGGCATTTTCCTGTGGTAGTGACTTTTCACTTGGGGAAAAAGTTATCAAATACAAGTAGTGTAAAGTTGGAAAGTGGTGCAATTTTTGTTCTACAACTCTAGTAACCAGAAAAACTATTTCAACACATATAAATAGGTATATTTATGCTAGGTATAGTCCTCTTTCATAGCCAAACACACTGAATCACTCAGAGCTACGTTCAACCGATTGAATCCCTTAAAAGTCCAAAGTGCAAAATGGCTACAATCTTCAACAAGTTGTTACTCAGAAACCATGATGCTTAGAAACTTCTCATCCGAGACTACAGGATCATGTTGGGCCCATCTAAAATATCCTCTCTCAGTATTTTCTATATCAAAGGTGTTTTCCCGTGGTGGTGACTCTTCACTTGGAGAAAAAGTTGTCAAATGCAAGTAGTGTAAAGTTGTAAAGTGGTGCGACTTTTGTTTTGCAACTTGCATGGCTAAAATACCTATTCCAAAATATCTAAGTTGGTACTTTTATGCTAGGAATGGTCCTATTTTTCACCCAAGCATGTTGAATCTCTCTGAGCTACATTCAACCAATAGAATCCCTTATGAGTCAAAAGTGCAAAATAGTTGCAACATTTGATGTGCTATTACTCGGACACCATGAGGCTTAAAAAATTCTTGTCTAAGCCTATGAGATAATATTAAACTACTCTACAATAAATTATCTTTGTTTTTGTTATATCCGAGGCATTTTTCCATGATGGTGACTTTTCAATTAGGGAAAAAGTTGTCAAATGCAAGTAGTGTAAAGTTGAAAACTGGTGCAACTTTCATTTTGCAACTTGACTGACCAAACCAACTATTCCAAAGCATATAGTTTGGTACATTCACACTAGGAATGGTCCTCTTTTGTACCCAAAAATGTTGGATTTCTCTGAGCTACGTTCAACAGGTTGTTACTCAGACACCATGATTCTTAGAAACTTCTCATTTGAGCCTATGAGATTGTGTTGGCCCCCTCTAAAAAAACCTCTCTTGTTTTTCCTTATCTTGAATGAAATTTCCCGTGGTGGCAACATTTCACTTGGGAAAAAGTTGTCAAATGCAAGTTGTGTAAAGTTGTAAAGTGGTGGAACTTTCATTCTACAACTCGTGTTACCAAACAAGCTATTCCAACGCATCTAGGTGGGTACACTTACACTAGGCATGGTCCTCTTTCACACCCAAACTAAATTTCTTTGAGCTACATTCAACAAGAAAAATCCCTTATGAGTCAAAAGTGCAACATGGCTGCAATCTTCGATAGACTGCTATTCAAAAATTTTGATGCTTAGAAACTTTTCATCTAAGCCTATCGGATTGCATTGGGCCCCTCTATAATAATATCTCTCATTTTTTTCTATCTCGAAGACGTTTTCCCGTGGTGGTGACTTTTCACTTGGAGAAAAAGTTGTTAGATGCAAGTAGTGTAAAGTTGTAAAGTAGTACAACTTTCATTCTGCAACTTGAGTGACCAAAACAATTGTTCCAATGTGTTTGATTGGTACATTTACACTAGGCATGGTACTCTTTCACACCCAAACACATCAAATCGGTTTGAGCTATATTCAACTAGTTGAATCCCTTAGGAGTCCAGAGTGAAAAATGGCTACAATCTTCGACACGCTGTTACTTGGACACCGTGAGGCTTAAAAAATTCTCGTCTAAGCATACAAAATTACATTGGGATCCTCTACAATAAAATCTCTCATTTTTTTCTAAATTGGAGGAATTTTCTTATGGTGGTGAATTTTCACTTGGGGAAAAAGTTGTCAAATGTAAGTAGTGTAAAGTTGTAAAGTGGTGCGACTTTTGTTCTGCATCTCACATGATGAAATGATCTATTCTAGTGCATTTGCGTGGGTAATTTTATGCTAGGAATGGTCCCCTTTTACACCTAAATACACCGAATCACTCCAAGCTAGGTTTAATCGACTGATTCCCTTAAGAGTCCAAAGTGGAAAATTATTGTAATATTCAATGGGTTGTTACTCAGATACTATGATGCTTAGAAAATTCCCATCTGAGCCTACGAGATCATGTCGGACCCATCTACAATAACCTCTCTCGGTTTTTGCTAACTCAGAGCATTTTCTCGTGGTGGAAACTTTTCACTTGGGGAAAAATTTGTCAAATGCAAGTAGTGTAAAGTTGTAAAGTGGTGCAACTTTAGCTCTGTAACTCGTGTGACTAAACAAACTATTCCAACACATCTGGTGGGTACATTTATGCTAGGCATGGTCATATTAGTAGATGAAAATAAATTTTGTTGGTTGGATCAACAAATCTCATATATTTTGGTGCACATTCATACAAGTTAATACAGGTATATATATGTCTGTGAGGTTTTAAACATCCACATTTTCTATAGATGAAAATTCAATGATTGTTAAGATTTAGAATTAGAGCCATTAGTTGTCGGATGCCTTCCTCATCCATAAATTACAATAAATATATATTTCTATGATATTTATTTATGGGAAGGATCTCTTATAGTTCATTTGAAACCTTTTGGTGTTAAAATCATTGCCACTAGATAACAATAGAACTCAAGAAGCATGGAGCATACACACAAATACATGAAGTATACACATGAATCATGAAGAATACACATGAACACATGAATTATATATTGGAAGCATGAATCATACATGTGAATACACATAATATACATGAAGTATACACATGAATCATGAAGAATACACATGAACACATTACAAAGGATACAAGTAATTGAAGAATTACAAAGGATACAAACCAACAAGAATGAAGTTTATTTACATAATGCACATTAGATGGAGCTTACTAAATAATCAAAAATAAGTATTTAAGCATTAGATGTAAACAAAATCCATGCTTACAACATTCAAGCATACAATTTACATAATACACATGATAAAATCATTCAATAATGGTAGTAGAAAAATAAGATTTTCTTTAATAAAAAAGATGTAAGGCTATAGAATGATATGTATTGATAAAAATATATACAATATATCTAAAAAATCTATACCAAAATTACTAAAAATGAGCCATATGGACATTAAATGTCACATATATATCGATAGTATAAAATATATTTTCCAAAATTCCACATAGGCATACAAAAAATGAACCTAATTTACACAGTCATTTCCCTTTAGGGGAAGGAAAGAGATCCCATGTTGTCTTCAAAATTTGGTTGGATGGAGTGCCTCTTGGTTCTCTTGCCTTTCAAACACACTCACTAGTCCTCCTCTCTTCACTCTAGACCTTCAACTAACACAATAAAAAGTAAAGATGTTAATAAATAGAAATTGAATTATGTAATGACATATAACAAAATATAATCACTTACTGCATACATACAGTCATCATGCACATTTACAACATTACCACGTCCACAATCTAGAGTGACAACCTCCTTTAGAAACCATGAAGATAAAAATTAAACTACATAAAAGTATCACAAATTTTTTCTATGATAAACCATAAAAGAGAAAATATAATGTCAAACCAACTATTTTGTTGCATATATCTCTCAAATGATTAGAACTGTCTATTGCTAAACCAACTCTAGGGTCCATCATGCTGCCAACATCAGTAGGGTTGTTTTATGTCAAAAAATGCAAATGAAACAGCATATCTAACAATCATATAAATAATTTTAGGTAGTCCCTTTATAACTATCATAAATGAGCATCAAATAAAAATGAAAAGAACAACAATATAAATGTCATAAATGAGTAGGAACTAAAATTGTAAAAGTGCAATAAATTCATAGATAAAAATGAAAAAAAATCATGCATCATGAGTGCATAAAATTTTGAAGGAAGCTAGTCAAGAGGATTGTTTTTATGTGTTTTATCTTATTCCTAAGTTGTAGGGGTTGGAGATAAAGTTTGCACATGGAATATTTCACCAGTAGTATGATATTATGGATGTATCAGACATAAATGTTGACAAAATTCATGGAAAGAGTCATCAATGACATAAAATTTTGATTGAACTCACCTAAATAGTGAAGTAGGATTGTGGAGAAAGGTCCCTTAGACACATGGTTCAAAGTTCTTGCTCATATTTTTTAGTTTGATGCATTTTTTTGTGATTTTGCCAAGACGACATATTATGTAGTTTAAGGTTAAATGTTGCAAGCCATGAATGGTCATGTTGTTGGAAATTACTTAGGATTGTTCCATTATAATTTGTATCTCAACTCAAGCTTGCCTCAAGGTTTCCATTGTTTCTTTCTTTTCAAAGTGTTGGTCATTACTTTCGGTAAATTATGTCATTGTTAGGGCATTGTCAGTGTGTCAAAAGTAATTGAAATCTTGTTGTCCCACCATTTTATGTTGTTCCACCCTTTCAAAATATTTTTTTCAACACTGTTGATCCAATAGTTCAAATGGTAAATAAGGATAAAGGATGTGAAGAGGGCTTACGCCTTGGTTTCAATGAAAACCTTTGAAGGGGGTGAACTAGAATAGTCAAGTTTTGTTGAGTCTTGTCCTTTATCTACATCAATTAGTAGGGAATAAAGGAACATATGGTGAATCGGGGGAAGATAACAAGACAAGACCAAGAGGGTATAATGAAACATATATATGGTGAAATAAGAGAGGGTAAAGGGATGGGAATAAAAGGGGTTTAGGGGATGATGAAACATAAAATGGACTAGTAGAGATTAATTGGATCTGCTAGGATGGGATAATAAAACATTTTTAAGGTGAACTATACTAGAGGTTAATGGGAAGTAATTAGGAGAGAATATTATACCATAAAGTGAATTAGGCAATGTCTAAGGGTTGATTATAGGATATGAAGTGGGAACTTGAGGTTTGTAGTAATAATGTATAATAGATTTGGTTAATAATGTGCAAAAGGAAAGGTTTCTTGTAATGATATGTGTATAAGATGAGATATATGGAGGAAGGTGGTATAATATATAAGGTGTTAAAGATTGGGATATGTGATATAAAATGGTTAAATATGCGTGATGAAAGGAATGGAAGAATAGATGGATGTTGAATGGTAAATATAATTAGGATATCACAAGACCAACCAGTGTTTGTGTTTCTCATCAATTTTCTAGATTTGTATGTGCAAAATTATGAAAACTACCTAACATTATTTTACAACACCATTAATGAATAAAGGTTACCTGAGTGATAGTTGTTTGAGGACATGAACTGTGAGGTGTCGAGGTTGAAGGTCCACCAGGAAACTATTTGACATCCAAAGAATCTTATGAGACAAACCTTCAAATATAAAATTCAACTATTCAAATGCAATAATAATATCTTTAATACTAGTTGCATACCTATGGACCCAATATCGAGAATGAATAAGGGTCTATAGGATTGGATCATGGCTCATGAACACTCTAACCCTGAAATTTCATCATATCAAAATTCTACTAATTTAGTTATTCTTAAATTTCAAAATATAATTTAATAAATTAAATTAAATGAAATTGCTAAATTTTACCCGAGTATCAATGTTGTATCTATTATTCAACAATTCATTTGTCATAGCCATCACATTTTCAACTTATGTAGGCTGTGTAGATGCATCCCAAGAACTCTGATAATTGTACATGGAAACAAAACCACCAAGTGCCACAATGGTGGGGTGGAGCTTCGGTCCTACACGTCTCCTCCACATCAAGCTCAACTAGAGCTTCATACAGTGTATAATGATCTAGGTGAGCGAGCTAATCGAATCCATTGTGCCCACCTTTACACTATCCTTAATAATGGAAGGAATGAAGACATGCTCCACCATTGGTTTGGCCAAGGGTCTTGGTTCCAACTGTGGATTACATTGTCTATAAGGTATATCAAGTGTGGAGTCCCCACCTCTACCCTAAAAGACTAATATGTCAGAATAATTTGGCATCTTATTAAGGACAAACTCACAATAGAGATTTCTCAAAAATTATTGTGGTACCTCATGGTTATTACATGGAGGTTGGTCAAATACCATCCACCATCACTCCCAAAATTTATTTTTAATTAATTCATGGTGGCACCAATGCATGGAGAACCTCCTGCATGCATGAGATAAAGATGTGTTGGTTCTCAGGTCTGTAAATAGGGCACACAAGCCATCTTTGCTATTTTTTTTTTTTTTTACATCTACATATGACAAACCACTAACATAGAATTATCTCATCTCATGCCTCTTATTTGACCAAAAAATTATTTTCTCACTCATTTCTCCTACATGAGATATAATTGACTTCAATGATTCAAAAATACCTCTTATATAAGGGTGGGTTTCGACATGCTTGCTTAATATTCTAATTAATTGTTCAATGTCTCTTTTATTGTTTTCAATTTGATTTAGGGTATTTTCTTGTGTTCCTTGAGGATGCCTATGTACTGATGGAGGGGTTTTAGGTTGTTCTTGTATAGGAAGATCTTCATGAGGGGGTGATTGTGAATTCTCAATGTTTGGGTTTGTAGATTCATTCCCTAAGAATTAAAAAAAAAAATTGTTAAAAAATCTATTTCAACCTACATTCTAAATCAAATTTTAAATAAATAGAATGAAAATAAATACCTCTTTGCAATCTTTGACTGCTTTGACATGTTGGCGGAATCCTCGTGAAGAGTTGCAAGCTAAGAGTACAAATTTTTTAGGATATTTGGTGAGCATGAGTTGCAGAGAAGAAAACCCCAAGCCAAGCTGCAGGTTCAACATAAAATGGAGGTTGAAATGCGTTTTTGGCTTTTAAATCACTTTTCCCATTTGGTGCACCCCAAATTTGGTGCACAAAAAATGAGAAAGTCATTTGGCACATGTAGAATTTTGTGTATGCCAAATGAATTTCTCATTTTTCCTGTACCAAATTTGGCATGCGCCAAATGCTCTTTTTTGGCTTTTTTTTTGCAATTTGGCATCAAAATTATGTCACAGATATATGCACTTACGTAAGGCTACTTCTTAACCATAGGAGTATCCTTCACAAATTTCATTGGTGGAAGGTTAATCTCCTAGGTAGGAGCAGGAGGAGGAAGAATAGGGATAGAAACAACTTCAAGAGGAGAAATATAAATAGGTGTCTTGATGATGGACGTTTTCCCATTCTCTACTTCAGGGGCAAGTAGGTGGCCTAGAACCTACCCATAGGTAGTGTAGATATAGATCTAGGAGATGTATTAGTAGCTCTATTTCTCCTAATAGGTGAGAAAGATTGTATATTTCTTCTTCTTCTAGAAGTAAAATATGGTAAAGATGGTAGCTCAATGTATTAAAAGTCACCTCTAGAAGATTCTCTTATTTGAATTTTTGGCATGAATGCATAGGTCCACCTTATAACTAAGAGTCTTAGGGAGAAACATGAGTCACCGAATTTTATGTAGAGTTCTCCTTTGATTGTAGAGTTGCCAGGTACTTGTTTGAGAACCTTTTCAAGGCTAAAATGTTGAGAGAAGCATCACTCTCTCAACAAGATGTAATGAAATTTCTTCTTGTCCCATGGAGCATGCTAAAAATTGTTGTCACATAAAATTGTACCCTATTGAACAAGAGTTCAGTGCTATAATGACACAATATAAAAAACCTCAAGGTGTGGAACCCTATGTGAATGAGGTTTGAATCTCTAAAGAAGACCATCTTCCTCTTCTATTCTAAGTGAAAATGTTTTGGTCTAACCCAATACATGAAAACCTATCATTACTATATTCTAATAACTCACAAGGAAAAGGGATAGAAAGAGAACATAAAATGGAAATGAAGGTGTGGCAATGGAAAAAGTGTCCCATTTCCTTACTTTATTTTGGAATGATTAATGTTAAAATGAACTTAATGCTTCCTTGATCTACTGTTGTGATGTGTTCACATTAGGTCTTGGGCCTTTTTTAAGATAAATAAACCTAAATTTTCCCTAATTTAATGTTGTAAAGTATATTCATTTACACCTTCATATTAAATTTAGGGAATTTGGACCTAATGTTTCCCTAATCTAGTGTTGTAATGTGTTGTGTGTACATTCACATTAGATTTAAGCCCCTTTTAAGCTAAATAGACCTAATTTTGAATTAATTTGATGTTGTAAATTATATTTATTTATATTTTTACATTTAATTTTGGACCCTCTTTTATTTATGACCTTTATATAATCATTAATAGGCCCCTAAGACACTGTATTATACATCTTGAGGCTTATTTCAACTAAAATCCTGACAAGATCAACAAATAGACCTAATTTCTTAACTCCTCAATAGTTTCTCTCTAAAGAGGTCTTGTGGGACCCAAATACCACCTTGGGCATATGATTCTCACCTAGGTGGGACACATATGCCAAAGGTGGTGTATGAGTCCCATTTGGCCCCTTTTTAGCATTTTGAGTGGGAAATCAGGGTTTTAAATTCAAATTTCTTGAAAGTCGGCCTATAGGATCTAATAAATGGTAACTTGGATGGATTGTCTATATAAAAAATGCCTCAAATAATTATTTAATTAATCCTTCATGATATGAATTCAATAAATCAAGAGCTAAGCATTCCAAGACTTCACAAGAACATCAAGAGAGTTTACAAGAGCATTTCTAAGGTATTCAAGGGTAGATTCCTTCATCAATTATTGTAGAAATTCAAGATCCATCATCATTTCAAGGTTATCAAGAATCAAGCATGTTGTTGAGCTAGTGTTGTGATGTAGCATTGAATATCCATTTGCAAGTATTGTTCCATATCCATGTTCAAGATCTAGATATTCATTCTTCATGGGCACTTCATGTCAGATTGCAGATTTACAAAAAATCATTCAAGGTATCATTTTTAATATTTCATGTTTCATGTCCTTATTTCATTATCTCATCATTTGGTTTAATTACCTCAAAGGGGTTTGACCAAGGCAAACCTCCATTCACTAAAAACCAACAAGTTTTTCTCTCTCTACATGGGTAATTGTAGATCTAGGTGTCTTGGAGCTTGAACAATATTTCAAGATTAGGTGACAAGGTTGAAGAAAGTCATCAAGTCATCACAAGGTTTTCATCTTCACTAAAAGCCTTCTGCAGGTTTGAAATCATGGTTTTAGATTTAGAAACAAGGTGTGGAAAAAAGAGAAGAGATTGGAGAGCAGAATTAGATCTTATTCCTCCAAAAAAGCATATTGGGACTGATACATCACCTTGGGCATATGAGTCCTAGTATATTCAATTTTCAAGGTTTCATGAGATTCAAAAAAAGGACTATTAGATTCCAGTTTTGGTGCAAATAACCTAGTATAGGAATAAACCACCCAGACTGGTGTATGAGTCCTACTCAGCATTGAAATCAACATTTCCAACACTTCTAGTCCTCATTCAAGCCTCTACAGGTTTCTAGGTGCACACTTATGATTTTACAGTTTTATGTCCCAATTTACTTGCATTTCAAAGTCACTTAATTGAGTTTTACACATCATTAGGTTTTTCCATTAGATCTTGCATTTAATTAGTCTTTCCAAGCCCTATCTTGGTGGTGAAGCCCTCTTTAGTTTATAATCAGACCCTAGGACAACCTCTAGCATATATCTTTCTCCAATTCTCATCCTTTTATTGAGATCTCTAGAGTTTCCTTGAATGAGACTTGAGGGAAATAAGTCCAAGTCCCCTAAACACCTAGTTTTTGTTCCACCTCCCAAAAGGTGGAATACCTATTTTTGTTATTTTAGAAGGTGATACACAAAGATAGAAATTTGTTTCTTCCCACATCAGAACAAAACACATAACTAGACACAAATATAAATGAATTTTACTCAAACATGAAATAGATAATAGTGGTAATAGCTGAACTTTATTAACATAAATATTAGAAGCATTATTTACAATGGTAGAGTCCAAAAATTGTAGTGTCTACAATAAAAAACCCTAGAGATAGAGGAAGAATCCTTTAAAAGAATATAAGTGTTGCCTTTATATTTCATGCATAACTTAGATGAATACAACTCAAACCCTAACCCATCTAAGTTTATCAATCAAGGAGATCTGATCAAGGAAATATCTGCTCATGAAATTTGTGCCAAAAAGAGAGCCTAGAGAAAACATAACCTGCACACAATACCACCAATTGTGGAATTTTTCATTAGTAGGTTGTGAGAATGGAAGAAGGAACATGTTTGAGAATAAAACCATGCTTAAACCATGGAAAGTATTTTTAAAAACATGGCATATAGATATGAGAATATATTAGACCATAAATTCTCCAAGCATCCATACCAAGCCACTACATTAATGAGCACACAAACTATGAAGAAAAATCCATGAAATTCGCAAACAATCATGGAAAGGGATGGAGATATATGATGAAAAGAAAGGTGGAGTAGGTTCTAACAACACTATTTATAAACTTATTCAAGTTTCAAACCCCAACTATGATTGTTCAACTCACATTTTCACAATTCTCATTCTAGGCCTTCAAACCTAGGTTTTCAAGCATATCTTATAGAGAATATTGTCTCTCCACAAACGCATGACCATTTTAGACACCCATTAGGCTCCTCAACATATATCATTCGAGGATAGTATTGTTTTGAAAATAATTCTTTAAATCTAACCTTCTACACTAAAACTAGGCCAAATTAGGCCACTTTTCCAAAGCACCTCTAAGAGATTCAAACACCAAATACCCAAACTCCACACTAGTAGTTCTAACATGTCACATAGGGTCCCAAAACATAGTTTTTATCACTAGAATTCATTACAAAAAAATTGTTCTACCAATTCACTAACCTACATAACCCTAACAAATGAAGATGTTAGGATAGGGCTTGGACAAAACCATCCAAAACTCAATTCCCTTCCCTAAAAAGCAACAAAAAAATTGAAAGAAAACTAAATCCATCCATTCCACCAAATTTTCCCAAGATTCAATGGTGGAATGGGTTGCAATGCATGATTTTGTTCACAAACCCTTAAATTGAGGGTTTCTTATATGGTTTCATGAAATTGCTTCAAACTTATTTATTCCTAAATGAAAATCAATGAAACCAAGTTCAACAAAGTAGATTCCCTCCTTCAAATTTTCACATATGTTTCATATCATAAATCTATTGTGTGGGGCAGTACAAAACTCTAAACTATAGAAAAACACAATATTTCAACAAAAAATAGAGTTTATTCAATTTCTTGTCCACCAAAATCACATCAAAAGTGTTGCCTCAAAGTTTGTGAGGACATTTAAACACATTGCAACTAAAAATCAACAGTCTCTAACCAAATTCCAAAAGGTGACTATTCAACTTCCTTACAAAAGAAAAATTTACAAAGTTGTAAAGCAACTTTTTGTAACATTTTAGCAATATTTACAAAACACACTTAAATGACCCTATATAACCTAAATACATCAAGATGGTTTCAATTAGACCTTATTACATCCAAACATGTGATCAAGCACAAAAACCCAAAATTACCATGGTCCCCCCGTACGATACACCCAAAGAGAAAATAATCTCAATTTCCTCCTGAGATAAGCTCTTGCACTGATGTTCCATGCTTATTGATATCAGATTCTGACATCTATGTTGCATCTTCAGGGGGTAAACCTTTCCACTTCACAAGATATTCATTGTAGACTTTATGCCTTGTTCTTTTCACCATTTTTGTGTCTAAAATGGTTTAAAGCTGCAATGGCTCAATGGGGGGTAGATCTTTGACCCACTTTTAATTAACGACATCTGCATGAAAACCTGTACCTACATCCATAGATCCCTTGAAAGGTTATAGGTCAACAACATTAAATATAGGAGAGATAGCAACTCTAGGAGGAAGTTCTATCTCATATGCATTAGCCCCAAATTTATGGACCACTCTGCAAGGCCCAATTTTCTTCATCAACATCTTGGTGTACTTTCCCTTTGGTAACCTTTCCTTCTTCAAATGTGAAAGAACCAAGTCTCCCACCTTGAGCTATACTGTAGAAGTTTTCAAAATCAACTTCAGACTCCAAGATCACCTGCATGCAAATGGATACCTGTTACAAGGAAGAGAATGAATGGAGAAAACAAACAAGGGTTTGAAAAAATATTCAACCATAAAGAAAGTATTGATTGATTGATAGATGATTAATTACAAAGAGTACATATGCCTGATTATATAGGCAAGTGCTAAACCTAGATTGAAATTGATGTTGCCAAGTGTTCAAATCACACTTCATGTGACAACAAGAAACCCTAACCAACTACCTATGGAATGATAACAAGATGGAGATAAGTTCTAGAAAAGATAACTCATCTTCTAGAAGGGAATTTTATCTCAACAACTTTATTAAATGATTAAATGCAACTTAGGACTAATATGATTAATTAAAACCTAAGTTAACTTATGCTAGTGTAATAATTAATTAATTACACTAACACCCCCCCATAAGTGCAACTTAGGGAGACTAAATAAACATGTGCCTAAAACTAAGATGAATGCAAGAAAAGCATGAATGGGTCCCGACAACAAGGCCTGATCAGGTACCCATGTACAAATGCAATAATGAAGTAGAGAAGGAAAACCTAGTGGGACAAACCTCCCCTACAATAAGATAAGTGTTGCAAAGAAGCACTGGAAGAACACTGTGGAGTAACACCGGAACCACAATCCGGCAAGCGAGAAAAGATACTTCTGTCTACAAGAAACCATATCGGAATCATAATAATGCAACAACGGACTCGATGCCATGGAGCACTCGAAAACACCAAACTGGAACAACCCTGGAATCCATAAAGCAATAGTAGATGATAGAATGATGACAAAATCTAGAAGCCGTGAATCTCGATGCCAATGTCAAACTGAGACTAAAACTTTTCCATGAGAACAAGTACCATAAAGACTCAGGAACATTAACCATAAATTTAGTGACCTTCAAACTGAGATGGATCCGATGTGAATCTGATATGTGTCAAACTAAGACAAAAATATGGCCAAAAGAAACTAAGAAACCAGATTACAACCCATACAAGTTGTCATCAAAACACAATGAAGATGAAAGTGCATGCACACTCTAATCAGATTATTATGCAAGAAACACCCCTGATGGAACTTTATATCAGTTCATTTATTACAATACTCAATGATTGCAAAAGGAGAGAATGCATAAATATGCATAAACAGAAAATTAAAAAGAGTGCATGCACAAACCAATGTTCACATCTGTTTCCATGATGAAAAATAACCTCAAATTTGTGTAGTTGACCAAATCTGAAAAAAAATGGCCTACACAACTATGAAGTTCTTGAAACAAGCTTTCCGTCAATATCTCATTTGCCAAAAATGGACATCGTGGCCAAAAGTTATGAATTTTTCAACAAAATTGAATTTAACCTGTAGGAAACGGGTTTTCTAGCAAAAAACATTTATTTCTAATTTGATTTTTGGAAAACCTACTCACTATTTGTAGACAAAAATAAAAACCCAAAAATATTTTGATGCTAGAAATAAAACCCAGAAATCGTTTCTTGATCCAACAAGCAGAAGATGAAAAAATAATTTTTTTTAACCTTTAGCCAAGAGAAAAATGACGCCCGACATTTTTTAAACTATGATTTTCTCGAGATCTGTGTAAGATATGTAAAATCTAAAAGATACCCAGTTCAAATTTCGACGCTGGTTACAAAATCCAGAAATTGTTTTTCTTGCAAATGAGTGAAAACTAGATTTTTGAAGCAAATATGACGACGACTCCAATAAAAAATGGCATGCAACAAACCCTTGTAGCTCCAAATAGCTCCAAACTCTTTAAACAAGAACAAACATGTAGCAGGAAAGCTCTGATACCATGTAGAAGTTGTCAAAACCAACTTTAGACTCCAAGATCACCTGCATGCAAATGGATACCTGTCACAAGGAAGAGAATGGATGGAGAAAACAAACAAGGGTTTGAAATAATATTCAACAACAAAGAAAGTATTGATTGATTGATAGATGAATAATTACAAAGAGTACGTATGCCTGATTATATAGGCAAGTGCTAAACCTAGAATGAAAAGGATGTTGCCAAGTGTTCAAATCACACTTCATGTGACAACAAGAAACCCTAACCAACTACCTAAGGAATGATAACAAGATGGAGATAAGTTCTAAAAAAGACAACTCATCTTCTAGAAGGGAATTTTATCTCAACAACTTTATTAAATGATTAAATGCAACTTAGGACTAATATGATTAATTAAAACCTAAATTAACTTATGCTAGTGTAATAATTAATTAATTACACTAACATATACATCCCTTAATTTTAAAGCAACATGCTTCTTATAATTTTTAACACTCTTTTGCAAATTGTCTATAACTTGGTGTATCTTCTTCATAGCTTCTACAAATGCTTCTCCCTCAACACTCCTCTTCTCCAATCCTTTCAAGTCTCTAAGCTCAAATACACCTCTTGGTTTCAGACCATACACCAGTTCAAAAGGAATTTTACCTATGCTTCTATTAACTGAAACATTGTAAGCATATTCAACTTGAGGAAGCACTAAGTCCCATTGTTGCTCATTCTCCTTTGTGAGACATCTCAAGAGGTTTCCAAGTGATATATTCACCACTTCAGTCTACCCATCCATTTGTGGATGATAGGTAGTACTAAAGGTCAAATTAGTCCAAAGAATCCTCTAAAGGATCCTCCAAAAGTGACCAATAAACTTTGAATCCCTATCAGATACAATTGTTAATGGAAGACCATGAATTATAGCAATTTCTCTAAAGAATAACCTTGCAATATGAGAAGCATCATTTATAAATTTGCATGGAATGAAGTGAGACATTTTACTAAAGCTATCAACCACACAAATACATAATAATAACGCCTTTGATTGCTTGGAAAACCTAATAAAAAATCCATGCTTAGAATATCCCATGGTTTGTTAGGTATTGTTAGGGGCTGATAAAGTCCTGCATTAGAGGTAGAACGCTTGGCTCTTTGATAGATTGTATAACTTTCCACAAAATTTCTGACATCTACTTGCTTTTTTGGCCAAAAGTAGAACCTTCTTACCTAATCCAATGTCTTCTCAACCCTAAAATGTCCTCCTAAACTTCCACAATGTTTCTCCTTTATAAAATTTGTTCTCATAGAGAACCTTGGTATACATAATTGAGCACCTTTAAACAACAATCCTTCTTGAAAAACAAAATAATAAAACTTCTCATGAAAAGTGTCTTTAAACTGAGCACAAACAAAATATACCTCTTTGTAGTCATCATATTTAGAATACATATCCTTCAAGGCTTCTATTCCCACATTCTAAAGTTATATTTCATGCATTAGCATTGACCTTCGGCTTAGAGCATTAGCTACCTTTTTGGATTTTCCTTTTCTATGCTATATTGTGAGGCTATAGCTCTTCAAATATTCTACCCACTTCACATGTCTCTGACTCAGCTTGCACTAACTGTTCAAGAAACTCAAAGAATGGTTGTCAGTGAAAATAATGAACTCCTTTGGAAAAAGGTAGTGTCTCCACTTCTTAAGGCACTAAACCATTGCATATAGCTCCAAATCATAGGATGAATACCTTCTTTTTTCTTCATTAATATTTTCACTAAAGAAAGCCACCAATCTGCCTTCTTGGCTTAAAAATGCACCAATTGCAAAGCCACTTTTATCACTCTATACTGACAACCTTTTTGAAATCAGGTAAAGCAAGGATAGGTTGTTGTGCTACTCTATTTTTTCAGATATTTGAAGCTTCTTTCTGCCTCATCATCCCACTGAAATCTCTTCCTTTTATCTCCCTTAATAGTGTCAATGATTGGTGAGCAAATATGACTGAAATTCTTGATGAATTTCCTATAGAAACTTGCAAGTCCATGAAATATTCTTACCTCTCCTACTAATTTTGGAGTCGGCCAACTGATAATTGCCTCTAATTTGGTGGGATCCATCTTCAATGAACCCTTGGGTATTACAAAACTAAGATACAATAGCTCTTCTTTCATAATTCACACTTTTTGAGATTTATCATCAACTTCTTCTCATTTAATTTCTATAAAACCATGTCAATATGTTGCAAGTGCTCTTCCTTTGTCTTGCTAGACACAATTATATCATCTAAATATACAACAATTTTTTTTCCAATGAAATGATTCAAAAACTCATTCATTAACCTCATAAATGTACTCAGAGCATTTGACAGTTCAAAGGGCATTGTCATCCACTAATGCAAATTCATTATTTTTAAATATAGTTTTCCATTCATCTCCTTCCCTTATCATAATTTGATTATAACCACTTTTGAAGTCTATCTTTGAAGAATAGCAAGCACCTCCCAAGTAGTCCATTAGATCCTCCATTCTGGGTATTGGAAACCTATATATGATGGTGATTTTGTTTATTTCCCTTGAGTTAGTACACATTCTCCAATCCCCATCCTTTTTAGGTGCTAAAATAGTAGGGACAACAAAAGGGATCAAAATTTCCCTTATTAGGCCTTTATCTAACAATTCTTAGACTTTCCTTCTTATTTCTTCATTTTGTTTAGGGGTCATCTTGTATGCAGCCTTATTTAGAAAATCTGCACAAGGAATCAGGTCTATATGATGGCTGGCATCTCTCATGGGAGGCAATGAACTTGTCAACTCATCAACTACAATGTCCTTGTATTTGTCTAAAAAATCTTGAACTTCACTAGGTATACCCTCAAATTTACTTGTTGCTAAAATAGATTTGGATTTAGGTATGATTACTAAGACAAATTCCTAACCTCCTTTTTTCAATGTCTTCAAGAATTATTTCTCCAAAACTACCATAACACTAGACACATCTTATTTATCTAAACCCTCATATTGTAGTGGTGTCAATGTGAAATAATTTCATCCTTTTCTATCATATAGGTGTTCTTCTTCCCATCATGTTTTCCATTTCTATCATATTGCCAAGGTCTTCCTAGCAACAAGTGACAAACATCCATGGGGATGATGTCACAAAGGATTTTGTCTTTATAACCCCCAATATTAAACTCTATCAATGTTTTCTCATTGAAAAAAAATTATTGACCCTTATTTAGCCAAGATATTTTGTATGGTGTGGGGTGTGGACTTCTCTTCATGTTCAACTTCACTACCATTTCTAAGGAAACCAAATTATTAGTAGAGCCTAAATCAGCAAATTCTTTGCATACCTTTCCATGTGATTTACATGTGATCCTGAACAATGATTTCCTTTGTGGATACTCTTTGACTATTGGCACCTTAATAAGTTTTCTTCTCATCATCAAAAACTCACAAATCTCTAGAGTAGTAGGTTGATATTGTGAATTTACACTTTCATTGTCTTCTTCATGCACAATTTGGGTTCTTCGCTCACCTCCATGAGAACTTGTAGCTTGCTTGTCCAGGAATTTCTATGCTAGATGACCAAATTGGTTGCAATTGTAACATCTTCCTGAGAAGGTATTTGAACCTCTCCCTTGTCCACCAAATCTACCTCTTCCATTACATCATCTACCTCTAAAATTTCCTCTTGAGTCATCACCTTTCTCCTGTTGGCCACTTGAATATCCTTACTGCCTTTGTGATTGTCCTCTTCCCTCCAAAGTTGCCTCTACCTCTGAAATTATCTCCCCTGCCTCTTCCTAGCTACTCTTGTCTTTTTTTTATTCTTTACTTTGCCTTGATAGCCAATTGAAAACATTCTTCAACTGTCTTGGGTGTTGTGAGGCTAATCTCATCTTGGATGTTTTACCTTAGGCCATCTAGGTACCTTGCTACATTTTCTCTTTCATTCTCGACATGTCCTATTCTAATGCTTAACCTATGGAATTCCTCAGTGTATGCCATGATATCCACCTCTTTTTGTTTTAGACTCTGCAACCTCCTAAATGTTTGAATTTCATAATCAGCAGGTAGGAATTTTCCTTTCACCTTAGCTACCATTCTATCCCATGAGTTTATCTTTGCTTCTTCTTTACTCTTTCTTCTTGAACATAGTTCCACCATGTTAGGGAAAGACCCTTCAACTTGGTTTTTGAAAATTTCACCTTCTTATTTTCTTCTAACTCTTCAAATTCAAAGAAATTATCTAAAGCATCTATCCAACCCAACACTTCTTCACTGTCCATTTTTCCACCATACATAGGCACTTCTACCTTCAGCTTTGGAGTATTATCCTTCTTAACAACTTTTAGCATTGTGACCATTCTTGCTTCTTCAGGGTCCATTCCCTCTTCATAATGGACTCCTCCTTGAGGATTCTCACTCTCACCCTCATCCTCTTTGTCACTTTGGTCACCATTGACCACATCTCTTCTTTGGTTCTTCTCCAGGGCTGCAATTCTAAAAATGGAAGCTTTATGAGACTCCTTATAAAGTTTCACCTCCTTTGCATACTATCCCTTTAGTTTTATGACTTCTTTGGCTGTTGGGTTGTTCTTTGGAGGCATTTGGCTTATGCCATTTTTCATTCACTTTCCCATTCACAATCAGAACCTATGCTCTGATACCACTTGATGCAAATCAAGGTGGAGTAGATTCTAACAACACTATTTATCAACTTATTCATGTTTCAAACCTCAACTATGATGGCTTAACTCATAGTTTCACAACTCTCATTCTAGATCTTCAAACCTAGGTTTTCAGGCATATATTTTAGAAAAGTTTGTCTCTCCACAAAATCATGACCATTTAAGACACCCATTAGGCTCCTCCTTAACATATTTCATTTGAGGATAGGATTTTTTTGGAAAAAAATATTCAAATCTGACCTTGTATGTTGAAACTAGGCCAAAATAGGCCACTTCTCTAAAGAACCTCTAAGAAATTCAAACACCAAATACCAAAACTCCACACCATTAGTTATAACATGTCACATAGGGTCCCAAAATGTAGTTTTTATCACAAAAATTTATTACCAAATTTATGTCCTACCAATTCACTAACCTACCTAAGCCTAACATATGAAGATGTTAGGTTAGGGCTTGGACCAAAACACCCCAAACTCCATTCCCTACTCTAAACAACAACAAAAAAACTAAAATAAAAATAAGTCTATCCATTCCATCGAGTTTGGCCAAGATTCAATGGTGGAATGGGCTGCAACGCATTATTTTGTTCATAAACCCTTAAATTGAGGGTTTCTTATATGGTTTCTAGCAGTGATTTTTTTAGTGGCTAATATTAGCCAATTGGCTAATAGTTGAAATTTGGTGATCCAAAATTGGCTAATAGTTTGAGCTACAATTTGATTTGAATCGCCACATTTTTACAAAATTTTAATATAGTCTTATTTAAATCGCCAAAAAGTTTATTTTATTAAAAAAATTAACTCAAAAATTTGCCACAATATTCGATGCATGATTAGATTAGATTTGCCTAAATTTTATAAATTATAGTAGAAATATATATTAATTCACCAACAGTATATCATAATTATTAGTTGCTTTAATACCATATTTTTAATCTTTAGTTTCCACCATTGATTTATAATACAATATAAGGGCCCTTGTTGTATTCCATAAGGTAAAATGAACCCATGATCTGCAATGCTCATGGGCCCCACAATTTCAAGTCTCATGAGCATTACAGATTGTGGATAAATTTTACATTACAGAGTATAATGAGGGTCATTAGATCAATTATATAAAATAAATTTTGAGCCCCATGAGAATTATAGATCATGTGTACATTTTACCTTGTAGAATACAACAAGAGCCATTATATTATTTTTTAAATAATGGTGAAAAGTAAATATTATAGTCTACAACTTTAACCCATTGATAATTTCCACCCTCGAGCCCCTACTTTTCCATAAGAATTAGTTTTAGATTGGATAGATTCTCCATCATAATTAATGCATTTTCCTATTATTTCTCAAGATTCGCCAAAAATTTCTACAAAATTTTAGTGATGTAAAAAAAATCACCAAAAAAATTAATATTTTTTTTAAAAAAGGAAAGATTCGCCAATAGAAATTAATATTTTTTCCTAAAAAAATGAAAGATTCGCCATGATTTTATATCTTTTTTTGAGGGGGGTTTTCTTAAAGTTATCACTCACTTCTAGAAAAGTTCTTCAAAATTATTTATTACTCAATGAAAGTAAATGAAACCAAGTTTAAAACAAATTAAATTCCATCCTTCAAAATTTTACATATGTTTTAGATCATAAATTTGTTGTACGGGGTCATACAGATCTCAAAACTATAGAAAACCATAAAATTTCAACAAAAAACAAAGTTTATTCAATTGATTATCCACAAAAATCACATAAAAAGTGTTGCATTGAATTTTTTGAGTCCTTTTAAACACATACCAACTGAAACTCAATGGTCTCCAACCAAATTCCAAAAGGTGACTATTCAACTTCCTTACAAAAGCAAAATTTGGAAAGTTGCAAAGCAACTTTTTGCAACATTCTAGCAACATTTACAAAACACACTTAAATTACCCTATATGACCTAAATACATAAAAATGGTCTCAATTAGACCTTATTACATGCAAACATGTGATCAAACACAAAAAACCAAACATAGACATCAAAAGCCCAAAATTGCCATGGTGCCCCTACACCACTCTAACAGGAAGAAGGTCAATGACACATAAGGAGGCATGGGAGTAGCTTAAAAAAAAAAAATAGATCCCCCCATCCTTTAAAAATCAACTTTGGTAGATGAAGAAGTCACTATAGCACTAATGGCATCATCGCCAAAAAATATGCCAATTATGTTCTTTATCCTTCTTTATCCTATCACATATCACATTTTGTTTTTTGGATCAAGAGTTGAATTTATGATGTTAAATGTAACCAAGTGATGAGCTGAGAGACTACCATGTCTAACAATATGGAACCCTCAGTACATATTAACCTCCTATGCATTCACCCATATTAAGGAGAATTTACCATGTGTTTTATCCTTCTAAAGTATGAATGACCATGATTATATTTGCAATACTACTTTGCGAGAAAGTGGCCAATTGTACTTAAATACATATACTTTACTCTTCAATATGCAGCTCCATACTTAATGAAATATTTAAGCCTTTTATTTTTCATTCATCTGATGGTTGAGACTTTACCACTTGGTATGATCCTGTACCCTCATGGTCAACCAAGGTCCTCAAGGATATGGCCCGCGAGATAGCGAGGAATGGTGGTAAGGCTTAAATCTCACCTCCTATCAAATTTAAAACACAATAGTTGATCCTTCAACATCCAACAACAAAAATTGAGCCACATACATGGTGTGCTATCATAACATCACCAGATGTTGCTTTCTCGTGCCCTCATGCACCAAATATGGGTTTACCCAAAAGGCTCAGTAGGAGAGCAGGGAACCTTAGGGCATGCCACATGTCACACTCAATGGGTGATGGAGGTTGAGAAGATGGAATATTGCATAACACTAAGTGATAAGAGGAAAGGGGGAAGTGTGAAGGTTAAATTCCGATGGCAAGTGAGACATTAGAGATCAGAGGTTGGGAGGAGGGTTTACCTCCTAACGACAGTCAAAAAACTGGTAAAGGGGAAGAGACAACCCCAACACTTGAAAGTAGGTGGTCAGGGTTTCGTGAGAATTCTTACCAATTACCATAAAGTGGTAAAGCATAAGAAAAAGGAGAAAACTTTGAAAGACTACACATAGAATAATATTTGGGGGTCAGGCATAAGAATAATGCCTTGCCTCTTACCATAAATATGGTAAGAGGTAAAGTGGAAACCTGATGCTTGATCCCTGAAAGATCAACACTTAGTCAATTTTCATTTTGCAAAAGAGGGGATCGAGGGTTGAGGTTTGGAAAGGAGGCTTACCTCTTACACATTTAAAGGTAAGAGGTAAAGAGGATTGGGTATGTGTAGGATCATGATGGGCCAAAAAGTGATGATATGTAAGTGATATGATGGCCCATGTGGTTGACGACTTTTTTTACCCAAAATAGATGAAATGAAAAGGGTTGTCAAAGGATATTCTCAACTTTCCACCAATATAAATTATGCTTTACTTTGAATTTAATAAATAATTATTATTCATTTCTATTTGAATTACGACTAAAGTCTTGATTGATAGGCTGATTGAAAAGCATCTATAACTTTCAAATGGTATCACATTTTTTGAATCCAAAACATGTGTCACATTCTATGCTTAAAATCTATAAGATTAAAAAAATAATGAATTTCATGAATTTTTGTCCAAGTTAAGGTGGTCAGACATAAGAGATTTTATATTTTATAGAAGTTGTAATAAAAAATTCACAATTAATTATTTACTTGAAATTTTTTTTTTAAAAAAATTCATCACATCAGGACATGAGTCCTCTACTTATATCTAAAATATTGTAAAAAAATGTTATCATTTTATTGTGGTTAGGGTGGTCAGACAAACACCCACTGCTTATTTTTTCCCTGAAATATAAGTACTACTACATTGAAATTTCAAATTTTCACCAAATAATTTTTTTTTTTTAAAAACCTAGTAGTTTAGAAACTACATTCAATTTTCTACAAATTCTATTCTTCAATTTTTTACAACAAGTTTCCTAACTCTAATTTTTTGAATTTTCATCACCACTTAAGGGCCTGTTTTTTCCATGATGATCCTACACATACTCGATTTTTTATCACTGCTATCTGAAAATTAGACACAATTATATTTTGAAGAACTCATTGGGGGTTGAGGTTCAAAAAGGAAGCTTACCTCTTATCATAAGGTAAGAGGTAAAGGGAAAGGACAAAACTCAATCTCCAACAAATAAAGACTTAGTCATTTTTTTAAGAGATCAAAAATGGAGAGAAAGGAGGAAGAAGAAAGGGATCGAGGGTGAAGAGGAGGGATGTAGGGAAGAAGGCAAGCGAAATCCTAATACATCAAAAAATTCACACTTAGTCAAATCTAGTGTTTTTCCAAGGGATAATTATGTAAGGTGACCCATGTTGTATCTCTTTGATCAGTTACTAGTGATAGGTCATCAAAGGGTGGCATGAATTTCAACATGACCTAATAGAGAGTTGACATCCTACATGCAAGGTGCAAAGGAATAGATTATGACACTTGTCACATAGGCACTCATTCGGGAAGAATTAAACATTAAAAACTCTAAAAGGTGCAATATTGTGACATGTGGTAGTCTAATTTAGAAGTAATATTTGGTGGGACCCACTTGTGAGAATCTTTCTCTCTTCAAAGAACGAAAGCAGGGGAAGGCGGCGCTTGTTACCTTGGTGCTTATTTGAGCATTGAGCATTGTGAAAACCTCAAGGAGGAGTTTTGTGATGCCATGTGGCATGTGTTTGACTTGTTGAATGAAGATCAAAAGGGAATGTTGCTAAATGAAGATTGAGTTCTAATTTGGTAGTTGACTTGATTTTCCCTATGGAATGCCTAGCATGTTAGGTTCCTTGATTTTTGGAGTTTCAAGCCTTACATGTACTTGCATTTTGTTGCATGTGGTTTCATCCAGTGTGGTGATTGCTAATTGGGTCACTAGGGACTCATGCAGGTTGGTTTTAGTTTGCATTTATACGAATACTGTGAGATTGAAACATGTCAATGTTTGACATCCATGTATGAGAAGGACATATATTCATGTCTTAGTGAATTTTTTTGTAATGTGTGATTATATTATTTGTATACCATTATGTTGCTAGAAATTTAATCTAGAATATTATATCATAGTTAATCAACACTTGCAAGAGAATAGACTTTGAGAGTTGTATTGTAATAGCTTTTTACTATAATATAATTGATGTTTTCTTTGGTGTGTGGGTTTTTTCCCTAAACGGTTTTCCCACATTAATTATGAGCACCAACTCAATAAGTGGAAAAATAGTCCTACTAGATTACAAAGATTAATCTTGTAGAACTTCAATTCTAATTACACATCTTACACAAGATCTAAACTTGCTTCAGACACTCTTATACACTCCTTATGATCTTTTGATGATGGTGCACAATGATTGAGATGCAACTCACATTTAATAACACTAGATCACATAATTTATCTCATACTCACATACACTTATATATTGACTTACTAAATTATCTTGCATATTCATGTGAAGTGTGATGATGATTATATACAACATACTACAATAACCTAAATTTGTGTTGACCAGGGATTGGTAATTAACTAAGATGACATAAGGTGGACCTAAATTCAAATTATGTATGAAATGTGTAATATGTCGGTCCTAAATCAATTTTTTTGTTGATAAAAGAAAATGATGTCATCACTTCCACATAAACCTTAACTTGGACCTATTTTATCATCCTACGTTATCTCTAGGCATCACACTCTACTAGTCATTAACACATAGTTTTGGAACATTCTTTGGTTAAATTACAAGAAAAATGACCCTTCTATCACTTCAAACTTTTTACATGTTGAAAATAACTTCTAGAAAAATTGGAATATGATAGGACATATGTAGATATACTCTCCATTTAAATTGTAGAGACAAATTTTCCTTCAAGAAAAAGTACTAAACATAAATGTACTACAAGAGAAATCTCTCTGTCTTGAGTAACTGACCTCAAGCATTCTAGATCAGAATTTTGAATCACCTCTATCATCATGAATAGATGTATGTATGATCTTGTAAGCATACTATAAGTTGTAAAGAGTCATATTCATTTTACTCAAAATGCAATTGGGTATGTGCAGGATCCTGATGGGCCAAAAAGTGGTGATATGTAAGCCATATGATGGTCCATGTGGCTGACGACTTTTTTTTACCCAAAATTGATGAAACAAAAAGGGTTTTTAGAGAAGATTCTCATATTTCCACCAATAAAAAATATTCTTTAATTTGAATTTAATAAATAATTATTATTCTTTTTTTATTAGAATTACAAATAAAGTCCTGATTGATAGGCTGATTGAAAAACATCTATAACTTTTAAATGGTATCACATTTTTTGAATACAAAACATGCATCACATTTTATGCTTTAGATAATATAGGATTAAAAAATAAAAAATTGAATTTCATGAATTTTTGACCAAGTTAAGGTGGTTAGACAGCCAAGCTTTTATATTTTTTAAAATTCGTAATAAAAAATTCATAACTAATTATTTACTCAGAAAAAAATTATAAAAAAATATGCATCACATTGGGACATGAGTCCTCTACTTATATCTAAAATATTATAAAAAATAATTATCATTTTATTGTGGTTAGGGTGGTCAGACAGACACCTACTTCTTATTTTTACCCTAAAATTTAAATACTACTACATTGAAATTTCAAAATTTTTCCAAATAGATTTTAAAAAATAAAATAAAGGTCTAGTAGTTTAGAAACTACATTCAATTTTCTACAGATTCTATTTTTAAATTTTTTTGAAATAATATAGATAACTTATTCAAACTTTTACGTCGAGTTGTCTAACTCTGATTTTTTTGTCTTTTTATTGCCACTTAAGGGCCTGTTTTTTCCATGATGATCTTGCACATACCCAATTATAATGATAATTCAAGTACTACTACATTCACTATTTGGCTAGAAATGAACCTTCTTATGCCTTACACCTTTGACATCAATGACAACCTTTGTTCAACATTTTTTCTCATAATTTGGGATTTTCATAACAAAGATATAGTTGTAGTTTAGGAGGTTCGTCATAAATTTTGAGTCTACACCTTTTCATATTTCACTCCTATTTATTTAGTAGATGTTCAAATTAAAACATATAGTGAGGAAAATTTTGAGGATATTTACTATGGTCACTCATATCTTGGTATTGTTTCATCCATTAAGGATCTAGTGACATGTGTCTATATTCCATCTCCTTCTTCTATTTTTTCTTTTGATGATGCTTGTATTTCCATAGTTTTTTCTCCTTGTGATTTAGTGCAGTAGGCCATGAATTTAATTCCATAGATGGCTACTTGGGATGAGTTATTTAACAATATTTATAATTTTTTTGTGAGTCCCACATTTCATATTTTTGAGACACCATTAATTGCATTCATCTTCTCTTTGATGAAGATGATCCTTCTTCAAATTTTGTGCGAGAACACTCTGTCCCTCTTGTTCATTCTCTACATGACCATTCTTCATAGTTTGACATGAGTGTGGATTATTTTGGAAACCATTTGGAGGGGGCTTATTTTTATTCAAAGTAGATTTATTTGTCTTTGGATTGTGTTTCATTTCTAGGAGATTTTGAATTATCTTCTTCTAAAGTATGGTCTAGAATGTTTATTTGGAGTGTGAAAGATTTCATCATCAACATGGAGGAACTTTAACATTATTGAAATACATCACACATCATCTTTATTCCCTCATATTCCTTTTAGGAATGGAAAGGAAATCTACATATCATCTTGGTTTTTTTTTCTTCCTAAGGGGAGGAACATTGTTTGGTGACACTGGATCATCTTCAACATTCAATGTCGAGAATATATCATCATTGTAGGAGACTAAACATTGAGGGGGGATACGTGGTCTCTCTTCTTCTCTCTTATGTGGGGGTCTTTTTCCTCACATGGGGTTTTATCATTCTCATTGTTGACTAAGAGAAATATTGTTTTCATCTCTCTTTTGAGGAGGATTTTTGTCCCGCTAGGTTTTCTCCTTTTCTTTTTCAGTGAGAGATTGCATTTATACATGGGTACTTAGAATTTCCTTGTATTTGGGACCCATTTTTGCATCATTTTCATAATAATGTACTCCCCAAGTTTCACTTAAGGGGGGTGTTGGTGTTAATAGATTTTTTACCTTTTAACTAGTTCATTAGTGGGTCATATTTACATGTTAATTTTACTTAGGTCCTAGGAGGGAATATTTCTAGAAGGTTTTAGTTTTCATTAGATCTTATTTTATATTTTTAATTTAATATTTGTGTTCTAATCCATTTAATATTAGTTTTCTCATAACATAGGATTAAGACACTTGTCATGATCCAGTCTTACCCCATGTCTCACCTTGGCTATATAGCTATGTGGTCTCATGTGTAAATCAAAAACATTGATCAATAATATGATCTTAATCTATAATTTTCATCCTATGATAGAATATAATTATTCTCTCATAACTCATCTCTCTTGTGCTTTCATGAAGTTTCTAGATCTTGGGTGGCTATAATATTTAGCCAAATCTTGCATGGTGCAGAGTGTTTTATACCAACTCTTACACTATTTATCCTATACAATATCCTTTTGGGTATATTTTTTCATATGTTATGTTTTACTTTTCTATTCTTTAGCTTGCATACGCACATAGTAGCATACAACCACTAATGTGGGGGTTAAATGTAGCAGCGTACTGGTGCTCCCTAAAGGTGAAAGAACAATTTCATGCTTTATATGGGGCTCTCTTTAGCATACATTCTCTTAATGAATTTTAGGAAAAAATATTGGCCTTCATTTTTCCCTTCAACTCAAGAGAATTTATTAACACTACCTCAAAAGAATCTTCTACATCACATTTCATTATTTTTACCCTATCAAATTACTTTTTAGATAGGCCCTAATTAAGTAAACCCTAAATTTAAGGATCACACTTTAATGTGTGAGAAATAGTTGGTTAGGGGTAAGGGAACCCTAGACTAATTCACTTTCTTGAATTTTTTTATCCTTAATTGAGGTTGTTCTTTAATTTTTGATGTGAATTCAATTTCAAGATTTGGTAGTAAATTAATCCTAAAATTTTAAAATTAAATGATTTGTCCCATAATTTAATTTATTCATATGTTCCACTATATAAACATAAATTATTATTTCAAAAAGAATGAAATCACAATTGCAACAAATCTCTACAACAAATCTCTACTGAAAATTACATCCTATTTTATAGAACTACTAGTAATTTTCAGGTTTGATCAAGTTTACCACAATGATTGGAGTTTGAAATCAATGGAATGATAGGTTGAAATCTAGGGTTTCTGTATAGCTTTGGATTATTTAAAACACTTAATGAATTGATTTTCAATGTGTTTTCATCTTCAAACTTTGATCTCCTTGCTACCCTAAGTAAGGTATTTGATTTTTTTAGTTTTTCATTAACGATTTGATTTCCTCTAGGATTTGTATTGATTGTGTCATTTAAGAATCCTTGTCTGTCACACTTGAGTAGGGTTTTATTGTTTATTCTACATTTTATAGCTCATTATAGACTTAGATTCACTTAAGGTTCAAAGTACACACTTTATCAACAAAAAAATTACCTATCCATGGAGGTAGAAATACCAAAATACGGGTTTAAATTAGGAAAAATAATATATAGCCACTCCTTTCCCTCTCTTTTTCATGATTTGTAGGTTTAGATCTAGAAATAATAGGTTCCAAGGTAGGAAAAAATAGAGCAGGCTTGTAGATTGCTAACTAGGATTTTGCAGATCAAGAATCTCCTTTCCTAGGTAATGGAATCCTTTCGCTTGACCAATCAAATCAGATAAAATTTTTATGATGGTGTATAAATATATTCCCTTCTTAGACGTCAATATTCTATCAAATTTTTAGTTTTATCTATGCAAATAATTTGTGTTTTTAAAATAAAATATTGATCTGGGTGAATCATCTAGGATTTTTTTACACTATAAATAGATAATAATTTAATTATATAATATATCATTTATTAAGTACACTTTCTCTCACTCCAAATTATTTATAATATCTTTAGAAAAAATTACTCTATCGCAACTAAAAAGTAAGCTACACACAACTAAATTACTATGATATTTAATCATTCATACCATGCAAATGAAACTTTTAAGATTCAACTTGCATTCAAATCTTGAGATCACAATTTTTCTTATCTCTTTAAGCATGGTTATTTATTAATTAACTATTTTATCTTCTCAATCCATTCTTTTCTTTTATAGTAGATTCATTTTTTTTTTTTAAATTATCCTTCATTAGATGCTATCTTGTTCAAAAAAATCATGCAATTTTACACAAATTAATAATTTCTTATTATCATGCATACCTTCTCATATGTGACACTGTAAATGTACTCATATATCATTCATGACCACTCAAATGTAACCTAAAGAGTCAGCGAGTAAATAATCTCATATTGTTAATCATGTGAGCTACACAATATGCTCATCTCGTCATCTATGCCTACTTATATGTGACTTGAACAATATGTTCCATCACAAAGTAACTAATAATTGCAAATTATTTAATTCTCTCTAGCAAAATATTCATCCAAAATCCCTTTTACTCATGAGGTGACTCAATAAATGGAAACAAATAATTATTCTTTATTTATTCTCTCAGCATAACCTAGGATCTATGTAGCACCTTTTTGACACATGCCCCTCTATTTTACAAGATATCCTAATTATGCTCATCTAATAATACACACTTTCTCATAATTGAACATATATTAATAGTTCCATGATACGTACTATTCATAACTAGTCCATATTTCCTCTATATCTCACTACCAACGAGATTCCATACAAGGAATCTCATACAAATTATAGTAATTACTAGAAATTAGATTACACACAATTGTATGTGTAACCTTAAACAAATTACAATCACACAACTTATTTACAAATAAATCATATCAAAACATTGAATTGGATTATAGTATGAATTGTGAACTTAGCATATACAATAGTTCACATGATTTCCGACTCATAACAAACTCGTGAGAAAATCATAATCATGAAATATATTTGTCAAAAAACTATTTTTTAAAATCAGAAATAATAAAATAACATGAATTTAATGTCATTATATCATGCACTCACATCATAGATTATTACCTTCCATAAGTAATAAATCATACAAATGAATTTCATTAATTTCATTCTAGATCACTTAATTCTATTCATCGATCATATTTATCCTTACTTGATTCCCACACTAATTCATCTAGGAAATAACAAGATGATTATATTTCCTCTTACTTAGTTCATATACTGAACTGTCTAAGAAACAACATGATTCTAACTCATCTATATATCTCAACAACTCTAAGTGTGTCAAACACTCAAATAGATTCAACTTGAACTTAGTAGACTCTAGGTTCACTAGTGTTGAAACTAGAACTTTGATATCACATGTAATATCTACCAAATAATCACTAAAAACTATGATAATTAATGAGTAAAGTATAATTAGAGTCACAAGAGTCAAAATTTGACTATTTTTTTATTTTTCTAATACATTAAATGATTCTGCAACCATTACCATTAATATAGATTATCCATTCATAATACTTGGTATAACTATAAAAATCAAATCATTATTTATTACAAATGTAGGTACACACACCTTGAAACCAAATTGGAAACATACACAACAATCTAACTAGCACTTGCACCCCAATAAGGTGAAATACTTACGTCGATAGGTTGAGTTCACATTATTTACGACCATAAAAAGAAGTGGAAGACATGAAAAAAATAGTGATCTATCTGACCTATCCCTCTCTACCTCTCCCGCCCTCCCTCCCCCCTTCTCTCTCCCTCTTGCTCTCTCCTTCCCTCTCTATTTCTCTCTATATCACATATCCCTTTCTACCAGTCCCTCCCTCCATCCCACCTCTCTCTCTCTCTCTCTCTCTCTCTCTCTCTCTCTCTACTTCTTTACCCTCCTCTCCAATTCATTCCAAAAACAACACTTCCTATAAAATTTTAGTTTTTCATTTTTCTATTTGTTTATTGTTTGGATTTTATAACATAGATCAAATTTTAATTTTATTATATTATTTATTTTATTTAAAGAATTTTTTTATTATATAATTTTATTTTTATTTTCTTTGGATTTTATGACACGGAACAATTTTTATTTTTATTAAAAAATTATTATATTATTTTATTTAAATAATATTTTTTATTTTATTTCATTTATTATATAAATCAATTTTATTTTTATTTATTACATAAATTATTATATAAATAAATTATTTTATTAATAAATTATAATATAAATTATTTTATTTTATTTTATTTATTGTTTAAATTACTATTTTATTTATTTATTACATAAATTATTATTTATTTTATTTATTATATAAACTATTTATATTTATTTTGTGATGTCGAGGATAATGAGATATTCAACGACCCATCAATTACGCTCCATATAAATCCAAATTCGGTTAAATTAAAGGTGAAATACAAATATAAAGACAGTGGTGCATCATTATAAAAATAGATAATAAAGGGAAACAGTACACACACAAATTTTGGGACATGTGATGGCATCTTAATTTGTTCTTTTCCATCATATCATGATTTAAGCAACACTTGGAATGTTTTCCTACGTGGCATCATAATTGACGGCGAAAATTTTTCTAACACTTGATGCTTTTTTTCGGTCAAATTTACCTCTTCTCGCCGGCATCAAACTAGAGGAGATCTTGGTGGGGTTCCCCCACGTATAATAGCCTATCGGCTAATTATAGTAGCCATAAATTTTGATAAAAATTCAAAGCTAAAGTATTGTAAATAAAAAATATAATCAATTAAGCAAGATTCATCTACTTGAATCTCAATGAGTAAGACACAATATAAAAAATATACCATCATTTACATTACAAAACTTATATCATTTCTTTCGTTGTAACTTGAAGCGAAAGAGAGAGCATCATCAAATTTATATCTACCCTACCATGAAGCATGAAGATTCCCTATGCTACTCCACTTGGGGAGCCCAATCCATCACAAAAACTCTAGCACCATGTGGCAAATAAGCATGATGGAATCTAATGTACTGAGTGAATTATTGACAAGCTAGCATACCTATATGATCATGCAACATATCCCTTGATCACACATAGGAGAATATAATGTAATTTGATGGAAAAATAGTGCACTTCAAAATGTAGTAAATGGAAATCGATGTTTATAGCATATAATGTTCCATTCATCTCACTACACTATCTTGATGTTCTACAGGAAGGGTGAAACAATAACAAGAAGAGAAATCCCATACAGACATTAGTTCAAATAACATATTCCCATGGAGATAATGTTTATCAAACAATCCAATGAGGAAAAAATTCGATAATCCCATCATACCTCTCTTAATCCACTCAACACTAATTTCTATAAGAATAGGGGGTATTACTTCCTCATTTGCTAATTCCCCAAAACTAAATTCCTTTCTAGAATTAATAAAAGTGATAATATGGTTTTATAAATTCACTTAATTACATTATTATGTATTGAATATTTAATGATAGTACCCATTGAAATCATATATTTCCTATCATATAATAACTTATCAATTTCCATTTATTATGGTTGTTTTCATTTATTATGATTGTTTAATTTTTACTATTTTCATCATTGGTTCATCTTTGTTTAATGAAACTACATGATTGTTTCATTCTAGCAGCTTGATAACACTAATCTAGCATTTATTGCATTCAAACCTATCTTAAGTTGAGCTATAGTTCATGTAAAAAAATTAAATATTTGCAATTTCTAGTTTGCATTCAAATGTAAGAGATAACATATTATTTACTCCTCGTTATTAGGTGTAGATTTATTAGTTATTCAAAATTTTGAATATTTTTTTGATCAATAGAATTCCTTCACAAGATACTAAGTACTTCATGGTTGGTAGGCCCAAAATAGTTATATAAGAAGAAAATAATAGATAGATTTATAGTTGTAAGAAGTAGAAATGAAAACAAATGCATACTTCATCCTCTCAAGAGGCACATTACATAAGGTTGCTATCTTCTCCTTATTATCAATTGTATTTGAGGATTGAACAATAGAGCCTAAGAAAACATTTTTTTTATCATTGGTTCTTCCTATCATCGACTTGTGTAGTACTAAAATATTTTCCTTCCTTTTCTCTATAGCAAGCAATATCTGCATTATTTTCCCTTTCCAATTATTCTTTGAAGGCACCTTAATTGTAGAGTATGATCAATTGAAAAAAAGAATTCCCCTTTATTGAAAATTATTTAGAAAATTTTAAGCAACTGCAACTACTAGGCATAATCCAACTTTCATAGGCTTTGCATTCTTCTTGCTAGGTAGTTCATGGAAGCATCCACAAGACATTTGGAGGAGGAGATAATTTGAGTTTACCCTTTGAATTTTATTTCTTTTAAGATAATTTTTCTTTCGAATATTAACAAATCATTATTTAGTGATAATGTTATTCTATTTCTTAATTATACTAATATTAATATTATAATTTTATTTATTTAATATCATTTTTATTTTCTTGTTATAATAATGAAATTAGAGGAAAATGAAAATGTTATTTGCATTCCCATTTCAATTTTCTTTTAGTTTGGGTTTATTTAATGGAATGTTGGAATACCATTACATATCAAACATGCATCACACTCTTCTACTAAGTTTTGCTCACAATCCAATACTAACACAAGCTCTCTAGGTTTCATTCTCAGATAACTAAATACAAGTAACATATACACTAATCTTATGTAACTTCATTGCATGAATCTAAGTGTGTATGTGATTCCATCATGACTAGTTACCATCATTGGCTAAAACCTTCTCCTCATTGATACTCTCTCTGACCCAAGAGAGTGTCACTGGTTTCTATTAGAATTACACTTTTAGTTGTTAGTATAATAATTCTTATTTTTGCTTCAACAATGCTTAACATAATCAAATTATCTTTCCTAATTGATTATAATAAGTACAATAATTGGGTGATTAATTCGAGCTAACTAAATGAAATGTGACATGATTGAATTAAGTGAAAGTGGATCAATCATGTGATTTTTTTCTCTATTTTGGCTATACATTTCACTTTTTAAGATTCACTCTCCATGCTATGACAATATGTGATTGATAGAGTGGAGGAAAATATCAGTTATTGGATTACCAAACCTCATTCCCTATTGGTAAGGTCCATAATTTTTTATAATTTGTTAGCTTCCACACATTTCTATTACTCTTCTTGCTAGGTTCCTTCCAAATCTTCTTAGTGTCACATTAAAAAAACCACTCAAATTTCTTATCTAGGTTAATAGTTAACAATATCATGGTTTTCACCTTGTGGCTTAGGATTTTTATTGTCTACATCATGAATTTGAAGGTTTAGGCTTGCTCTCAATTTGTAGATAAGGCATTTCCCTATGTCCTAAATGGATCATCCAAACTTAAAAAGGAAAAGAAGCTTAGAATATTTGGGTTAGGCATTGTATCAATTTTGATGTGTTAGATGGTTTTCCATCCTAGAAGGGCCTTGAAATTGGTACCCTTATCACCCTGTAGGATACTGTAAATATTCATGGAACCTTTATCATTACGAGTATTTAAAAACATAAGAGGCTACCAAATCTTGGCTTTGTTTGGCAGGAAATAACTTTTGTAATGGTCTCTTTGTCAACCAACAATCTATCTAATGGTCTCTAACTCTCTGATCTCAAGACAAACAAGTAGAAAAAGTGTCTTGGATACTTTCCTTGAATTTCTTTAAGCAAGGCATTTATGTGCTACCTAATTTTATCTAAAATGCCACCAAGAACTTCCATTCTCGATCTAAATTAAAATCAACATTTTTAATAAAATAAAAGGATAGGAATCCTTTTATTTTATTATTAATGCTATACCTCTACAAATTCTTCATGAAATCGGGTTGATGTCTCTTAATACTTGCTAGAATGATTTAAAATGGTACCTAGATATGCCCTTTCACAACTAGAGGCCTCATAAAGACCACTTGTGGTTGATCCCCTAACTTCCCATGGTGGACCAACTAAATATCTAATAGTAGCTTCAGTCCTTTGTTAGGAAGTGACACTATAGGTCCTAGTGCATTTTTAAAGTATTTTTTACATTGAAATTGACCCATGCATGCTTGGTGCATTTTGTATTAGGGCCTCCCATTCAGTTGGCATTTAACTCAGATGTGTATTCTTGATTCCTATTGTCTATTCTATGGTAATATTGTGTGAGGCCCACCCCTATGTTACATCTAGTACTTGGGTTATTTTGAGTTTGGTTATTGTCTATATTTTTTGATAACATTGATGACATGATATTTAAATGCTTAAGTTCATATAATGATTTGATTATGCTACGTGATTAGTAATATGATTATTATGATTGATTTAATTTTATGCTAGTTATTGAGTTTGTTTAATTTGAATCTAGAAACTTAATGATGAATGAATGAAACAAGTGATGTGAACCAATCATGTTGCAATTGGATGAGTATGAAAATTATTGTTAGTAAAAATGGGATAAGAGAGGTGGCTAATGATTTTTTAATTATGTTATTGGATCTTTATGCTATGTAAATTATGAATCTTGTTTGAATGCAATGGTTTGATTTTTATATGAATACAATTTACTTGGATGGATTAACGTGTGCATTGAGTGTGTAGGTGCACTTCCCATGGCCAATGGAAATTGGAGGTGACCCTTGGGAACCCTAAGTAATTTAACTAGTGAAACCAAACTATAGTCCATTTGAAGGGACTATAGTTTCATTATGTGATGTATTTTATTTGTAATGTTTGTAAATTGGTTTTTATTGCCATGCCAATCCCTTTAGAAGGTGAGTTGTCCATCTAAGTGGATAAACTCGGATTTAAACTTTTAGGTACTTTTTGGGGATTGAAAAGTGTTGTTTTTTAAGTGTTTTTTATGGGTTTAAGGTCCCTAGGGTAGGTACCTATGGGTTAGATACCTTTTTAGTTCAAAATATTGGGTCAATATCAAGATTGGGCACTCTTTTTGAGGCTTTAAAGAGGTTTGACGAAAATAAGGTTTTGGGAAGTGGGATGGGGACTATTCTTTTTCCATCCCAACTTCTCCATGTTGCCTTGAAGGGCTCCCAAGTTCTTAGACATGTGTGATGACACATGACTGAGTTTTCCTATGAGGGTGAATGGGAGGTGACAAGTTTAAACTCCCTATTGAAAGGAACTCTAACTTGAGTTCCTATAAAAAAAAATCTCAAAACAAGGGTTAGGGGATTCTTTTTGCATTCTTGTTTTTTGTTGAATTTTGGGGGTTGAGGAGATTGAAGCAAAAGCTTGGAAGAAGTGGAATTGTGTGGATCCTCAACTCATCCTTGCCTAAGCTTGGTTTTGAGGTAGATTTACCACATTTTATGTTTCTTTATGTTTTATTTGAAAGATTATATGTGTATGTAAAAATGTGCTTGGTATTTTATCTCTTTTGTGTTGCTTGTATGTTTATTTCAAAATTCTTTTGGTGCTTGTTTTCTTGTGTTGTTGAATGTGGTTAATGTGATGGGAAATGGGTTGTATAGGGATAGGCTCACCCAAAATCTGGGTAGAGAATCCCTTGTTGGGGATGGTATGGAGTAGGAACCTCCATCGGGAACTATAATCCCTCCTTGAGAGGAGAGGGTCAAAAGGGTATGAGTACCCATATGTAAATGTAAAATGGTAGAAATGGTTTTGGTTGTATGGGTTTTGGAGAAAGAGGAGATATTATTAGAAGGTTTTCATGTGAAATGATGAGAGTATGATATTGACTTGTTCTTGTTTCTATTATTATGAGTCCCCATATGGAGTGCGTAGTCCACCCTCCATTCGCCACTTTGGATTCTTGATGGAATCCTAAAGTTATGTGAAAATCCCTTGGCTGGGTGTGAAAATAATTTTGTGTGTATCATGTGAGTGTAAATATTTTTATACTTGGTTTTGTTTGTACCTGATTCCCATAGTTTCCTCCTAGCTTGGGGGTTGTTGGTTTTCCAACCAAAGGTTGGGAGGTGAGCACCACCTTGGCCATGGAGAAAATATTTGTGCTATGTGTAGGTTGGAGAAAGTTATGAGGATCCTTCAAGTTTTGGAAAGGAGTACCTAACTTGTCATATCATTACACCTATGAGGTGAAGATAACCTCCCTAAAATGTAACTACCCCTTTTGGTAGAGGTGGGAGAAAAATTTATATGTGTGAGGTGTATACTTTGCATGATATGGTAACTCTATATCTAGAGGTCAAAAAGAGAACTCATTATATCAATTGCATTTCATTATAGCAGTATAAATATTAGATTGAAAATGAATTTCTTACATTTGATTCATTTATCTAAGGGAGTATGATACTTTTTGTTGAGAAACATAAATGTGTATTTGTAGATTTAATGCAGCTGGGTTGTAAATGTCACCTTCTTTGTTCTATGAATAAATGTATTTACATTGCAAGAAAAATAAAGGAGATTATTCTAAAATTTACAGGTTACATATTTTAGAATATTAATGAACATTATTCTAAAAAAAATTCTACAACAAATTGGACAATGAAACAGTAACTAATAACAAATGTAATTGTAGTTTTCGGTAATGTAAAACGTGAATGATTAGAAGAATAGAAGTTAGGTAAAAGATAGATAAATTAGATTTTATATCAGGTTTAATAAATTAGATACAACACATATAAGTATTATTCCTTGATTTCACTTATGACTTTTATTCCATTTTTAAATAAGGAACATACATACAGTAGTTACGGGAATTTATTTTAGAGTAAAAATAAGTAAGTTAATAAAATACAAATTTTTTAAAGACAACAAAAGGTTTTACTTCTAGAAATATTGATCTCCTATATTTTGTTAACATGGAACTATTTGGATTTATTTCATGTGAGATGCAGATTTAATAGGATTAGAGTTCTTTAGAAGTTACAATCTTATAATATATATATATATATATATATATATATATATTCATTACACAGTTGAAAAGAATGTGTACAAATAGTTGATAATCCTAATCTGTATACAAGAGAAAAGTTTCCCTTGCTAAAACCTTCTAAACCCAAAAGAAGAAAATACAAAAATATGAATTTGGTTATAATTCAACTGCTTCCCCTCTAAAATTTTGCTTATTCAGGCTCTGTAAATTAGTAAAAATGTGTGACACACCTCTCTGTGATATATGGGTGTATCCTTTCTCTTTCATTGTGGTTCCTCTTGGTAGGAGTGTGTCCTTTGAGAGGCACACACATCTGTAAGCCCAGTAAAAGAGACAAAATAAAATGAAATAAAAATACCTCAACACTAGCATGATATTTAGAGGGCCTGCACTTTGAACCGCTATTTTATTACCACCTATTCCCCCTTAACTTGGTTCTTGTTTCAATCACTCCTTTTTGAATATTCTCAAGGGGAATATTTAGGATATTGGAAGTAAGGTACTGAGCAGTGAGATAAACACCCCTTTGTCAAATCTTATCTATCCTAGCCATCAACATTTCTCATTCACTCAGTAAAAGAAGTGCATAAATAAAATATGAAAGGAATTTCCATAAACGCAGAGGGAAGTTCCCTACAAAAAATAGCTAGGGCCCCAACTTCTATGATATTCTCTAAAGATCTGCTTTCATAGAGCTCTGGCGCATGCCTACACCAACTCTCTGCCCTTCATGTCATGTTTGGTTTTCTTATAAAAATAAAATCTTTCCTCTTTCTCAACGTTATTTGAGAAGGCAGTGCAGAAGAGCCTATTGAGTTGAGAAACATCAAGGAAGAGATGCACATAAATATATCTCGGCTAATCCACCAGCTTCCCGTGACCAGATTGCCAGTGGTAGAAATGATCATAGAGCTTCTCATAGATTCTCATAGGTGGGAGTATCGAGCGAATCCTCGAAAATTATATAGACAAAGAGTACAAATATCGATATCTTGTGCAGGACGTTATGATGATTTTAAACAGTGTTGCTATCAAAAGTTGGAATAGGTGAAGTGAAAAAGAGCCTAAAACCCACTTCTAGATTCAAGGCTCCTTAAAAATGTGTATTTTATAAATAATTAGCAATGATAGAGTATAATGAATACTCGCGCTTGGTATAGAAGGCTTCCTGACTTGGTTGGTTTTTCTCTTGCATAAAAAGGTTCACCACATTACATTCATTATCTCTCCTTCCCTGGTTTTGATCTTGCATAAAAAAGTGCACCACATTACATTCATTATCTCTCCTTCCCTGAGGGAAGTCCCATCGACCTCAGTAGCCATAGGATGATATTATTGGTTGGAATATCGAAATGTCAGCATGCTGGTCTTTGGCCCAAATTTCTTCTATAGGATATTGTTCACTAGAAAGTAGATTGCAAGATTCTTTTGTTCTCAGCCAAATCAAGGCCGGTCCTCCACGTAATAAGTAGTGGACCATGCTGCAAAGCGACTGTATTTACCTGAGATGCCACCAAATTTCTAATCTTATAGTGAACCCCTTTGTATGAGTGGGCAACAATGCTCTTTCTTTTTATATAAATAGAAGATAGAGTAACAGTATGCTATCAACACATGGATAAACCGATTGCTATTGCTTGATGGCACAATGGGGTAGGCTTAGCGCAGATTTTTAATATTAAATCCTTACTGATAGTAGTAGGCTATGCCAGTTATTCTGGACGCTACACTTAATTTATCCTTCAGAATTTAACATTAATGCTTACTATTTCCATTAACAACAACATTATCTCAGTATTAATTTTATATGAGAACACTTTTAATTCTGTATGTGTGCTACGTTTTATTATGCAATATTATTAATTTTAATAACAATTATCTTTTATTGGCAACGTGGATATGAATAATACCAAGCTTAATTTTGTAGGGTGACTACATTATAAACAATGGATATAAAGATATGTAATAAATAAGGTATTTATCTTTTTATAAATATTTATTTATTTATATGAGAATAAAAGATCAAATAAATTGATATGTACACAAGTACATAATATTTACACATAATTATACATTAATTTTAATGGCATAAAGTTAGGAATTAAAAGAAAACAAAAAAATAGATGCATGTTATTTATGTCTACGTTGGTGTAACAACATAAGACTGTGAACCTTACTATCCAATTGGGTAGGTAATTGGGGTCTACTCTGGTGGTGGGACCAATGATTTATTTTAATCGCCATCAACCTATCCACTCTTGTATTACACACTTCAATTAAAATAGTAAGTAGGTTCAAGATAAAACTTTTTAAAAAAATAAAAAAAAATTATGGAATTTTTGCCCTTCGGTCAAATTATAGGCATTACATTTTGGTATCAAAGCCTAGGTTCTAACTCTGGGAACTCTGAGCATTGTTTGGGTCTCACAATAGTAAATTTTGGTGTTGTTTGGATGAGTTTTTTATTGTATAATTGTCATATGGCTTATTAGTAGAAATTCAATTCTTGAACATAGAGCAACATTATGGGTAACTTTAAGTGAACCAATTAGGGAGGTGGGAGCCTCAGAAGTTCGAAAGCCAATATTGCAAGTTGAAGCAATGTGTGCTCATATTTAGTTGACTTTAAACCATCAAAACATCCCCTTGATAAATGTCTAATTGTGGCTTCTCATACAAACTAAGGTAACTAAAATCTAGTCGTCAAATAGGAAAAATACCATCAATTTTTCTTCTCCCCATGGGTGACTTGATTAAAATCGCCGAGAGACTATGTTTTAGAAACTTATGAAATTGATGGAACTTTTATTATCGTTTCATTATTTTGATTTTATTAATGTACTTATTTTCTTATTTTATTATTTATTCAACTGTTTGAAATTGTTAAAGTTATTTGACCTATTGGACTTCAAAATTGTCAAATTTCCTCAAAGACTATTTCAATTTGACTTATGGCTTGAATTTTGGAATTGTTTCATGATGGACATCGTTGAAATTTTAATTGTCATATTTAAAATTTCATTGATTGATTTTGATTGGAAATTTTATTCATTGTTTTTCTCTAAATTTCCTTGTTTTGAGGATTTTAGCAACATTGTTGTTATTGGTATTTGAATAAGTAATATGAGTGATTGTGATTCTTTCACACTCTTGGGGGAGAAGTACATATTTGAATAAAATAAGGAAAAGTAGAGGGTTGATTAAGAAATGGGTACATAGCTAGTAGTCACACTAAGGCCATAATGGGCAAGGGATTCCGAGACCCATTGAAGAAAATATAAAACATTCAAAGAAATTTGGGCATCATGTCATTTAAGGTTTTTCATGATATAAATATTAAAAAACTTAGATGCCACGTGTAACATTACATGAGACTAGTGTAGCTATAATAACTGAAAGAAAGGACACACAGATAATGGAAAGTAATGGTGAAGGTGCTTTGACTGGATACTCTATAGTAACCCTATGATTCAATATCAAATAGAAGTTTCCCTATGTTTAATTAATGAATAAGGTCAACATAAAATTTTCACCTTGTATAGATACTTCTACCTACTTAATTAAACCCTAGGTAATAAGGTTAAGGTGTCTTATCTCATTTATGTGAATTATGAAGGATGGTGTTCATGACCACCACTCGATACACAAGGGTTTCTAATTTCATTTGTGATCCCCTAAAAATGCATATATCTTAACCAATAAACCTACTCATTTAAATTAGTACCATAATTAGTGTACTCGATATTTCAACATATGGGTAATAATATTTTCATGAGAGTCTTGATGATATCAATTTTTTTATATATGATATATTTCTATCATGTTTAGTGGTAAGTATGTAAAATATGTATGATGTTTAAACCCTTAAATAGTGGCTTTGTAAGTCTAGTGTGAAGTCTTAACCCTTTTGACCTAGATTTTACACCTAATTTAGAAATGTCATTTCTTGGTGTCAGAGATGTGGGAAGATATTTTAACAAGACAAATATTGCAGATGTACCCATTATTAGAGTTAAGAAGAGGCCACTAATTGAAGAATTAGAAATTTCTGATACAAAAACACTAACTATGGCTATAAAGCGACTAAAACAAGAGAAGGGATAAGTGAAATCCATCTCATGGGAAAATGCCCCCTAGGTCAACACCTACCTATACAAAAGGAGAAGACATGGTTTCCTTAGATAATAGAGTATAAATGAAATAATGTCACTTTAATACAAGTTCTAACTAAATTGTGTATTTGGGACTAAAAATAATCCACGATATATGAACTCTTCATGATTTTCATGGATACATGCTACTTTGTTTCATAATAATTCACTATGTATGGATTTTTATTACTTATATATTTATCACCTCATGATGCACATGTGTGAGTGTGTGTGATTACATCTAATTCTTATAATTTATACTAATAAAGTTGAATATACAAGGGTTGTTACATACTAATAATGTATATGTAAATTAGGTTTTTTCTTTCAATAAAATAAATTATAATGCTACGTGGTAAACAAATGGAAGATCCATCAAAGCATGACATAGAGATGAACATGTTGGACGTTACTTAGATATAGACTGAAGGGAAAATGAGGTGGATCTAATGACCCAACAATGCAGAATACATTCCCTTAACACTAATACAATAGGGGAGAAGAGCATAAATAGGTTCTAATAGCTTCTAAAACTACTTTAGATGAATACAACCAGTAAAATAGATAACAAAATTAAGCATTCATAGATTGACACAAGATATACATGGGAAAACCTTTTCAGGTAAAAAACCCACCACACAAAGTCAAGACAATTGTATTATAGTAATCAAAGAAATTACATACAATGTTAAGTCTTCTTTGATCAACTCATAAAAATCTTTTAGTTCTTTTCTCACTATTACCATGTTATATTTTAACATACAGTTTGAAACTTATCTTACATTGTTGTACACAACTTACAAAGTCATGTTGGAATTAATCTCCCAACCAATTGCCAACCATCAGGTTCATGAATCAGACATCCAATCACGCAATCGATCTTCCCATGTTGATCTCCCTGCATCGAGCCACCCAGGCATTAATGCCATCACCTAAATCGGTTCCTAATCGGCAGCCTAAGTCATCCTACAATTACTACTTTTACCATTTTGGCTTTTGGCCAATCAACATGCTATCAACCTACCACACGCCCACCAACTATTCGCTAATCGCATTTGACTCCAAGTCCAACTCGGCCAAACCAGGTTTAATCTCATCCGAGCTCTCTAAGACTCTACCACTCCACTGCTGAGTTGACACTACCCATTTGAGGTAATGTGGTGAGCTCCTTCGAGATCTACCTTGACTTTCCCATACTACCAATGCACCATCCAAGTCGACCCACTGTAATGTAGTGAGCTCATTTGAGCTCACCTATCAACTCCATCAAGCTCTACCAAAGTTACCCATGCTACTTCCGAGTCCAACTGACCCATCTGTGGTGTGGCAACATGACCATCCGAGCTTTTCATCGACTTCACCGAGCTCTATCTCTCCTTCCCTGTGCTACCGCAGCCTAGTTCAACCCACCTCGCAGTTTGGTGGTATAACCACTCGAGCTTGCTCCAAGTCTGCACCGCGCTACTGCTACCCAATGAAGGCCTAACCATGGTAAGGTGGTGACCAGTTTGTGAGACCACTCACAGTACAACCGCAATACCTTGGGGGCCGACAAGGCACCTCGCGGTAAAGAGATTACCGACAGCCAGACTGATGGCAGTCTTACTGTAGCCATCATGATGAGCAAGCTCACCATTCGCGGTATTGCGGTTACCACCAGAGTCACCATTGGTAGAAAAACCATGGCCACCGTAGTCAGTTGTATAACCACCCGCGGTATGGTGGTGACCAACAAGATAGGCCGAAAGAAGCCAACTGTGGCCACCGCAACAAATGAACAAAGTACAAGCAGTAATGAGATAACTACCAAGGCCTTCACTGTGGTACCACCAAGGTAGGAGTAGACCGATGCAGTAAAGTGGTTAAGGCAAGAATAAAATAGGTGCGGTATGGCGGTAAATTGCAGAAGCAACAAGATTTTAGCCAAGTTATGAAGACAAGGGCTTCAAGGTGGAAGTTGAGACACATTTTCTCAGCAAGCTCCCACTTGGCAAACACTTCCAGCTTCCCCATGGCTTTGAAAAAGTTATTGTTTGTCATAGACCCCAAGGCCCATCAATTTTGTGCACCATCTAAAGTTTTATGTGCTCACGAGCTTTGTTAAGGCATCTGCAACATTCTTTAAGGTGTCAACCTTTTCCAAACTGACCTTCCCATCTTCAACCATGTTCGTCACTAAATGATACTACACATCAATATGCTTGGTCCTGGCATGGAATGGCGAATTATTTTCCAATCAAATGGCACTCTAACTATCATAGAAAATAGTGATCTATCCTGTATTAAAACCAATGTCTGAACACAAATGGTTTAATGAAACATCCTCCTTACAGGTGTGAGTTGCAGCCATGTATTCTGCCTCAATCATGGATAGAGAAACTATAGCTTGTCGCTTTCTCATCTAGTTGATTGCTCCACCATTAAGCATTAAAGTGTATCCACTTGTGGATCACCTGTTGTCAATGTCCCCTGCCCAATCTGAATCAACATACTTGTGAATGTTGAGAATCCTCTGTGACAACCAAACTGCCATGGTAACACAGGGTGTAGTATGAAGTTCCCTTCAAATACTTGAACACTCTCTTCACAACATCCTAATGTCGGGCGGGTGTATGGAAATGGGTAGCAATTCCGTGGACACCGTAAAAAAAAAAAAAGTTGAAAACCATAACGTGCTCGCATTATGTCTTCCATTAAACCTAGGCAAGGTCTCGGCAGCTACAACTACAAATAGATAACGTGAGTGCATTATAACGCGAGTGCATTATAATGCGCTCATGTTATCAACTGTTAAAAGAAAAAAAAAAAAACAAACACAAATCTCTCATTTGCATTTCGACTGGTTTTTTTGTTGCACCACGGCCAAAAACCCCAGAATATCGCTCTTGCATTCTAGGAGGAGAATTTCTTCACCAAGAATCCCTATTTCTTCACAATGATGGTGCCATGATGACGAGGAGCTATAAGAGGTAAGGAATCTATAGTTTTTGTTTTGAATTTGTTAGTTTTAGGTTGAATTTGATATCTATTTGTTTGAATTTTTAGGAGATGCAAATCAACCTGCAAACCCTCAAAATCCTCAACAGGAAGACCAACCAAATCCTCAAGATCAAAATCAACCACAACATCAACCTCCTCCACCAATCACTCAACCCCCTCCTAGCACTCAACAAAATTTAATGAGTGAAATTGAGAACAACAAAAAACAAATTGAGGATTTGATCAATAGGTTGAGTGATCGAAATGGTTCAACCGCAAAAAGAATGACCCTAGCAAATTCATTGAGAGATATGTTAACAAACGTAGATTCAATTAACAAACAAATTGTTGGATGGGAAGATAGGAGGCAGGCGGCTAGGGACTATTATGCAAATAAACTATCATACAAGGATGTGAAAGATTTAAAAATTACAAAAAGTGATTTGTGTTCATTATTAACCAACCCACGCACAAATCAAAATCTTACCCTTAATGCGAAGAGCTTTCCTATCCATTAGTGCCACCACCAACAGATGAAGGACCTATTTTATGATAGGTGGTACATGGTCTTTGATTACCCACCGTGCAACAATTGCGAGGTTCCGCAATATTTCCTTAGGAAACTATACAGTGAGTTCATATTGAACAAAATCCCAAATTATTTTGAAATGAGGGATTTCCAAGGGAGAGGTGGGGAGTCAGCTTAGGATAGACCTGGTGCATAGCCGGATCCTACGTGCCAAGGTAGACGAGCTCTCGCTAGGCCACCTCATGAGCACATTGTTATGCCTTTCATCGTGAATGAAAGTGTTGACGTAGAGACATTACAGGCAATCAACACTTTGTGTCATCCATCATACTAGCCCTATTCTATAGCACCATCCAGGGGAGTCTTCTAGTGGTGACCTTAAAACACATGTGTGTCAATCTTGCAGGGCTACTTGTTCACATGACCCCACCAACCCTCAGAAGACTAGTACACAGGATCCATCTGTAGCTATGGAGATGGAGAGGGCAACTGAAATTTTGCATGAGGCATATGGCATTGATAGTCAGGTAAAAGTTAGTGCATGTGTTCATTGAATTTAATTTATTAAATTTCAATTTTGAAATGCAAGATTAACTAATTTTTTTTTATGTTTTTAATAAAATTGCAGGGTCACGGTGTTGAGACTGGATACACCAGGCCCCCACCAACCTATTTTTATAGTACACCTATCGCTAGGGTATGTAACTAGTAAACAATTATAAGTTTATTGCATATTAATAGCATTTTTTTATGAATGGTAATTTAATATGCAATTTTGGATGTTGAACAGACTAATATTGGAGGTTTTGATGGAACACTTCCCAGTGGTGGTGGATTTACTCAAACCTTCACGCAGGTAATAGAATAAAGAGTTTAACTAATGAATCAAGTACTTAATAGATTTGTGTAGTTTATACATGCACATCATTGATTACATTGAATAATTTGTTGTTTTATTTTTAGTTGTTGCGAGACAATAAACCTCTGAATGTGATGAGGGCAATGGATATTGGTGTGACATCTGCTATACAATCCTCAATGGCTCTGACATAAGAGGTATGAGGAAAATTAGTAATTTTTAATTTACATTTGTTTTTATAGATGTTAGTTAGTGAAAAATCAAACCATTATTGATTCACGTAGTTTTTGTCTATTTATATAGTTTATACAGGGCTTGAGCATGCCTGATCATGGGCATGAGGATATTTCCCTCGTGGAGAGAGATCATGAGATGGATGTAAGTGATTATTTTGTCAAATATATCATTTTTTATAATGTAATTTCTATATATTCATGTATTTACTTCTTATTATAACAGTTAAAACTTTACCATGAACTAAACCCTAGGAGGAGGAGTAGGAGCACTCCACGAGTGCAAGAAAATGAGTGATAGACCTATCGCCATCCGAGTGAAAAGGAAAGGGAAAGATTTTATTTCCTGCGCATGGAGAGCAATGACTTTTGATTCCAGAGCCCTTTGTTGTATTCCTGCATGGCAGTTTTATACATATTTTTTACTGGACATATTTGGCATTGTATGCCTAGATGGCATTCTCATAAGCCTATATGGCTATTTTGTACATATATTTCATACTTATATCAACATATATTGATGTATGCCTACATGGCTATTTGGTTAATACAAATATCTTTTATCGATGCTTGTCCATATTTGCATTCTAAATTGATGGTTCAATAGATACTTTACAACTTACGTGTATACTTTGTGACTTACATGCATTTGAGTGTATACTTTTTGGATTACATGTTTTCATGCATATACTTTGTTTTAATTTGTGTATACTATGTATTCGTGTGTATACTTTTTGAGGCTTGCGTGTTTTCGAGTACTTGTACTTCCCTTATTGACATGTACATGTTTGACTTATTCACATGTATAATTATTAATTGGTTAGCCTTAGCATTGATCTATGTCATCCACAATGAATGATCGTTGAGATGGAGTAAGTACACCCTCAAGTTCAAAAGAAGTTTCACTTGCATTCTTTGTAGGCTCATTTTGGTAGTGAAACCAAAAACCTTTTGCATCATTGAAATGATTTTTTTTTTTCCTTTATAGCAGGTCTGAACCCATTATCATTATCCATTAGTTCTTCATGTATCCACTCCCCATTAATGGTTGTCTCATGACCTTCATGAAACCAAGCACTTATCTCATTTGTCATAGAAGAAATGTATGAATATTTATCTTCCTCCTTATGAACCATTCATTATCATGAGAGATGGGTTCTTGTGAACCACTATTGATGAATCATGGGTCAATGAGTTTGAATTGTAAAACTACATGATTGAATCCTGATAGCAATATCACAATATTTATATATCTAAATGTGTTATTTCCTTCAGCTAAAATTTGTGCTTATACTTATGTGATTGATGTATGTTTGTGTATGGGATCATAGTAATTTCTATTTGATGATGCTATTGTGTCTTTAAGGTTTATTTATTAAAGGGTGCATGAAAAAAGTTTTAAATCCTTACAATTCTTTGAATTTCTTAGGTTTTTCTATTTGTCGACTCTGGGCTCCGAGCCCGAGTCCAAGTGAAAAAATGGCTTGTCAAGTCTGAGGCGAGTCCTAGTCTTGTAACACTGGTGTGAACACATCGAGGAATAATGTATATGTCGATGAAGAGAGAACCCATCCTTGTTTCCAAACAAACCATGGTATAGATATGGTTGGTCGAGATAAAACATCACTCTCCTGGATAGTTCGAACCATAATCTTTCATGGCTACAAACACACCTTCATTATGTGTGTTCTTGATCCTACTGAAGAAATGGTGGAACATTTTGTAGATCAAATATTGCAACCCTAAGTCCAGAAGAAGGTTACTTGTCTTGATTTTTGCAAATGTATTTAAGATGTTCATCCTTCTTGAGTAATGTGAACTATTGATGTTATCTAGATCTTTGAAACTATTTGCAATCATGAGCAATATTGTAGAAGATAGAGCTATATCTAATCCTATAAATGACTGCTCAATGGAATCCTGATAGCAATATCACAATTTGACACATTGTAGAAAATACCTCCTACTTATCAATTAATGAGCTAAAGGGGCTCTATAATGAATGTTTCATAAGGCACAACACTTGTTGAAGGTTTTGCAAATGGGTTTGCAAGCTAAGTGGGCTTAACCTTGGGGGAAAAACTTCGTGGTTAAGCGCTTGAGCTAGAGTATACTGGAATGGGTGACCTCCTGGGAAGGCCTAGTGCCTCACCTCTATGAGCATCACTTAGATGCAATGAGTGCTAAGTGGGACATTCAATATCATTTCAAATTTGTTGCTTTAAGCAACTTACAAATTTTCAACTTAATCCTCCAACCTAAGGGATCGATGTGGTGGAACATAGCTCGGAGCGATTCCACGTGTTTCAGAGCAAAATAGGACCATTCTTAGGATAAAAATACCTATTTGGATGTGTTGGAACAGTCTGCTTGGTCACAAAAGTTGCAGAATGAAAGTTGCACCACTTTGCAACTTTGCACTGCTTGCATTTGATGCTTTTTCCATCAAGTGAAAATCCGCCACCACTGGAAAACCACTCTGAGATAGCCAAAACCGAGAGAGGTTTTCGTAGACAGGCTCAACGTGATCCTATATGATCAGATGAAAAATTTCTAAGCATCGTGGCATTTGAGTAATAGCATGCTGAAGTTTGTAGCCATTTTGCACTTTGGACCCTTAAGGGATCGATCCAGTTGAACGTAGCTCAGAGTGATTCCACATGTTTCAGTGTGAAAAAATACCATGTCTAGCGTAAAAATACCTATTCAGATGTGTTGGAGCAGTTAGTTTGGTCACACGAGTTGTAGAGCGAAAGTTGCACCACTTTGCAACTTTGCACTGCTTGAATTTGACACTTTTTCCATCAAGTGAAAATCTCCCATCACGAGAAAACCACTCCAACATAGCCAAAACCGAGAGAGTTTTTTCTAGAAGGGTCCAACACCTTTCTGTAGGATTAGACGAGAATTTTCTAAGTGTCACAGTATCCAAGTAATAGCATGCTGAAGTTTGCAACCATTTTGCACTTTGGATCCTTAAGGGATCGTTCTGGTTGAACGTAGCTCAGAGCGATTCCACATGTTTCAGTGCGAAAAAAGACCATTCCTAGCGTTAAAATACCTATTTGGACATGTTGGAGTAGTTATTTTGGTCACACAAGTTGCAGAGTGAAAGTTGCACCTTGCAACTTTGCACTACTTGAATTTGACACTTTTTCCATCAAGTGAAAATCCGCCGCCATGAGTAAACCACTCCAAGATAGCCAAAACCAAGAGAGGTTTTTCTAGAGGGACCCAATTCCTTTTTGTAGGATCAGATGAGAATTTTCTAAGTGTCACGGTATCCGAGTACTAGCATGTTGAAGTTTTCAGCCATTTTGCACTTTAGACCCTTAAGGGATCGATCTGGGGGAACATAGCTCAGAGCGATTCCATGTGTTTTGGTGCAAAAGAGGACCATGCCTACCATAAACATACCTATTCAAATGTGTTGGAGCATTTATTTTGGTCACACGAGTTGTAGGGCGAAAGTTGCACCACTTTGCAACTTTGCACAAATTGAATTTGACACTTTTTCCATCAAGTGAAAATCCGCCACCACGAGAAAACTACTCCAAGATAGCCAAAACCAAGAGAGGCTTTTGTAGAGGGGCCCAATGCATTTCTATTGGATTAGATGAGAATTTTCTAAGTGTCATGGTATCCGAGTACGAGCATGTTGAAGTTTGCAGTCATTTTGCACTTTGGACCTTTAAGGGCTCGATCCGGTGGAACATAGCTCAGAGTGATTCCACGTGTTTCAGTGTGAAAGAGGACCATGCCTAGTGTAAACATACCTATTCTGATGTGTTGGAACAATCTACTAGGTCACATGAGTTGTAGAGCAAAAGTTGCACCACTTTGAAACTTTGCACAACTTGAATTTGACACTTTTCCGATCAAGTGAAAATCCACCGCCACAAGAAAACCCCTCCAAGATAGCCAAAAGTGAGAGATTTTTTTCTAGAGGGGTCCAACCCCTTTTTGTAGGATCATATGAGAAGTTTCTAAGTGCCACGGTATCCAAGTAATAGCATGCTAAAGTTTGCAGCTATTTTGCACTTTGGACCCTTAAGGGATCGATCCGATGGAACATAGCTCGGAGTGATTCCACGTGTTTCGGTGAAAAAGAGGACCATGCCTAGTGTAAAAATACATATTTGAACGTGTTGGAACAGTCTGCTTGGTCGTACAAGTTGGAGAACGGAAGTTGCACCACTTTGCAACTTTGCACTACTTGCATTTGATGCTTTTTCCATCAAGTGAAAATCCACCGCCATGAGAAAACCACTCCAAGATAGCCAAAACCGAGAGAGTTTTTCTAGAGGGGCCCAACGCCTTTCTATAGGATAATATGATAATTTTCTAAGGGTCACGGTATCCGAGTAATAGCAAGTTGATGTTTGCAGCCATTTTGCACTTTGGACCCTTAAGGGATCAATCCGGTGGAACGTAGCTAAGAGCGATTCCACATGTTTCAGTGCAAAAAAAGACCATGCCTAGCATAAACATACCTATTCGGATGCGTTGGAGTAGTTAGTTTGGTCACACAAGTTTCAAAGCGAAAATTGCACCACTTTGCAACTTTGGACTGCTTGAATTTGACACTTTTTCCATCAAGTGAAAATCCACCGCCATGAGAAAACCACTCCAAGATAGCCCAAACCGAGAGATTATTTTCTAGAGGGGTCCAACACCTTTCTATAGGATTAGATGAGAAGTTTCTAAGTGTCACGGTATCCGCGTAATACCATGCTGAATTTTGCAACCATTTTGCACTTTGGAGCCTTAAGGGATCATTCTGGTTGAACGTAGCTCGAAGCAATTCCACATGTTTCAGTGTGAGAAAATACCATGCCTATAGTAAACATACCTATTCAGATGTGTTGGAGTAGTTAGTTTGGTCACACGAGTTGTAGAGTGAAAGTTGCACGACTTTGCAACTTTGCACTGCTTGAATTTGACACTTTTTCCATTAAGTGAAAATCCGCCACGACAAGAAAACCACTCCAAGATAGCCAAGACCGAGAGAGGTTTTTCTAGAGGGACCCAATGCCTTTTTGTAGGATTAGATGAGAAGTTTCTAAGTGTTACGGTATCTGAGTACTAGCATGTTGAAGTTTGCAGCCATTTTGCACTTTGGACCCTTAAGGGATCGATCCGGTGGAACATAGCTCAGAGCGATTCTACGTGTTTCAGTGCAAAAGCGAACCATTCCTAGCGTAAAAATACCTAGTCTGACGTGTTGGAATAGTCTACTTGGTCACACGAGTTGCAGAAAAATGTGTACAAATTGTTTACATGACCTTTATATGACCTTTCTCACATTGTTTACATTTCAAAATTCAAAGTTTGCAAATATTCCTACTAAAGGAATTCACAAAAAAAGGTGCTACTACACCAAACATGAACTCCAACCTTACAATATTTCAGTATATCTCATTATGTAATTAAATCTTATTACAATGTCTCTGGCACTTCGTTCTCTCAGATCTTTTACAATGTCACTCATACATTCAAGATTCTCTTTAAATGTCTACATCATAGGTTCTCATTATGAGGTTAACTTCAAATGAGTAACTTGAGATTCCCTCGCTAAGCTTCACATGCTCTCTTATAATGGCTTGAAATAAAAATTGAGATTTGTCAAAATCATCAAAATAAGTATGTTGCATTGCTTTTTTGGCTGAGATTCTCTTTGATGGCTCTTAAATCAGCATAATCTGCAACGAAAGATCAATCAGCCCTTAGTAGTTTACTTACAAATATGCAAATTAAAAGAGAAAAAGAAAGAGCATCCAAAATGGAAATGAAATAAAAATAGATGGAAGGCACTTACAAATATTGCCTACAGGCATCAAAATAAGGATGTTGCATTGCTTTTCTAGTTGACATTCTCTTGGATGGCTCATATATCTGCATTTTTTGCAAGGGGACACCAATCACTGTAAAAGAAGATGATATCATTGGCATCAAACAAATTAATGTTCATACAAGTATAAATTAATAAGAACTAATGTGCATATACTTACAAATTAATCCAACGAACCATCCGAGTCTACTCTACTCTTTATTGTGTCAAGTATTGCCTCATGGTCAGACTCACAGACCTTCCATAATGTCTTGTTCAAAGGTTCACCCCCATATTTTCTCAAATGAACATTGGATGCCACAACAAGGTTTGAGTAATGAAGAATCTTACGATGCATGTCAAAGTCCTGAAATAGCCAATGTTTAACACTCGAATATGGGTACCTTCTAAGCCATGTTCCAGTAACCACAACTAAGCCTGTAGGGTATTCGATGTTTTCTCCATCTATAATTGGGGCCTCCAATTTATTTTTGGTCTCAACACAATGAAACAAGTAATATTATTTTCCCTCTTCATTGTCTTCATCTGCAATAACTGCATAAACATGCCTTGCATTGATATGTGCAAAAACTCTCTTGAAATTTGTCAACATTACGAATACAATACAAAGTAAAATCTAACGATATAGAATTTCAACAACTAAGAAAGTAGATATATGGCCTCATTGAACTAGATCTGATATGTGATCAAAGTTGACTGATGATTCTATCTATGTCAGTTCCAATGTCATTGGAGGGTGATACATGTGAAGTGGGCTAAGATAACTTATGAACCATTTGTCAACCCACTACCCTGACTCACAATCATTCCAGTCTTGCATTGTACATGATGAAAAAAAGCATGCCATCTTTCATGTATCAATACTCCATGAACTTGTATTTGAACTAAGGAAAGACTGTACCTCACTTGATCCTATTAGTGTACAACATTCTTCATATGGTGCAATGTTAGTATCATCCATCAACCAAAAAAATCTATGAACTAAAGACGTACCTTCATTACCTAGACCCATCAGAGTATTACACCACTTGACGATTGATTTTGCATCTGTCAACTTTGCATTGTCTTTATACTTTAACTCTTCTCGTGCTAATGCTCTTTTCACACATGCTCCTGCACCATCATGCTCCCCCTTTCCATGTCCAGCCTCACAAAAGTTCCACATATGTTGAACAACTGTAATGACATGCATCCTACACAACCAGTAGAACATGCGTGAGTTCTTGAACTATGTTGCACATTTATCAAACCATATTATATGTTGATCGTATTATATGCCCCTCTAAGCAAAACCACTGTAGAACATCTGGAAGCAACCTTGCACGAACTCTAGAGAATGTGTGTGGTCATCACTAATGTAAAAGTGGTACTCCCTCAATACCTTCCTTTGCTCATCTATACTATCAGATGCATGAATGAATGCTATGTGCATAAATATCGAAACTTGTGTGGAGTTCTAATACTATGACTGCACTTGATGTTGTGGCTGTAGAGTGTAGTTCTCTACAAATTTAACCACGAATACTATGCTTCCAACTAGAAAGGTGTCCTTGCATAGCTTGAACTGTGTGTCCAACTGGAATCTTCTCAATAACCAAATCACACCTTTTTCTTGAGACCCATCTTTTGTAGCATATTCCATTGTTTTATGCTTCCTGGACTCTACTAGTTTTTGTCCCACCTCATCTATGCTTTCCATATGTTCACATATTGGTAGACATTGGAAGCCACCACAACGCTCGCATGAACCATCCAAGCATGTTGTCCTATACAATATCTGGCCATCCTCTATTTCACATAATTTTTTTGATAAGAAATCTCTTGAAGATTTTGGTGGGGCTTCTATGCCACAATCTTGCAAAACATCATTAATATGAAAATCTAAAAATATAGAACGATAAACATCGTAATGGTTAGAAAATTAAATATGTAGTCTACAACAAAAAGTAGTGCATGTGTGATTTATCTTGACATAAAAAGGTTTAAGAAGTTCCAAAAATCTTTGAGAAATACTAATTTGATGATAATCATTTCCAAATTTCCAAAAAAATTGGGTTTGAGTCATATCCAAAAAATGCTTTGGATGTGGCTCATGATTCTAACTACCGATTCTCCTTCTTACCACATCCCTTTGATTCAAAGATGGCCTTATGTTATTCTTCCAATACTCTTCAATTAGTGTTCTCAAGGCTTCGAGAAATTCTTTATCTTTTCATGACAGTCTCCTCGAGAATGCCCATAATTCATTTGTATCATTGCCCTCAATTCTTTGCTGCCTTTGAATGGCTCTTGATAAAGTTTTTCTACTAATTTCTATTTTTTCACTAGTATTTTTAATTAGGCGAGCTCTCTTTGTTTGACAACTTACCAAAGTCGATGTAATGAAATTTTGGGTGACATTACTATCCTTTGAGTGTGAGGTCTTACCCACACTCTCATAAGAATCCATTAGATTCTTCACAATAGTGTCTTCACTCAATGCATTCGATGTTCTCAACCCAAGAGTCTTCATGATGTTCATATACTTTACACCCTACATCATTTCAACAAATAGTTGACATCTTGCAGTCTCATTTAGCCTTTCAAAGAATCATTCCCAAATCTTATCAGCATATCTTCTACAAGTGTGTGTTGAAATATTACCTTCCATGTGCTGCAAAATCTCATCATCAATATTAATCAAATACTTTGGCTTTCTATGCAAAATTCTTGGTGGTGTTCTCCTAGGTACATATATCTCAACATTAGGAATTTCATCAATATTTAATTGAGGTGGGATAGATTGCATACCTTCGATCGAGGCTGGAGAAGATGACATACCTTGAGGTTCACATGGGAATGATGGCATACCTTCTTCATCAATTTTGAGTGATGATGTACTCTCAACTTGAGATGTGTTGGATGGTGTCCAACAATATTCACTTGCGGTAAATGGTTTCCCTCCATATTCACTTGCAGTAGATGGTGTCCATCCATATTCACTTGTGCTAGATGATGTCCCTCCATATTCGCTTGTGCTTAATGGTGTCCCTTCATATTCACTTGTCGTAGAGGGTGTGTCTCCAACTACGGTATCTGAATCTGTCTTACGATGATGCTTTCGCATTTGTGCCTCTTGTGCTGCCAATTCCCATTCTCTTTTTTACGGTTGAGTTTCCTCTACAATCGGGTTGTTTTCATCAATCGTTTCCAATTTATTCTTTTCATGATATGCCACCACCCAAACTCTCTCCTTTTCTTTGAAGGTTTTGTTCTCTTCATCTGTTAGTTTCCTCTTTGTCTTTTTCTTCGCCATGGCAGATAATTTTATCTATACCATGGTAATGAGATGAATATTATTTCCTAAAAACGTGTTGAAGGAGTGGTCTATGTAATGAAATTTTGACCTTGTGCAGGGTATTTTGAAGGTGTTTGATGCTTTGGAATGGTCTGGGAAGGCTCAGGTATAGGAGTTTCTATAAACCCTCCCTCTTTGCATTGAAAAATGGGGGTTTTTGTATTGGAAGCCTAGTTGAGTGGGTAAGGTCCTAAGACCTAGAAATTATCTTGTTTTGAGACTTAATTAAAGATTGTTTTTGGGTTTGGAAGTCTGGTGTGAAGATCTAAGGGTAGTTCCTTTATAAAATTGGCCTACTTAGAGGCCTAAAATAGTGAAAAAGGTCATTTTTCTTAATGTTGTCCCAAAGGAGTCATGTGATTGGTTAAGGTATGTCTTTCAACTCTGAAATTGGTGCTACAATCATTCTTTTATTTTCTTGGTGTTTTAGAAAGTTTGGAGTTAAGGGCCCAAAACTGGTTTTGCACAGTAACTAGATTCCAAGGGTGAAATTTGGGAAATAATGTTTTTGTTTGTTGTCCAGCTTGGAGGAGTGTTGGGATTGGTCCATTACGCATTTTTAATCTTCCTAGATGGCTCTTGAAGGAAATTTGACATCTTCAATGGTTTTGGGTCCTCTATCTCTACATAAAAAATGAGTATCATAGTTTGAAGTGTGTGCATGGTTTGGGAGATACATGTGACAGTTTGTAGCTGCTTAGTAATGTGGACAGTGAACAAAGGAACTAAGTTTGTGTGTAAGGTAAAACTTTTGAAAGATTTCATTTTTGTTGTACTAACTCAAACAAAGATTTATTAAGCAAATAATGGTTTGGTTGTGCCTTAAGAATTATAGTTTTTGTTTGTAAACAATGGTGCCATTATGGAAGATTTAAGACAACTTGTGAATGACATAATCATTGGTTGATGTTTTGAGGAACCTAGTTGATTGTAATCAGTTATTTTCAATATTTTCAAGGTGTTTTGAAGGTCCTTATGGAATTGGGAACTCTTAATGCTAATTTGAGTATACGAATCAAATGTTTTGTGAACGGAAATATAGTTGAATAAGTCTGTCAAGAAAGGTGTTGATTTCTTCCTTTGTACTGCATCAGTTTGTGTAGAGGTATTGGAAGGTGTTTGGACCCTTCAGAGGAATAGGAGATGCTTGGAGTTGTCTTAAAGGCTGAATTTTGGTGAATGGTTCTGAATTTCTATAATTGGCAAGTGTATATAATTGTGTATATAATTTGGTAATTTAAAATGTGCATTGACAACCTAAGGTTATAATGACAAACAAAAATGAAAGAAAATGTGTAAAGACTTCACATACCTTAAAAACTAAACTTTAAAATGGAGGAGTTCAACCCAATTATGCAGCCTTAACTTCTTCTTTCTTCAAACTCCACAACAATTTGACTTGGTCAAAATATTGTTCCCTTCCACACTTTAATTGTATATTAGTTTTTAATGGAATTCAAACTTCAATTAATATTATATGTCTTTCAACATGGAAACTCTACTATTTCATGCAAAAGTGGTAAATATATCATGGAAAAGGTGATGGAATGTGAAAAAGATGCTTGCACAATTCACAACATCATCAAAAAGCTATTTTTTGTCGGAGAACGTGCAAAACTAGGGGAATATGTAGACTGATGGCCTTCAAATCATGGGTATACAGAGTTTTTTACCGTTTTAGTGGAGTTTAAAATGTACTCAAGTTATAATGCGCACACATTATAATGTGAGCGTGTTATGTGAAATTTGGTTTTCTTAGTGTATTTTTTAGAGTATAGGAGTTTCTGAGAGAGTGGGAGGGAGAGAGGGGGAGAGTGGGAGATAGAGAGGGAGGGAGAAGGGGAGAGTGGGAGAAAGAGAGAGTGGGAGGGAGAGAGGGAGAGAGTGGGAGATAGAGTGGGAGGGAGAGAGGGGGAGAGGGGGAGAGAGAGTTGGAAGAAGGAGAGAATGGAGAGGAGGAGGATATAGAGAGGGAGGAGAGAGGAGAGGAGGAGATAGGAGAGGGAGACAGAGGAGGGATAGAGGAGAGGGATATAGAGAGGGAGAGAGAGATGGTGAGAGTGTGAGAAGGGGAGAAGTGGAGAGTGGCAGATAGAGAGGGGGGGAGAGATGGTGAGAGTGGGAGAAGGGGAGAAGTGGAGAGTGGGAGATAGAGAGGGAGGGAGAGATGGTGAGAGTGGGAGAAAGATAGAGTGGGAGAGAGTGGGGGAGAGTGGGAGAAAGAGAGAGTGGGAGGGAGAGAGGGGGAGAGTGGGAGATAGAGAGGGAGGGAGAGAGGGGGAGAGTGGGAGAAGGGGAGAAGCAGATAATGGGATATCGAGAGAGTGCGAGAGAGTGGGAGATAGCAACGAAGGGAGAGAGGAGGAGAGTGGTAGATAGAGAGGGAGGGATAGATGGTGAGAGTGGGAGAAAGATAATCTCTCAACCCTCAATCCTCAACCCTCAATCCTTAAACCCTAACCCCTCAACCCCTATACCCTATTAATCCCTCAACCCTCAACCCTTAAACCCTAATCCCTCAATCATTATACAGTCTTAATCCTTGAACCCTCAACCCTCAAACACTATACCCTCTTAATCCCTCAAACCTTAAACCCTAATCCCTCAACCCTTAAACCCCTAATCCCCTAACCCCTATACCCTCTTAATCCCTCAAAATTCAAACCATAATCCCTCAACCCTCAACCCTTAAACCCTAATCCCTCAATCCCTATACCCTCTTAATCCTTGAACCCTCAACCCTAATCCCTCAACCACTATACCCTCTTAATCCCTCAAACCTCAATCCCTAAACCTTAATCCCTCAACCCCTATACCCTCTTAATCCCTCAACACTCAATCCTTAACCCTTAAACCCTAATCCCTCAAACCCTATACCCTCTTATTCCCTCAACCGTCAAACCCTAATCCATCAACCCTCAACCCTTAAACCTTTAAACCCTAATCCCTCAACCCCTATACCTTCTTAATCACTCAACCCTCAACCCTCAACCCTCAACCCTTAAACCCTAATCCCTAGACCCCTATACCCTCTTAATCCCTCAACCCTTAAACCCTAATCCCTCAACCCCTATACCCTCTTAATCCTTAAACCTTCAACCCTCAACCCCTATACCCTCTTAATTTGTCAACCCTCAACCCTTAAACCCTACTCCCTCAACCCCTATACCTTCTCAATCCCTCAACCCTCAACCCTCAACTCTCAACCCTAAAACCCTAATCCCTTAATCCCTATACCCTCTTAATCCCTCAACCCCTATACCCTCTTAATCTGTCAACCCTTAAACCCTAATCCCTCAACCCCTATACCCTCTTAATCTCTCAACCCTCAACCCTCAACCCTCAACCGTTAAACCCTAATCCCTCAACCCCTATACCCTCATAATTTGTCAACCCTCAACCCTCAACCCTCAACCCTTAAACCCTAATCCCTCAACCCCTATACCCTCTTAATCCCTTAACCCTCAAACCCTAATCCCTCAATCCCTATACCCTCTTGATCCTTGAACCCTCAACCCTTAAACCCTAATCCATCAGCCACTATGCCCTCTTAATCCCTCAATCCTAAACCCCTAAACTCTAATCCCTCAACCCCTATACCCTCTTAATCCCTCAAATCTTAACTCTCAACCCTCAACCCTCAACCCTCAACCCTTAAAGCCTAATCCCTTAACCCCTATACCATCTTAATCCTTGAACCCTCAACCCTTAGCCATTAAAGCCTTATCCCTCAACCCCTATACCCTCTTAATCCCTCAACCCTCAACCCTCAACCCTTAAACTTTAATCCCTCAACCCCTATACCCTCTGAATCCCTCAACCCTCAACCCTTACCCTCTGAATCCCTCAACCCTCAACCCTTAAACCCTAATCCCCCAACTCCTATAACCTCTACCCTATAACCTATTAATCCCT
>CM021100.1:537151421-537178336 GCA_007115665.2 Sequoiadendron giganteum | reverse complement strand
TTGTCCAAGTGGACTAGGTTGCCACCTTAGGCGACCTAGTCCCTTTTGGTATAAAATTAAAAATTATAACAAAATTATAACGAAAATTTTCCTCCAAAACTATAAGGTTTATCTATCATATGTTAGTTTTGGGAAATTAGGGCATACCATGTATAAATAAGGGTTTTCACCTTCATTTCTCTTCCCCCCCCCCAACATCATTTTTCATCTTCACAAGCACTCAATCACTCAATCTTCTCAAGCAAGCATTCAAGCACTTCAAGAAACCTCCATTGGAATTGGTTCTTACATGTTGGAAACATCTTCAACAAGGGTTTGGTGAGTGTTTACATTTACATGTTGTTCAATCATCTTCCCTTTCATTTCTATTTCATTTGGGTTTGATTACCAACACGGGGTTTGACTAAGGCAAACCCCTATTCTCTAACCTTAATCTTTCCCTTCTCTTTGCATGTGTGCTTTGCAGCTTTGTATGCAGATTAGTCGAGGAGAAAAGTGTTAAAAGGGTGTCATCATTCCATCTACATCAACCCAAGTTAGCCAAACCCTAGAAGGAGCTATAAGACAATGTGTAGGTCATTTTCTAAAGATTCAGACATGGGTTTTTGTCAAAAGGAGAAGTTCAAGTGGGGGCCTATAGATTCAAACCTCAAAACTCCCAAAATAACTAGGAGGACTAGGTCACCATCATTGGTGACCTTGTCCCCATCCCATGCCTAGAAAAGGGTTTTTGTATATTTGGATACCCTTTTACCAGAAACTTGTTCGGGAAAAGTTTCCTGGGAAGAGGAATATGTCTCCCATTCTGGTGTAAGTACCCAGTGGATATTTCCAATATATTTTAGAGGATTCTAGATCTCCCCTTCTACAAATTTCAGTTCCCAAGTGCACTACTTCTATCTTTTCCAGTTTCTTTCCAGTTTGCATACATTTAGGTCATTTAGTTTACTTTGCATATATTGCTTTCATTTACATTTCATATTTTATTTTTCTTTGTTATATTAAAATACTTAGACACATCCTAACACACACAACACAACCCTTATATTTGAATGAACCCACCCAAAAAGCATATCATTAGGCGGAAGAGAGCCATTCATCCATCCAAAGCTCCTAGGTGAAAAAACCCTAGGGGCCTAATTGGGGAATCATCTTTCCCTTTTTATATATATAGTTTTGGTGTTTCACAACCATTACATAACAAGGGAACATGTCTAGTCCTACCAATACTCTACTTGATCATCAATCTTCAAAACATAATGGTCAACCTTAAAACTAAAATTATTTCTTAGGATATAAAAAATGACTTAGTTGAAACCATCACCATGTATCTACTCCTTTGAATAATTCCTTGAAACCATAACCAGGTGTCTACTCCTCAGAAGAAGTCCTTAAAAATAACATAAATAATTAAAGAATAATAAAAATGAATAGACATAACACAAACAAAGAATATATTGTTAAGAATTCAATGTTTACTTGGTATATGTTATTTATTAATTGAAATTATTTAATTACTTGTAATATATTCTAAGGGAATCCTTACAAGTATTTTATCCTTTTTTTCTCCTCGCACATGTGTGAGGATGGCCCATTTTATTTAATTACTTTATTAAGGAATATTAGTTCCTTAGGTTTAGCCTCCTCCTTATGAAGATCTTGACACCTTGCACACAAGTAGGATTAATGGTGGCATCCATAGAGTTGGGAGTTACTTTGTAACTCCTCTTCTCAACTCTATTTATTGACATGCTTCTCCTCCCATTCCTCAAGTAATCTTAAGGGCTAAGTGCTCTCTCTATCTTTGTATCATTCTGAGGCATTTTCTTCATTCACAATATTGAGATTTTTTCAATATTTTTTTCCCATATCAAATTCTTGTCTCTCCAAGGAATAAGGTGGTGCTTTTTTTTGGCTTCTCATCTTTTCGTAATCTCTTTCCTTAAAATAATGCTCATTAATTAGTACTTTATATTGCTTAATTCATTTTTCCTTTCAAATACATTTGAAAACTAGGAGGGAAATACTTATCAAATCATTCACTGCTAAGTGGACTAAAAATGTGGTATGAGATTTTTCTACAAATGAAGTATAATCCTCTTAATATTTGTTTGCTAAAGTATCATCCATATCTAGGTGTAGGTTGATCCATCTTTCTACTAAATCCTCATCAAGATGGTTATCATTCTAATATATGATCTCCAAAATAAATAGAACTAGCCTCACCCAAATCTGATATTTGTGTACAAATAATCATCTCATGACAAATGAATTTAGGTATCAATACTATAATAAGTAGAGGCTCACAAATAAAATTAATCACAACAATCATTAGATGAATTATGATGATTTTGTGATAACCTCATAACCATAGAACAATAATGATCTCTAATATCTTTATATTTGAAAAATATAACCACATACTCATATAGAAAGGATCACCCATCCAAATTGATAGATCATAACTGAAAATTCAATTAAAGACTCAAAATTCGTCCATGGTAATGAACTATCAATATCTTTGAAAACATGAAGATAAGAATCCTCTACCAATAGAGCTAAATAGGTCAATGAACTCTCACTACGCACAAGAAATAGGATAATTTTTTTACAAAATATCATTCACCACCAAATGATAAATCCATGTCACTACAAAATGCCCCACTAAATAGTGATATTGAGTTGCATATGGCATTGTGATAGTCATCTCCTAAGTGAAGATCATGCATGGATCATGCACAATCACTTAGATGTAACACAAGAAACTCTAGAGGATAAAGTAGAACCAAAATTTTCAACTAAGAAGATAGACAAAAATATGTAACCACACAAATCTCCCACTAAATAATAATCCAAATACAATAATGGACCATCATAGACAATAATTATAGGTTCTAGAGTGTCATAATATCATGTACTTGAAATATCATTTTTATGTATCTCTATAATGGAAATACTAATATGTACGAAGGTGACTAAAAATGTCAACCCAATATAATTCATACTAGATAACCCACAATGACTAAACAGACATGAAGTTTCAAAATTTGTGGTAAGGAATGATTAGTGCTTCAATTGAAAATAAATAAATAACAAAATCCATAGATCTTGAAAAATGCAATAAATATATTCAACACCACATTTATATTATATAAAATAGAGACAACCAAAGATAATATATAGATTCTCCGTGACTCAAATATCAAACCAACCCTAGATCTGATTTGTTTCTAACCCGCAATATAGTAACCATAATTTAGTAACTTAGTAGACAACCTCATAGAAATGTTAAGTGACAAGGCACAAGATAAAATTTCCACACTTGAGAAGGATAGTATCAACCTTTTTAAAGAATGCATGTAAATCTACAACTATCATCATATAGAAAACCTTGAACAATAGTCTCCTTATATACCCACAAAATAAAAAAATTTAATTAACATGGAAAACTTACAAAACTGTCCATGCAAATGGGTGATCCCACAATACTGGTTTACAATTTTTGGCCAAACTAGACACTAAAATATTTTTTTCTAACTAAATCTTCATTTTCGAGCACCTATAGTAGCTAAACCATGAGTAATTTGAAGATGATGCAAACTACTGATTTGTGACATTTTGTCTCTAGATTTTAAATATATTTTTTTCAAAAAATTTGGAATCAGATTGCACTTTTTTTCATTAAACAACATTTTTAAGGAGTGATGCTCACCATATACAACATAACATTCTATTTTTTTTGAATTTCGATTTGTAACTACGATATCTAGTGCTTCCAATTGGTTTCATAGTGTTTTATTGAATATTTTTTCCTTAATCAAGTTTTGAATTCAAACCAATTACAATTCAAACATAGGCAGACCATATACATTGTAAATTTTTTTATATGTATCAAAAAAAAAATTATATTTTTTTGTTGGATCAAGGACTTCAATATCTAGTGCGCTCATATTTTTCAAAAAAAATAAATTGGTGATATGCTAGTTTTCTACATGTGTAGAACAAAGAGCTTGATTTTTAGTGAAAAACCTATGTTTAATATAACTAAACAAAAATACATAATAGAACTAAAACATATTAAAATTATATTCAATGGGTAACTCATTTTGAGGACTAGCATCATCTAGTTGGGTTTGTGAAGCCTCCTCCATTTTCATTCTCAGCCCAAGGTTCAAAGGGAAACATTCTAGAGGTTGTTTGGGCCATAGGGTGAGAAGGTGGGAAAAGGGGGGTTCACTCAAACCAGGGGGGTTTGAGCGAACCCCCTTTCAAAAAATGGTTTTCTTTGTTGCTTTTGCGGGAATGGTCAGCTCGGGGCATTTAATGGGTTTGCTCAAACTGGGGTTCTAGCGAACCCTCTTTTCGTTCGCTCAAACCAATAATTTTGTTTGAACCCCAAAAACCAATTTTTTTTGAATGGGGTCATTTTTTGCAACTTTTCCTTCCTCACTTGAATTGTAAACTACTTTTGTGGGTTTACCCAAATCTAAAACTAACTATATGTTATGAAAATCCAAAAAAATGAAAAACAACTAATATGCATGATTTGAAACAATCAAATATCATAGATATGCAAATCCATAAATTATAAAAAATATAAGAAATCTTCATAACCCTTAGATCTAAACAACATGAGTTTAAAAATATGAAAGTTGAAATATCTAAAATGATTAGAGAGTTCTCTAGAAAATTCAATCCATAAAAATATAACTTCCACAACCATCACTTAGTAGATACAAATAGAGGAAGTAGGTTGTTTAGTAGCTTCCAAGCCACCAAAAGATCAAATCTATAACACACGATAACAAAGTGTTCATCTAATTCTTTTATGAAACTAAGATATGAAATGATGAGCCCAATATTAAGAATCCTTATAGTAGTCAACATAGCTAGTGCTTTCCCATGTGACCAAGTGGCCAAAAATAGGCACTCAACATGAACATGAGCTTTCACTACATAGAACCATAAGATAAAGGAACACAACCATCCTATTAGAGGATAATCGCATACTATCAATATGGAGCTCTAGGTCATAGGCACATAACATGCATACACTTAAGCAACTCCATTGAACCTCTCCACCATTCCACTAGTGTTTGCCATACTATTTCCAAAAAGAACAAGATAGATCTATTGTAAAATATCTCATAAAATATTAATAAATAACCAATCCCTTCCAATACATTCCCACAAGATTACCAAGTTTAGAAATCAACAATGGAGGAATATCCACAAGCATATCACCATTGATCAATCACATGCCAGCAACATGTAATTCCATGCAAGTGCATGCAATTAAATTGCAAGTTGACAACTTAAATGCAAACCAAGAACCACCTTTGATCTAATATAAAATGTTAGAAAAAGTACATACAAAACCCTTAATAATTAAATTAGATCTTCATAATTATTAAGCATTGTAGACATTAACACATTAGTCAGATTCACAAGAGTTTTAGCAACATTTCAACATGTAAATAATAATTATAAAATAAAGAAAGAGAGAGAGAGATGAGACAAATAAAATCCAAGAAAGGGATTTGGGATTTGTCCTTTTGTTGCACCCGGAAATCCCTCTCCCATTATGCTTGCCAAGGCTACAACCCCTCAAAAAATGAATGCCCCTGTCTCTCAGTAATGCTAAAAAGAAAAAGAAGGAGCCCTCTGGCTCTATAACCATAGAAATTGGTGATAACATAAAGCCTTGCCAGAAGAGCCAAAACAGTAGTGGGTTGAGAGAAAGGCAGTCTGCCAAACTAGCTAGTGTCACACAGAAGCATAAAGGTAAATCTATTTAAGGAAACACATTAGAGATTGAGGAAGAGGATCTAGCCTACTTGGATGAAGATTTCCTCCTTGACTTTGAGGATGATATTCATGATAATAATTAAAAAACGGAGGAAGAAGAGGAGTTTAACATTAAGGAGGGGGGAGCATAATGAAGAAGAAGAAATCTCTATTGAAAAGAATGAATATAATTCTAAAGGGCTTGAGTGAGAGCAGGGATTTGGTAAGGAAAACCTTAATGAGGAGTTAGAGGAAATTGAAAAATAAGAGACCCACTATGATCCCCATCAAGGTATGAAAGATCAACCAAAGGAAAGGCCTAACTGCACCCTAGAAGTTGTCTCTGAAGGTGTTGGTAATAAAATAAGAAGCACGATTGATGCCCTAGAGGAAGTTGTTGGCAATATAGCTACTATCGTGGATGGGATCATGCACCATGCAATCTTTGGGACTATGTCTAGTAAGTCCAAGGTAAGGAAAATTAAGAGGATATTTGAGAAATACTAAGAGGAAACAACAGAGATGACATTTTTAAGGAGAAGGACTAGAAGATTGCTCTTGACAAACTAAAGACAAATTGGAATCTCATGAGTTCTTCAAAAATTGAACTAGGACAATTCTGTTTTGTTGTCTTTTGTAGTTTTTGGCATCTCTTTGGTCTATGCCTCTTATTCTTCCTGCTACTTTTTTCCATTTATGTTATTGTGGGGTCTACATGCCTCCATTTGTTTGGTTTTGATTACTAGGCCTTGTTGTCCTGTGCTCTTCTAATTATTTTTCTTTAAACTCTTAGAATCAGGAGCCTTTCCCCTGCTTTTAATATAAATAACATGGATATATCTAGTGAAACCCTTTCAAAAAAATTCAGCCTCTGAAGCATCAAACCAAAAACATGGATATATTCTAGTGAAATCCTTTGAAAAAAAAACAGCCTCTAAAACATTAAACCAATAAAATATTGAGCAATAATAAGCAAGTTACAATATAATATAGTTACTGCCTCCATTTGAAGAAACTGAGGTACTGCGGAGCCATCAATGGCAGGCACTCTCACTACCCACGCAGTATCCTATGCAGACAGTTTCTTGCCCATCTTGCATCGAATTACTGAACCTTTTGATCTCTACAACGAATTGCTCTATTATCTTAGCATCTCATCCATGTCATCCAATGGTGCCTGAAACAATAACACTCAATTACATTTTGAGATTTCCCAGTTTTTCTGCATCTAACTACACATATTTTATTTCCTCTCAGAGTTTTTGCGTTCTACTTGTTTTTCAGAGATAAATTCAATCAAAAGTAACTACTGATAAATGTAACACTCATTATCAGTTATCAGATAATGGATTGAGTGTTTCATTTATCAACAGTTATGTTATTGTTTCAGGCACCATTGGATGACATGGATAAGAAAATAGAGGCATTGATTGGAGAGATCAAGGAGTTCTTTAATTCCATGCAATATGGGGTTCTTTAATCTATTGTTCAACAAGCTATTCGCCACCAATAGATCAATATATTGGCAGAATGCAGTAGTGTCAATTGAACCGGGAGCAACTACCCTGATGCCAATATGTTTTATGGGCCAGATTCTTTCTGATCACATTAAGGATAAGCTTGACATTCCAGCCAACCTTCTGAATCTCGTCTGTCAGACATTAGAACTTTCTAGGTGATCTCCGCCTCGCCTCCCTTCACTTTTTAAACATGTTTGGTTCTGAATTGTACAACCACTTTTTAGTGCTTGCAGACGTCCTCAAGAGTTGCACAACACTTGTTTTCAAGACGGCCGCCAGGGTAATGCACGTGATTACAGGAACGAAGACGAACTTCTAAATGCCGCTAAGGACATGCAATATTTCATTAAAAAGTCTCTGTACGGACCATTGCTGTAATAGATTACAGATACGGGGTCTTGAAAGTCCAACTGGTACTGTAGAATAAAATGCTTATTCCAAAATTTAGTCAATAAAACTTTGTGTGAATATGGTGGGCCTTATATTTGTCCATGACAGGTACCAGGCGCCGTAAAACATAGCCCTTCATCACCACTGGTTTCTAGTAAATAATTTATTGGTAAATTTTATATATGTAATGGTGAAAATTACATTTTTATGTAGTTTAGGGATGGATAATTAAGAGTGTGTGTTTATTTGATCTCGGGTAATTAAGGATGAAGATATAGGTGTTAAGGTTGAAATCAATAATATTGTCTTAGTGTAAGTGGTCATCCTTCGAAAGCTTTCAAGGAATTTTAGGTTCAATAGGATAGTATCATAAGTTTGTGGTTAGTTATGTTGACTGAATTCATTCTATTGCCTAGAATTAGTGTCTAGGTGATCTTTAATGCACGTATAATTGTTGTGTGCACTACTTGAGTGTCAACCATACCATATTTTCACAAACCTTTCATATTGGAATGGGGTGCCTTTGGAATGGGCATAGGTGTAGGATTGATGCAAGAAGGATGGTTGCTAGCCTTCACCACAAGTAACTCACACAAAAAATGTAGTTAATCAACATATGAAAAAGAAATGTTGGTATCCAACAATGACATCCTTACTTGTTGAGCTACATATGAAATAGATCATCATAGCCTATAACATTTTTTATTGAAAAAACAAGTGTCCTCAAAAAAAGGGTGGTCAAGATGTAGGGATATACCAATGAGAGTTTCTAGAAGAAGGGTAAAGAAAATGTGGTACTTTATGCACTATCATTTAAAAACAAAAAAGAAGATTTAATCTTTTCTATTTTGGTACTAGTCCCCATCAAATAGATGAGATCTAAAATGAATGGGATACCACCCCTACAATTGAAGATATCATTGACTAGTTGATAGGATCCACAAATAGTGTAAATTTTATACTATCTTATAAAATTTATTACCTATTATAAACATATTTATTTATTGTTGAATTTAAAACTCAAGCTTCTACTACTCCTACAGTTACACTCATCACCTATTCTTGTGCACTTAGGTTTTTCTACAAACCTATTGTTAGTGTTGTATAGATCAGATAAACAACTGAAAACACTTAGAATAATTGCAACACATAAGACAATAAATTCAACAAGATACCCTAGGAAAACCCTCCTCTCGAGGGAGAAAAACCCAACAAAATATCTCTCTTATATATTGTAGGAAGAAGAGCAGAAATCTTCTTACAACTCAAGCCCAACACAAGGGTGAATTTGATACAATGAATAATACCACCTCTCCTAGATGCAAAGATACAAACAAATATGTTTCTCCTTGAATTCGGTCTAATGCTACAGTATGATCTGTTGCTACATAATGATGATTTGCTCCAATGCTACACAATGATGATCTGCTCCAACTGTAAGATTTGTTGCTACAAAATAAAGATTCATTGTTGCTATTGAAGATGATTCGCTGCTCAAGTATGAACTTCTTCAAAGAATGCGAATTATGATGAATGAACTTGATGATCTCTAATGAACAAATACGACCTTGTATATATACAAAATTAGGTGACTCCTCTACTAGGTCGGCCACCAAGAAGGAATAAATAATTTACAAAATAAAAATATAGGTCGACCCAAATAAGTAAATAATAATAATCTCAATATCAAATTAAATAGCCAACATGCTAGTATTTAATTTGGTTTATTCTCAAATTGTGTAGTCTGGAAGAAGCAACCTAAAGTTGCTAATAACATCACCACTCCCTCTCAGCTAGGGATGATACTTCCAACTATACACAACATATCACCTCATCGTGATAAGGAGCTTATCACCTCATCATGATATCAACCATCATGGCTACCTCCATAGATGGTATGCACAAGTGCTTATCACTCAATGTGATGTAGTCACCGCAGCATGAATTTCACCATGGCTCCCCTAGAGGGTGAAACACAAGTACAAGTAAATCATCATGGACTCCCTCACGTGATGCTGTCATGGAGTCACACACATGAAATCCACCATGGAACAAGGGATTTCACCTCAAACTTCTCCTAAGATAAGAATGCATTAACAAGGGATTTCACCTCGAACTTCTAAGAGAAGAACTCATTACCAAGGGATTTCACCACGAACTGCTCTCAAAGAAGAACTCGTTAAAAGAAGGAACACTGATACTGAGACTTCCTCTAAGCTAGGGCTTCATTCTCCACCATATGAAGCTTGTCTTGAAGGTACACAAACATTATCCTGAAGAGATGCTTGATGAGAATGACTGCCATTTGCTCATCAATTTTGATATACCTCAACTGAACATCTTTCCTAAATACCATATCTCTGATATAGTGGTATGCTTAGATTTGTCATGAAACACTTGGAAAGACGAAAATCTTCTCAAAGCTTTGATTAACACAATGGATGATAATTTGCTTCAATGATTGTCCAACTAATCCTGCAAGGAGCTTTCGAAGCCACACTGCTTCTCGAGCTACCACACAAGTTGTAATGTAGTCGGCCTTTGTTGTACTTAGTGCCATAGAAGACTGCTTCCTGCTATACAAGGATATCATCGCAGACCTCAACTAAAACAACATCTAGAGCAACACAACCATCTTCTTTAGGTTCAGTAGGCTCCCTCTGAATCTTCAATCACTTGCATCAACCACCTAACCTCATTGTCCAAGATTGTATGCTATGTTGGCCTTAGAGAAATGGTTTCTAATGCACACCTTTGTAGAGATTTATGGTCATCCTCTTCGATCGCATCCCAGATCACTCTATTCTGAATAGGTTTGTGGAGCTACCAATGTTAAATCTAGGTTGACTTGATTTGAGCAATGCAGAACCCAACTACTGAAGAGGTACTTCAATAATTTAGCATCTGGCCTTACAACACTACAACCCTTACTTATTCTCAGCGAGTAATAGAACTCCCTCTCAAGGTTAATTCTTCCTCTTCAAAAATATGTCTTCAGTCATTCACTTAGTCCCATAGCTACAAGTAGAGTCTCCATTCTTCAACCTATAGGATGCATCAAGCTCTTCTTGAAAGAAATCTCTTACATTTCTTGATTTATCCTGAAAGCATTAAGAAGAGATTACTAAAAGGTCATGGGACACAACTATCTCAATTAGATGTACCATAACTAGGAGCATAAATGTTATAGAATGAATTAATAGCTACAAAAAAATTCATGAGCATTAATCAACCATGCAATACTTATCTCAAAGAGTTCAAAATCTCCTGAGTAATAGATAATTAATTCATCAATCATGACATGTCTTTCTTTCAATTTCTTGGAAGAGCTAATCTCAGGAAAATAAAAGACAAACTTCACAAATTAGCATCATACAACTTGCAATGAATAATTCTAAAGAATCTTATCACAGTGATCACTATGTACTAGTCACACATAATCCTAAGTAAATAATGTCAAATTTGCACAACTTAGCAAACTGAATTTTAGCCTAGAAGGGTAATTACAATCAAAACAGGGAATACTTATCTCTTAAATATTATGAAGGGTGGACATAGTATGATACACTGCTCTTGTGCTCAGAATAGTCCACAACCTTCATGGTTTGAACATAGGCCCCTAGCAAGGATAAATTTGAACATGGTCTTTGACCTTTCAAATTTACGATGCACTTTGTTTCCTATTGCAACCCACCAGATTATGAAATAGATGCAACATGCTTACTATCAATACATGATGAATGAAGGTGACACCAAATGATCTCATCCACTGGATCACAATTCAAGAGAAAACATGATCTTTACTATACACATGTGATCAAACAAATGTTATTAGATCTGTACAACTCAGCAGACTCAGTTTTACCCTAGATTCAAAAATATAAATAGACAAAAGAATACTTATCTGGTTGAAATCAGGATCTCCTTAAGTGTTGCACTTAAATGTTGAATGAAATAGCAAGGAGACTTCAGCCTTGTATTGATTCTCAATGGAACTTGCATCAGCATCATCCTCAACATTACCATCAATATGCAATTGAACATAAATACCATGATACAATGACTATGAGTCTTGAAAAAACTTATTACTTAAGACATATCAGATACTCCATTCTGATCTACCTCCAAAGCATTCTTCATCACAGTTAGAACTGTATTTGTAAGAGGAAATCCATCCTTCATTCTGATAAGAAAATGTAGGCTTCTTGTTTCTTTGAAATCCTTCTTCCCTTTGACATCATATAGCAGATCTTATACGGATTGTATGAATCTCAAGAATTATATCTTCACTGCTGCAAATGATGACCTGATAATATGCTTTGGTCAAAATGATAATGACGACCCTGCACATTTATCAGTTGCCAAGTAACGAAAACTTCTGGGCCAACAACTTAATCACTATATACACTATGCTCTTCCCTCAACATTGACGATATACACTATGCTCTAAAAAAAATTCATAATCACAAAGATACATGCTCAACAATGATAATCAGATTAGTAACTTTACTTAATAATTTTTATCAGGTCCGAATGCAACATACATAAGTCCCAATGCTGCATGCCAGCTTATTTCATTGATAACTTTGCCTAGACCTTATCTTTGGACTGCATAATATATCTGATCAGATATTTTGTTGGACCCGCTCTGATACCATGTTAGTGTTATATAGATCAAATAAACAACTGAAAGCACTCACAATAATTGCAACACATAAGACAATAAACACAACAAGATGCCCTGGGAAAACCCTCCTCCTGAGGGAGAAAAACCCAACAAAATATATATCTTATATATTGTAGGAACAAGAGCAAAAATCTACTTACAACTCAAGCCCAGCACAAGGGCGAATTTGATACAATGAATAATAGAACCTCTCCTAGATGCAAAGATACAAATGAATATGTTTCTCCTTGAATTTGGTTTCTTGCTACAGTATGATCTGCTAGTACACAATGATGATATGCTGCAACTCTAAGATCTGGTGCTACAAAATAAAGATTCATTATTGTTGTTGAAGATGATTCGCTGCTCAAGTATGAACTTATTCTAAGAATGTGAATTATGATGAATGAGCTTGATGATCTCTAATGAACAAATACAACCTTGTATATATACAAAATTAGGCGACTCCTCAACTAGGTCAGCCACCAAGAAGCAATAAATAATTTACAAAATAACAATATAGGTCGTCCCAAGTAAGTAAATAATAATAATCTCAATATCAAGTTAAATAGTTGATAGGCTATTATTTAATTTGGTTTATTCTCAAGTTGTGTAGGCTGGAAGAAGTAGCCCGAAGCTGCTAATAACATCAACACCTATGAGCATGTGAAGTGTAACTTTTCTCTGATTTTCAAGAATTTGTGGCTAAAAGTTATGTATGCCAAAGGACCAAAAGGAAAACTCTCAAGTCACTTAGACTATTGCAACCAGTTCTTATTCCAAATCAAGCTTGGATTGATATTTTGTATAGATTTCATTATGGGACTTCCATTTTCAAGTACTAAATAAGTCACATTGGTGATGGTGGATCACTTGACCGAATATGCCCATTTTTGTGCATTGTCTCATACTTGCACTTTTTCTATGTTTGTTCAATAGTTTTTAGAATTAGTCTTCAAACTCAATGGGATGCCTAGCTCTATTGTCAATAACCATAATCCATCTTTCACTAGAAAATTACAGTAAGATTTTTTTAAGTTACAGGACACAACCTTGAACATGATTTTGGCTTATCATCCTCAAACAAATGGTCAAAATTAAATTGTCAACAAATACCTCAAACCAATGGTATTTCTAACACTCCAATTGAACTAGCCTAACTTGTTGAATAGCTTGCTTCCCTTAACAATTTTTTAATGTCGACAAACACTTCTTTATGTGACTTTCAGGTTTTAACATGAACTTTGACCTATTTAGTAGGGTAAAAGAGTCTCGTAGAGGAAAAATGAGCCACATCCTCTACTCACAATATGATTACCCACCTAACTAAGAGCTAAACACTTATTTTCCAAGTGTTTAGTTGAATTAATAGATCACCAATGGGCATGAAAAGTCTTTAACCATCTAGAAGGCATACACAAATTCCTAAAATTATATACTTTTCTGGCGGAAAGTGCTTGGAAATAGTGAATGCAGGCACTGTCCATGTTAGCGAGTCACGATTGAGGGCAATGTTTCCGAAAAATCTATCCATGTCTTTTATTGATGTCTTCCATTCAAACTCTTTGAGTTTCTACTTTTGCCAATTATTTTCATATAAATTGTTCAAAGTTTTTTGTAATTCAAATCTTCACATTTGAATGGTAGAGTTTAAGTTCTCAATATGAGAATGATATTTTATCTAAACAGTTGATTTTATAAAAGAAGAAAAAAAGTCAATATCATAATTATAATGTATAAATTATTTGTGTTGAAAGCATTTGAATAATTATATTTGTGGAACCCTTTTTCATTTGAATAATTATTAACTCTATTTTATATAAAAATCTTTCAAAATCAAAGGATTTTTTTTTTATGATTAAGTTCAAGAATAATTTCACAAGATTGTACATGAATCTATATGAACCTGGTAGAGAAAATTGTGGCTTTAGTATACAAAGAATAATGGACATCAATAAATTAAAATAAAAAGAGCAATTTCTATCTTTCCAAATGATGAAAAGACTTTTCACTTTGAAGGACATAAATCCATATGCCAAGAAAAATGGGTGGACATGAAAAAATTATGGATCCAATTCCAAGTCTCTTGATCTCTAGGATATAACCAAAATATGTATGAAGGTCTCAATATGTAATGCCTATAATTTGACCGAAAGGCAAAAATGTCATAGTTTCTTTTCTTTTTTTACAAAGTTACATCTTGAACCTACTCACTATTTTAATTGAAGTGTGTAATACAAGAGTGGATAGGTTGATGGAAATTAAATTAAATCATTGATCCCACCACCAGAGTAGACCCCAATTACCTACCCAATTGGATAAGAAGGTTCAGAGTCTTATGTTGTTACTCCAACATAGACATAAACAACACGCATCTATTTGCTTGTTTTCATTTAATTCCTAACTTTATGCCATTAAAATCAATGTATAATTGTGTGTAAATATAATGTACTTGTGTACATATCAATTTATTTGATCTTTTATTCTAATATAAATAAATAAATATTTATAAAAAGATAAATATCCCGTTTATTGCAATAACTCTTATAATACAAAGAATAATATATATAACTAATCTATTTTTTATTTTTTTTTAATTTATTTATTTATTTCATTCACTAAAATTAAAATAATTAAACTTCATATTTTATATCATATATATAAAATACAAATAAGAAGATCTTAATCTACATTTCTTAACTTAAAAAGGATATTTATAAGAACGAGAAAAAAATAAAACATATATAAAGAAAAATGCATGTATATATATATATGTTCTCCATCTAAATAAAGAGGTTTAAGATTCTCTTTTACTTTTCTCTCTTTCTTTTATAGATAGTTATTCATACGTATAAACATATCTTTATATCCATTGTTTATAATGTAATCACCCTACAAAATTAAGCTCGTTATTATTCACATCCACGTTGCCAATAAAACATAATTGTTATTAAAATTAATAATAATGCATAATAAAACGTAGCGCACATACAGAATTAAAAGTGTTCTCATATAAAAGTAGTACTGAGATAATGTTGTTTTTAATGGAAATAGCAAGCATTAATGTTAAATTCTGAAGGATAAATTAAGTGTAGCGTTCAGAATAACTGGCATTGCCTACTACTATCAGTAAGGATTTAATATTAAAAATCTGCTCTAAGCCTACCCCATTGTGCCATCAAGCAATAGCAATCGGTTTATTCATGTGTTGATAGCATACTGTTACTCTATCTTCTATTTATATAAAAAGAAAGAGCATGGTTGCCCACTCATACAAAGGGGTTCACTATAAGATTAGGAATCTGGTGGCATCTAAGATAAAGGCAGTCGCTTTGCAGCATTGTCCACTACTTATTACTTGGAGGACCGGCCTTGATTTGGCTGAGAACAAAAGAATCTTGCAATCTACTTTCTATTGAACAATATCCTATAGCAGAAATTTGGGCAAAAGACCAACATGCTGACATTTCGATATTCAAACCAATAATATCATCCTATGGCTAGTGACATAGAAAACAAAATAGGCTACTGAGGTCGATGGGACTTCCCTCGACTAGGGTCAACCAGGGAAGGATAGATAATGGATGCAATGTGGTGAACCTTTTTATGCAAGAGAAAAAACAACCAAGTCGGGAAGCCTTCTATACCAAGCGCGAGTATTCATTATACTCTATCATTGCTAATTAGTTTATAAAATACACATTGTGAAGGAGCCTTCAATCTAGAAGTGGGTTTTAGGCTCTCTTCCACTTCACCTATTTCAACTTTTGACAGCAACAAGATATGAATATTTGTACTCTTTCTCTGTATAATGTCGGAGGATTTGTATGATCATTTCTACCACTGACAATTTGGTCACGGGAAGCTGGTGGATTAGCCGAGATATATTTATGTGCATCTCTTCCTTCATGTTCCTTACTTCAATAGGCTCTTTTGCACTGCTTTCTCAAATAACGTTGAGAAAGAGGAAAGATTTTATTTTTATTAAAAAAACCAAACATGACATGAAGGGCAGAGAGTTGGTGTAGGCGTGTGCCAGAGCTCTATGAAAGCATATCTTTAGAGCACATCTTAGAAGCTGGGGCCCTAGCTATTTTTCGTATGGCACTTCCATCTGCCTTTATGGAAATTCCTTTCATATTTTATTTATGCACTTCTTTACTGAGTGAATGAGAAATGTTGGTGGCCAGGATAGAGAAGAGGTAACGAAGGGGTGTTTATCTCACTGTTCAGTACCTAAGTTCCAATATCCTAAATCTTCCCCTTGAGAATATTCAAAAAGGAGTGATTGAAACAAGAACCAAGTTAAGTGGGGATAGGTGGTAATAAGATAGCGGTTCACAGTGCAGGCCCTCTAAATATCATGCTAGTGTTGAGGTATTTTTATTTCATTTTCTTTTGTCTCTTTTAATGGGCTTACAGATGTGTGTGCCTTGCGAAGGACACACTCCTACCAAGAGGAACCACAATGAAAGAGAAAGGATACACCCATATATCACAAAGAGGTGTGTCACATATTTTTAGCAATTTACAGAGCCTGACTAAGAAAAATTTTAGAGGGGAAGCAGTTGAATCATAATCAAATTCATAGTTTTTTATTTTCTTCTTTTGGGTTTATAAGGTTTTAGCAGGGGAAACTTTTATATTGTATACATATTAGGATTATCAACTATTTATACACATGCTTGTCAACTATGTAATATATATATATATATATATATTACGACTGTAACCTCCAAAGAATTCTAATCCTATTAAATCTGCATCTCACATGAAATAAATCCAAATAGTTCCATGTTAACAAAATATAGGATATCAATATTTCTAGAAGTAAAACCTTTCGTTGTCTTTAAACATTTTGTCTTTTATTTATTTACTTATTTTTACTCTAACATAAATATTCGTAACTACTGTATGTATGTTCCTTATTTAAAAATGGAATAAAACTCATAAGTGAACTTAACGAATAATGCTTATATGTGTTGTATCTAATTTATTAAACCTGCTATACTATCTAATTTATTTATCTTTTGCCTAACTTCTATTCTTCTAATCATTCACGTTTTACATTACCGAAAACTAAAATTACATTTGTTATTAGCTTCTGCTTCATTGTCCAATTTGTTGTAGATTTTTGTTTTAGAAGAATGTTCGTTCATATGTAACCTATAAATTTTAGAATAATCTCCTTTATTTTTCTTGAAAGGTAAATGCATTTATTCCTAGAACAAAGAAGGTGGCATTTACAACCCAGTAGCATTAAATCTACAAATACACATTTATGTTTCTCAGCAGAACGTATCATACTCCCTTAAGTAAATGAATCAAATGTAAGAAATACATTTTCAATCTAATATTTATACTGCTATAATGAAATGCATATTCTCTCAAATAAAAAAACGGAAATGCAATTGATATAATGAGTTTTCTGTTTGACCTCTAGATATAGAGTAACCATATCATGCAAAGTATACACTTCACACATATACATTTTTCTCCCACCTCTACCAAAAGGGGTAGTTGCATTTTAGGGAGGTTATCTTCACCTCATAGGTGTAATGATATCACAAAATAGGTACTCCTTTCTAAAACTTGAAGGATCCTCATTACTTTCTTCAACCTACACAAAGTACAAATATGTTCTCCATGGCCAAGGTGGTGATCACCTGCCAACCTTTGGTTGGAAAACCAACCACCCTCGAGCTAGGAGGCAAGTATGGGAATTGGGTACAAACAAAACCAACTAAAACAATATTTACACTCACATGGTACACACAAAATTATTTTCATACCCACCCAAGGGATTTTCACATATTTTTAGGATTCCATCAAGAATCCAAAGTGGGGAATGAAGGGTGGACTACGCACTCCATATGGGGACTGATAATAATAGAAACAAGAACAAGTCAATATCATAGTCTCATCATTTCACATGCAACCCTTCTAATAATATCTCCTCTTTCTCCAAAACCCATACCACCAAAACTATTTCTACCATTTTACATTTACATATGGGTACTCATACGCTTTTGAGCCTCTCCTCTCAAGGAGGGATTATACTTCCCCATGGAGGTTCCTACTCCATACCATCCCCAACAAAGGATGCTCTATGCAAATTTTGGGCGAGCCTATCCTATACAACCCATTTCCCATCACATTAACCACATTCAACAACACAGGAAAATAAGCTCACCAGAAGAATTTTGAAATAAACATACAAGCAACACAAAAGAGATAAAATACCAAGCACATTTTTACATACACATATAATATTTTGAATAAAACATAAAGAAACATAAAATGTGGCGAATCTACCTCAAAACCAAGCTTAGGGAAGGATGATTTCCATCTCCTCAACCCCCAAAATTCAACCAAAATCAAGAATGCAAAAAAATCCCCTAACCCTTGTTTTGAGGTTTTTTTTGTAGGAACTCAAGTTAGATTTCCTTTCAATAGGGCTTGACACTTTTCAACCTCCCATTCACTCTCCTAGGCACACTCACCCATGTGTTCTCACACATGTGTCAGAACTTGGGAGCCCTTCAAGGCAACATGGAGAAGTGGGGATGGAGAAAGACTAGTCCACATCTCACTTCCCAAAAAATTATTTTCGTCAAACCTCTTGAAAGCCTCAAAAAGAGTGCCCAATCTTGAGATTTATCCAAGATTTTGAACTAAAAAGGTATCTAACCCATAGGTACCTGCCCTAGGGACCTTAAACTCATGAAAACACTTAAAAAATAACACTTTTCAATCCCCAAAAAGTACCTAAAAGTTCAAATTCTATTTTGTCCACTTGGATGGACAACTCACCTTCAAGAGGGACTGACATGGCAATAAAAACCAATTTACAAACATTACGAATAAAATATATCACAAAATGAAACTATTGTCCCTTCGAATGGACTATAGTTTGGTTTCACTAGTTAAACTACTTAGGGTTCCCAAGGGTCACCTCCAATTTCCATTGGCCATGGAAAATGTACCTGCACACTCAATGCACACGTTAATCCATCCAAGTAAATTGTATTCATATAAAAATCAAACCATTGCATTCAAACAAGATTCATAATTTACATAGCATAAATATCCAATAACATAATTGAAAATTCATTAGCCACAGGTATCTTATCCCATTTTCATTAACCATAATTTTTATACTCATCCAATTGCAACATGATTGGTTCACATCACTTGTTTCATTCATTCATCATTAAATTTCTAGATTCAAATTAAATAAACTCAATAACTAGCATAAAATTAGATCAATCATCATAATCAGATTACTAATCATGTAGCATAATCAAAATCAAAACATCATATGAACTTAAACATTTAAATATCATGTCATCAATGTTATAAAAAAACATAGGCAATAACCAAACTCAAAATAACCCAAGTACTAGATGTAGCATAGGGGAGGGCCTCACATCCTCCCCTTCTAGGAGTGAACTTCCTCCCAAAATTTTTCAAGTGGTTATTGAGGAGTTACCCCTACAAATTTATGTCTTAAGAATTTTACACTTACATTTATCCTACTCAAACCTACATGGACATTCTATAGCTTTGTGTCCCACTTCCCTGCATAAGAAACAAGAACCTATGAATTTTACTTGAATTGACTACACCCAATTAACTTGAGATGACCTGGGTTTATCCTCATCAAGGGCTCCCTTAGAAACTTGTTGTGTTCCTACTAGACCCACACCTTGCTCATGGGGCATGAGATCTATTGGATACTTGTCGCTTGACCTACATTTAAGTTACTCTTGGGTGTCCCTTGCTGACAATTTCCTTTCCAACCTTTCCTTTTTGTTTTTTTGGTAGCCCTTGTGACCTTGGATAGAGTCTATGGAACTCTTGGTGATTCCTATGAGGTGGCCTTCTATTCCCCTTTTCTAAAATTATTTGTATTTCAGAGATCCTAAGATAAACTATAGGAGTAAGGTCTCTTATCCTTGTGTTCAGATTTCTAATGGATTGCTTTGCCAAAAACCTTTCATTTTGAAGATGATTCACCTATTCCTATAATTTCTTGTATCATTCCTTGAAATAAGCACCTATGAGTCCTTGTTGTCCTAAATTATTGGGTTCATCCATATTCCTCTTATGGGTATCATTTCCAAGAGCTAAACAAGGGTCCTTGCTACCTCATTTATTTTCTCCACCATTTTCTCCTACAAGAGGTTGAGGTTATTTTTCATGATGAGATTCAAATTTTGGAGGTAACCTCTTCGAAGAACTTCGGCAATCTCTTGTATCACATGCATAATTTGAGAGATTTTTTCTAATTGGGGTCCCTAATGAGCATCCACTAAAGTATGAAGGCTAAGATGTGATGGAGGAGGTTGCAAGTGCCTCTTGAAGCCATGCCAAATCGTTGTGTTCTCCTAGCCATTCCTATAGAGAAAACAATGAATTTTATAGTTAATTTATAAGCCTCTTAAACCACTATACCAAAATTCAAACATTTCACTTTCATTAGTTACCAAGTTCCCACTAAATTTAATTGGCAATCACATTCATTCATAATAAGTCATGTACAATATGAGTGTACTACCTACATTAAAAGAAAATAATTATAGTATACTTGGAGGATTGGTGCAAAATTTGACAGTCACAATTACTTCATTCATCATAATTTCACTAAGGCATTTCTTAAAGTATAACCTAAAGAACCCACTTCAATTTGATCCATATAATCATTCCTCTAATTTTGACCCTTAAAAGAGATACTCATATTATATCCACATATCTACAGAGTTTAATAATTTTAGTTCTAAAACTACCTACCTATTCATATAGGAACATGAAAACACAATTGTCACTTCACTCAATGATGGGAATTTTCCAACTATTATAATAATGACTTCATCCTAATGTATGTTGAGAAAATGTGTCTCAACTTCCATCTTGAAGCCCTTGTTTTCATGCCTTGGTGAAAATCTTGTTGCTTTTGCAGTTTACCGCCATACCGCACCTGATTTATTCCTGCCTTAGCCACTTTACCATGGCGGTCTGCTCCTACCTTTGCGATACCACAGTGAAGGCCTTGGTTGTTATCTCGTTACTGCTCGTAGTCTCTTCCTTGGCTGCGGTGGTCACGGTTGGCTTCTTTCGGCCTGTCTTGTTGGTCACCACCATACCACAGGTAGTTATGCAACCGAGTGCAGTGGTCGTGGTTTGTTTGCCAATTGTGGCTCTAGTGGTTACCGTAGCACCATGAATGGTGAGCTTTCTCACCATGGTGGTTGTGGTAAGACTGCCAATGATCTGGCTGACGGTCATCACTCTACTATGGGGTGGCCTGTTGGCCCCCATGGTAGTGTAGTTTGACTGTCAGCGGTCTCACAGACCGGTCACCACCTTACCTCGGTTAGGCCTTGACTGGGTAGTGGTAGTGTGGTGCAGAATTGAAGCGAGCTTGGGTGGTTTTATTACCATACTGTGAGGTGGGTCGAACTGGGTTGTGCTAGCATGGAGAAGGAGAGATAGAGCTCGATGAAGTCAATGGCAAGTTCAAATGGTCATGTCGCCACACTGTAGATAGGTCGGTTGGACTCAACGGTAGCGCGGGTAACTTTGGCAGAGCTCAGTGGAGTTGATGGGTGAGGTCGAACGAGCTCACCACATTACCGTGGATTGACTTAGATGGTGTAGCGATAGCATGGGCAAGTCAAGGCAAAGCTTGGAGGAACTCACCGTGTTACCTCATATGGGGAGTGTCAGCTCAGCAGTGGAGCGGTAGAGTCTTAGAGAGCTTGGATGAGCTTGGACCTGGTCTGACCAAGTTGGAATTAGAGTCAAATGAGTTTAGCGAGTAGAAGGTGGACACATGGCAGGTTGACAACATGTTGATTGGCAAAAATCCAAAATGGTAAAAACAGTAATTGTAGGCTCACTTAAGCTAGTGATTAGGACCCAATCTGGACGATGATATTAATACCTAGGTGGCTCGATGCAGGGAGACCGACATGGGAAGATCGATTGTGTGATTGGATGTCTGATTCATGAACCTAATGGTTGGTGATTGGTTGGGAGATTAATTGCAACATGACTTTATAAGTTGTGTACAACAATGTAAGATAAGTCTCGAACTGTATGTTAAAATATAACATGGTAACAGTGAGAGAAGAACTAGAAGAATTGTTGTGACCTGGTCAAAGAAGACTGAACATTGTATATAATATCTTTGATTACTGTAATACAATTGTCTTGACTTTGTGTGGTGGGATTTTTACCTAAAAATATTTTTCCATGTATATCTTGTGTCAATCTGTGAATGCTTAATTTTGTTATCCATTTTACTGGTTGTATTCATCTCAAGTAGTTTTGGAAGCTATTAGAACCTGTTTATGCTCTTCTCCCCTATTGTATTAGTGTTAAGGGAATTTATTCCACAATGTTGGGTCATTAGATCCACCTCATTTTCCCTTCAAGTGGTATTAGAGCCTAGCCCGTTATGTTATCCTTGAGAGAAAGCTTAGTTTTTTTTGCTAATATTATTTTAGTGGGAGTATTGCATTGTAAAAACTTATTCCTATTTGAGATGGTGAATACATAAGGTAGAGTAGATATTGAAAATTTTAATAGAGAAAACTTTGAGTTATGGAAACTCAAAATGGAAGACTTGGTGGTGGATAGAGACCTCTAGTTAGCAATGTTTGGAACTAAGCCACAAAGTATGAAGCAAGAGGATTGGGATTTTGCTGATAGAAAAGAAAGAGGTCTGATAAGACTGAGTCTAGCTGATTCTATACTCTTGAACGTCCATGATGATTTGTCTGCAACTTCATTGTGGAAGAAGCTTGGTGATATTTATCAAGGAAAGTCTCTGGTAAATAAGTTATTCTTGAGGAAGAAGTTGTACTCCTTGAAAGTGGAAGAAGGTGCATCTGTTGTAGACCATCTGAACTCATTTAATATGAGTGTTACTCAGCTGGCGTCTGTAGGTGTAAGAAATAAGGAGGATCATTGCGTGCTCTTGTTGTGTTCATTACCTGATAGTTGGGATCATCTGGTGATGGCTATTGGAAGCACAACCACTGCATTCAAGATGGATGACATGGTTGCTTCGCTCTTGTCTAAAGAAATGTAAAAGAAGTCTTCAGAGATGGCCAAAGAGGCTCTTACTATTCGAGGTAGACCAAAGGAGAAAGGTAAGAAGAAGGACAAGAAGTTGAAATCCAAATTTGCAGGGAGATCAAAGTCTCCTGGTAAAAATTTCAAGGTGAGATGTTAGAACTGTGGGCAACTTGGTCATATCTAGAAGGACTACAAGGAGAAGAAGAAGAAGAATTCTGACAATGAATCTTCTCAAAGTGATGCAAAAGCCTTCATTGCAGCCACCTTGACAACCAAGGCATTAGATGATGTCTGGTTGGTTGAATAAGGTGCATCCTTTCACATGACGCCCAATAGAGAATGGCTCTCTAAATATGAGAAGTATGATGGTGGAAAGGTGTAATTGGAAATTGATTCAATGTTGGAGATTGTTGGCAAAGGAAGAGTTAGAATTTAGTTTCTTGATGAGAGATTCAAAGGGATTGGTGGTGTACTGCACATTCCAGATCTTGCTTGAAATCTTCTTTCTATCAGTAAGTTAAATGATGCCAGTGTAGAAGTTTTGTTCTCTAGTAGAGGATGTAAAATGGCTAGAGGTGCAATGGTGTTGGCTAAGGGTGTTCGTACTGGCACTCTATGGAAGCTAGATCCACATCTTGTTCAATGTAACAGTGCCTTTGTAAATTCAAACAATATTGCTCATGTAAAGAAAGATGAAGACACTTCTCTGTCTGCAAATGCTTTGGAGGAAAAAATCCTAGCTGAGAAGTCTATGCTATTGAATCATAGACTTGGTCACATAGGTGAGAAAGGTTTAAAAACATTGAAGGATAAAAATCTTATAGAAGGGCTTGACGATTCTAATCTTGAGTTTGATTTTTGTGAATATTGTATCTATGGAAAACAACATCGTGTTTCATTTTATTCTAGTCCTCATAAATCTTCTGGTATACTGGATTATGTTCATTTAGATGTGTTTAGTCTAGTTAATGTTCCTTCGTTATCAAAGTCTAGTTTTTTTATGTTTCTTTTATTGATGATTGTTCGAGAAGGCCATTTGTATACTTTCTTAAAAGTAAATCAGAAGTGTCTAGTCGGTTTAACGAATTTAAATCTTTGGTAGAGAATCAGACTGGAAGTAAAATTAAATGTTTGAGAACAAACAATGATGGTGAATTTTGTTCTGCATACTTTGAAAGGTATTGCACTGATCATGGAATTAAAAGACATAAAACCACACCTTATACTCCACATCAGAATGGATTTGCTGAAAGGTTGAACAAGATGCTGATGGAAAAGGCAAGGAGTATGCTGAGCAGTGCTGGTCTAGAGTAGAAGTTACAGGCTAAGGTTGTGGCTACAACATTTTATCTACTAAACTGATCTTCTTTCTCTGCTCTTGTTGATAAGTTGCCTTTGGAATCATGGTCTGGTAAGAAGCCCTCTTTGAGGCATGTCCATGTGTTTGGCTGTGAGGCATATGTTATGTGTCAAATGAAAAGAGATCTAAATTGGATAACAATGTTGTCAAATATATTATAATCAGCTATGGAGTTGGTGTGAAAGGATACAAGTTTTGGAACCCTGTTACTGAGAAGGTTTTGTACAATAGAAGCATGATATTTCATGAACTAAAACCTTCAGTAAGTGATCAACAACTTGAGACATATTAGAGTGACAAGAAGAAGGATGCAATTGAGATTCCCCAAACTCCAGAAAGGGAAGAGATGTATGGTGTACCTAAGACTGAGGAGAGCTCAAGAATCTCTCGAATTTTTGATGATGAAGAACAACCTCAGCCTGTAAGAAGATCTACATGAGAAAAAAGGAAACCTGAAAGGTATGGTTTCTCACTGTTAAATTTGAACTATGTCTATTCTTTAATTACTAGCACTGATGAGCCTAGGACTATGAAAGAAGCAATAAACATGGTTGATTCAAATTCTTGGCTACAAGCCATGAATGAAGAGATGGATTCTTTAAAAAATAATGAAACCTGGGATTTGGAACCACTACCTAAAGGGAGAAAGCCTATTGGCTGTAAGTGGATATTCAAAAAGAAAACATGCCTTGATGGAAGTGTTGAGAAGTATAAGGCAAGGTTGGTTGCAAAGGTATTTTCTCAAATTGAGGGAATTGATTATGGAGAGATTTTTCCCTTGTAGCAAAGCTGACATCCATCAGATTTTTATTGGCATTGGTAGTTGTGTATGACTTTGAAATTGAACATATGGATGTGAAGAAAGTATTTCTCCATGGTGAACTGGAAGAAGAAATCTACATGTCCCGGCCTGAGCATTTTGCTGAAAGAGGTAAACAAAATATGGTCTGTAAGTTAAATAAATCTCTTTATGGTTTAAAACAATCTCCTAGAATGTGGTACCAAAAATTTGAAACATTCGTGTTGTCTATGAGATTTGTAAGATCAAAATCTGATCATTGTGTTTATCATAAATTTGAGAATGATTGTGTGTTCTTTATTACCCTGTATGTGGATGATATGTTATTCATTAGAAATAGCAAATTTGTGATTTTTAATCTTAAATCTCAATTGTCTGCAAAGTTTGAAATGAAAGATCTTGGTGCAGCTAGGTACATTCTTGGAATGGAGATAACCAGGGATAGAACAAGAAGAAAGCTTTGGGTCAGTCAGAGTAAGTATGTGAAAACAATTTTGGAGAGTTTTAGCATGGATGATTGCAATCAGCTAGTTGTTCCAATCATGCAGGGAACAAAACCATTTGTTGAATACTATCCAAAGTCTACTACTGAGATGGAGGAGATGACCAATGTGCCTTATGAAAGTGATCTTGGCAGTTTTATGTATGTTATGGTCTATACAAGACTAGACATTTCCCAAGCAATGGGAGTTCTAAGCCGATTTATGGAAAATCCGAGATCATAGGGTAAGTGCACCAAGATGGTTCCCAAAAAGGGGACTTAAGTGGACAACTTTTTTCTGAAATCAGGAAATACTGACCTTGGACATGAAATTGAGGATACTTAGACTCAAAATTTTGAGATGGAACAAAAAGGACTCAAGTTCTCAAAGTCTACTTTCTAAACTACTAATTTATTTTGAAAATGATTGAGATTAAGGGGTTCAAACGAGGGACGTACACAAATTGGTGTTGTTTTTGTCAAAAAAACATAACATAGCAACTCTTGTACGACCCTCGTACGATGAATTTTTTTTTAGTATTTTTAAAATCACAATGGTCAGAAGTTAGCTAATAGTATGTAGGTGATGCACGATTTTTCTGATAATTTTATAATGAATATTTGATTTTTTACCAATTTGCGAAGTGGACATATCCTGAAAATAGAATTTTGGTCGTGCTACCCCTACAAATTTGGGAAACTAATTGATTTGTTTTTTTAAATTTTTTTTAATTTTGTAGAAAGGAGTCTACTTTCTAAAAATGTAATTTATTTGAAAAATTGATGAACAATTAATTTATAATGAAAAAAATACTAAACACTGCTTT